>JANKOE010000204.1:60639532-60655904 GCA_026284465.1 Erythroxylum citrifolium
ACCCTTAACTTGAAAGCGACCCTTGTGGGCTTGATGATACGAAATGTCTAACCTAGCTAGTTGATGCCACAGAATCTGGAACCCTAATATATGGATAAGCCAAATGCTGCCGAAAGCAAAAAAGAAGAAGATAAATCATATTTGTGACGTACGGTACATTTCCTTTTGTTGTTAGTAGCAAACTAAGTCAGCTTGAGGAGACCGAGTCTTGAGTTGGTCTTCATCAACTGCTACAATAGTTAGTATTCTTGTGTGATTTTAGGAGTAAAGTTAGTTGTAATCTTGGTTGTTGTTTGTTTCTGTTTTGTTCGCATGTAAAGCCTTTATAAGGTTGTGCGAGTTGTTTTAAATAAAATAGAAAGTAATCACTGACTGCTTTGAGTGATTATACAATAAACTTCAAGTTTAAACCAACAAGTGGTATCAGAGCCAGGTTGATCAAATGGCCTCTAATCTTGTGCAAATTCAAGTGCCAGTGTTGCTGAAAGATAATTATAGCAAATGGTGTACTCAATTCAAGGCTTTGTTCGGTTCACAAGATTTGTGGGACATCGTTAACAATGGATACACTGAGCCCACACCTGAGGAAGAAGGAGCGTATACATCAGAGCAGAAAAGCACACTGAAGGAGCAGCGAAAGAAGGATAAGAAGGCTTTATTCCTTCTTTATCAAGGTCTGGATAAAGATGACACATTTGAGAAGATTTCTGAAGCAACCACCAGCAAAGAAGTGTGGGACAGCTTGCAGTCATCTTCAAAGGGGTTGATCGTGTCAAAAAGGTGCATCTACAGACGTTACGAGGAGAGTTCGAAGCAGTCCACATGTATGAAGGAGAAACTGTGACTGATTATCATTCAAGGGTAATTAGTCTGGTTAATCAAATGAACAGAAATGGAGAAAAGCTTGCTGATGTTAGAGTTATTGAGAAAATATTACGCTCATTAACTTCGAATTTTGAGCATGTGGTTACAGCTATAGAGGAGTCCAAGGATCTTGATAATATAAGCATTGAAGAGTTGTTGGGATCTCTTCGGATGCATGAGGCTCAATTTCATAGGAATGTCACTACCGCAGCTGGTGAGCAAGCCTTAAAGGCCAGATTTGTGCCTGATAAACCCAGTGGTGGTCGAGGAAGAGGACGTGGAGGATCTAGCTCAAGAGGGCGTGGATTTCGTGGAAGGAACGTGCCATATGGAGAGAGAAAAATGAAAATGCATTGCTGAAATTGTAACCAGCTGGGACACATTTCTTATGATTGTCCACAGAAGGACGAAAGGGTGGTAAATTTTGCTGAAAACACATCAAGCCTAGAAGAGGAGCCTATTTATGAAGAGTCTACTCTCCTAGTTGCTGGTCAGGAACCATTAGATAATAGAGATTTTTGGTATCTAGATACAGGGGCTAGCAATCACATGTGTGGGAAAAAAGAAATATTTCTGGAGCTTCATAAAGCCGAGCACGGAACAGTCAATCTGGGAGATGGAACCAAACTCAACGTCACAGGAAGAGGCAAGATTGCAAGCACACAAAAGAATGGAGGTACTGCTATCATTGAGGATGTGTATTGTATTCCAACGATGCGTAGCAATATTCTGAGTCTCGGACAACTATTAGAGAAAGGCTATGTGATTCACATGGAAGGTAACACTCATGAACTTAGAAACTTAAGAGGAGTTTTGATTGCTCGAGTATTGATGTCAAAGAATAGAATGTTTCCATTAATTCTAAATACAATACCTGAGCTTTGTCTTTCAAGTCAAGTTAAGAATGACACAGAGAGATGGCATTTGCACTATGGCCACCTTTATGTCCAAGGCCTCAAGTTGCTGTACACGAAAGAAATGGCGAAGGGACTACCTAACATCGAGAAACTCCAACACTTGTGCACCACTTGCATTCTTGGCAAATAAGCAAGAGAATCGTTTCCTAGTGCTACAGCTAGAAGAGCAACTGCATTATTACAGCTAGTGCACACTGACATTTGTGGCCTAATTGAACCAGTATCAATTGGAGGTAACAAATATTTTATCACGTTCACTGATGACTTTAGTAGAAAAATTTGGGTATATTTTATCAAAGAAAAATCAACTGTCTTTGAGGTTTTTAAACGGTTCAAAGCTTTAACTGAGAATGAAAGTGGTTGTAAAATTATTATGATACGATCTGATCGAGGAGGAGAATACACTTCCAATATGTTTCAAAGCTTCTGCAGTGAGCATGGTATACAACATCAATTTACTACAACCTATACTCCACAGCAGAATGGGACAGCTGAAAGAAAGAATCACATAATAATGAATATGACACGAACATTGCTCAAAGAAAGACACTTGCCGAAGGAATTCTGGGCAGAGGCTGTGGCATGTTCGGTTTATCTCTTGAATAGAAGCCCTACAAAGAGTGTTCTGGATATGACGCCACAAGAAGCATGGAGTGGAGTCAAGCCTAGTGTTTCAAATCTCAGAGTGTTCGGCTGCATAGCTTTTGCGCAGGTTCCAGAAGCACGAAGAAAGAAGCTTGATGACCACGGAATCAAGTGTATATTTGTAGGCTATAGTGAAGAATCTAAAGCTTACAAATTATACAATCCTATTGAAAAGAAACTTCTGATCAGCCGAGATGTCATATTTGATGAAGATACTGCATGGAGTTAGGCCTCAAGTGAAAATTTAGACAAGGTGATTCAAATGGAAGACGTTGAAGAAGAACAATTATCTAACTCAATATCTCCACCAAGAGTAGTGTCCGAAGCTGAAACACATCATTCCCCAGGCAGTGTTACTTCTCCATATTCAACTCCACCTTTGCGTACACGGAGTTTGAGGGATATTTATGCTACCACTTCAGCAATCAACTATGATGATACACTTGAAGCCAATATTGTATGTCTCTATGCAGATCGTGAGCCTTTGACTTTCGAAGAAGCCAATCAAAAGGAATGCTGGAAACAAGCTATGCAAGAAGAGCTAAGGGCCCTTGTCAAGAATGACACATGGACATTGACATCTCTCCCACCTCATCAAAAGGCCATCGGCGTCAAATGGGTCTTCAAAATCAAAAGGGGAGCTGATGGAAGCATTGATCGCTACAAGGCGCGTTTAGTGGCGAAAGGGTATAATCAAAAGTATGGTATTGATTATGAAGAGGTTTTTGCTCCTGTGGTTCGGTTTGACACAATAAGATTGATTATATCAATTGCAGCAGCTCACAAATGGAGCATATATCAACTTGATGTTAAATCTGCATTCTTGTATGGAGTACTTGAAGAAGATGTCTATGTCCATCAACCTGAAGGGTTTGTCATCCAAGGAGAAGAAAATAAGGTGTATAAATTAAAGAAGGCTTTGTATGGGTTGAAGCAAGCTCCACGAGCCTGGAACTCAAGACTTGACACTTATCTGGTTACAAATGAGTTTGTGAAATGTCCATATGAATATTCTGTCTACATTAAGGAAGAAGGTAATGGAGGCTTTATGATATTATTTGTTTATGTAGATGATCTTCTGTATACAGGAAACAGTGCAAGTCTAATGGAGAAATTCAAGCAAAATATGTTTCAAGAAATTGAGATGACTGATTGCGGGCTCATGTCATATTTTTTGAGCATTCATATTCATCAGAGGCATGATGGAATTTTCTTGTCACAAGAAAAATACATGAAGCAGCTACTGGAGAAGTTCAACATGGGTGGCTGTGGAGTTGTCAACACACCTGTGGCTGGTAATCAAGAAATGTCCAATGAAGGAGAAAGAGAATTTATCAACTCTACACAATACAACAGTTTGATAGGAAGTTTAAGGTTTCTCACAATGACAAGACCTGATATTGTATATGGGGTGAGTTTACTAAGTCGGTATATGGAATCACCAAAAACATCTCATTGGCAGACAGCTAAGCGGATTTTGCGATATGTCAAAGGAACTTTAAAGTTTGGCTTGCATTATGTCTACGGAGAATCGTTTGAATTAGTTGTATACTCAGATAGTGATTGGGGTTGAGATCCTATTGAGAGGAAGAGCACCACAGGTTATCCATTTTTTGGTGGTTCAACCGTGTTTTCATGGACAACAAAGAAACAAGATATTATAGCTCTGTCATCTTGTGAAGCTGAATATGTGGCAATGGCATCCATAATTTGTGAAGCTATATGGCTGAAAAACTTACTAATGTCACTAAAACATTCACAGGAAGCGGTTACAATGTATGTGGATAACATGTCTGCAATCAAATTGGCTAAAAATTCAGTCCAACATGGAAGGAGTAAGCACATTGATACACGGTTTCATTTCATCAGGAAACATGTCAAGGAAGGTTTAATCAAGCTGGAATATTGTCATACACTTGAACAAGTAGCTGATATTTTTACCAAGCCACTGCCCTATAAGAGCTTTGCAAAACTCAGAGGTTTCCTTGGAATAAAAGAAATTCACAGTGACGACGATTCAAGCCAACTAAGTTTGAAGGGGAGTGTTGTTAGTGGCAAACTAAGTCAGCTTAAGGAGACAGAGTCTTAAGCTGGTCTTCATCAACAGCTACAGTAGTTAGTATTCTTGCGTGATTTTAGGAATAAAGTTAGTTGTAATCTTGGTTGTTGTTTGTTTCCGTTTTGTTAGCATGTAAAGCCTTTATAAGGTTGTGCGAGTTGTTTTTAAATAATAAGAGTGATCACTTACTGCTTTGAGTGATTATACAATAAACGTCAAGTTTAAACCAACATCGGATTCTTGGAGAAGCCAGAGGGAAACTGCTCAGAAGCTGCTTACTCGTCCAGGGTTCATCAAATTCTTGATGAAGATCAGTCATGACAAGGTGGAAAATGGGCTAGTTCCAATCCTGAACGGTGTGGTTGGAGAACAACTAGTGGTGGATTTGCAAGATTTGTTCCAAAGGTTTACACTGGATTCAATGTGCACGATTCTTATGGGCTACGATGCTGCATGCCTCTCCATTGATTTTCCTGAAGTTACTTTGTCCAAGGCATTGGACAACGCAGGGGAAGCAATACTATATCGACATGTTTCTCCCAAGACCATCTGGAAACTGCAAAGATGGCTAGGTATTGGAGAAGAGAAGAAACTCAGAGAAGCTTGGAAGGCCATCGATCTTATTATAGCTGATATCATATCAGCGAAGAAGGGAAAACTCAGACAAGGAACTAAACTGGTAACAGAAAAAGATAGACAAAGTGCTGACGTGTTAACCTCATATATGACGGATGCGAGTGCACCAGGAAATAAGGAACCTGACGATAAATTCCCGAGAGACACTATTTTATCCTTCCTGATTGCTGGAAGAGATACGTCAGCAACAACTTTGACGTGGTTTTCCTGGCTTCTCTCGAAAAATCCTGAAGTTCAGGCTAAGATCAGGGAGGAGCTGGAAGGAACTCTACGCAGATGCAATTAATCTTGACCTCAAAGTGCGTATATTTGACATAAAAGAACTGAGAAACAAGGTTTATTTGCATGCAGCATTATGCGAATCACTGAGGCTTTACCCTCCAGTACCCTTTCAACACAAGTCTCCACTTAGAGAAGACATTCTTTCCAGCGGTCACCGTGTCAATCCAAAAATGAAGATTTTGATCAATACGTACACAATGGGAAGGATGCGTTCAATATGGGGAGATGATTGCTTAGAATTTAAGCCTGAAAGATAGATTACACAGACAGGAGGTATTAAACACGAGCCATCCCACAAGTTCTTCGCTTTCAATGCAGGACCAAGAACTTGCCCTGGGAAGGAGATGGCTTTCATTCAAATGAAGGCAGCTGCAGCCGCCATTATCTACAATTACCATGTTCGTGTCGTTGAAGAGCAAGTTATCAGTCCTAGTGTTTCCATTATTCTACACATGAAGCGTGGACTTAAAGTTCGGTTTGCCAAAAGATGGGCATAATGATCACTACTTTTCTATATACATGTAAGACTTGGTTACTCCCAACAGTTGGGAAGTTGTTATCATGCATTCCTTGTAATCTCCCTCCACTTATGCAATAAAATGATACTCTTACAATAAACAGGTGAAATGATACTTTTATTTATGCATGTAAATAAATAATTTTAATATTAAACCAATCTATATTTAAGACATTATATACATACTTTAATTTATTTTATACTATTTGTAACATCTCAAGTCTAAAGTGACTCTGTAGTAATTTTAATTTATTCTTTCTTGTTGATTTGGCTTCCATTATTCCTTCTTGTTGATTTGATTAACCTATTCTTAGTTTCATTTCATCCTTGTTACCTTCCTGTTGATTTCACTTCCTTTATTCTTTCTTATTAATCCTAGTTTTCATCAACCAAAGTTGTAAATCCCATTATTGCTTGTTGTTTTAGAAGAAATTATGAAAAAGTGAATAATATATTATTGAATGTAGCTCAGACGATGCTATGAGCTATAATACACTGCTTTAAATAATGATAATAACAACTGCTGTAGCAAGTAAATAGGAGAAAGTGGAGAAAATGACTGAGCTATTTTTAGGCAATCAAACCCATTACCCGTAGGATCCTAACCACTAAGACTTATTCAAACTAGACATATTTACAATAATACACCTTATCTCTCCACAGCTTTAGCACATGGCATCCAGCCTTATAACTCCAGAGGGATATTGGCATCCTTATAACCCCTTAATTCATTATCCCCCCTCAAACTTTGTCGGGGCCGTAGACAAAGTTTGTGACGAAAGTGAGCCAGGCGAGCCTTTGTCATGGGCTTTGTAAATATGTCAGCCAGTTGTAACGACGACGGAATATGCTTAGTGGTTAAAGCCCCTTGAGCAACGCGTTCTCTTACATAATGATAGTCCAGAGCAATGTGTTTGCTACGAGCATGTAGGACAGGATTAACAGTAAGATACAAGGCACTTAAGTTGTCACCATGAAGAACCGGAGGATGAGGGATGGGAACTCGTAAATCATCCAATAAATAGCCCAACCACGTGAGCTCGACGGCAGCATGAGCCATAGCTCGATACTCCGCCTCGGTGCTGGAACGAGCTACTGTATACTGTTTCTTGGCACACCACGAAATTATATTGGAACCTAGAAAAGTACAATAGCCGGTGGTGGATCGCCTAGTAGTTGGACAACCAGCCCAATCTGCATCAGAAAAAGCACTAAGAACAAGTGGAGTGTTAGCTGTTAGAGATAGGCCGTAGTGAATAGTGCCTTTTAAATAACGCAAAATGCGACGAACAAATTTCAAATGGGAGATGTCAGGTGTGTGCATAAACTGAGAAACGTAATTCACACTAAAAGAAAGATCAGGCCGGGTCAGTGTAAGATACTGCAAAGAACCAACAAGGCTTCGAAAATAACGAGTATCAACTTGTGTGTCATCTGGAGGGGATACTGTCTTGTGAACCGAAGGCGTAGGCATAGGCCGACAATCCAACATTTGAGCACGTTCCAGAATAGAATGAGCATAATGAGACTGTGATAAATGGAGCCCAGTGGGAGTAGTGTGAATCTGAATGCCCAAGAAATGATGTAACGGACCGAGGTCCTTCATAGAAAATTCAGAACTTAAGACCTGCAAGAATGACTGAACTAGAGTAGTGGAAGAGCCTGTGAGGAGCATATCATCAACATAAATTAATAAGACCAAAATTCCTTTCTGTGAATGAAAAATGAAAAGAGAAGGATATGCAAGACTACAATAGAAACCATAGTTAATTAAAAAAAACTTAATCGATCAAACCAGGCACGCGGCGCTTGTTTCAATCCATACAATGCACGTTGAAGCTTACAAACATAAGAGGGTCGCGCAGAATCAATCATTCCAGGAGGTTGTTCCATATAAATATTCTCAGAAATGAAACCATGCAAAAAAGCATTTTTAACGTCAAGTTGACGAATAGGCCAACCCCGAACTAAAGCAACAGTTAAAACCAAACGGATGGTACCAGGTTTAATAACCGGAGAAAAAGTTTCAGTGTAATCGACACCGTCACGTTGATGGAAACCCTTAGCTACTAAACGAGCTTTTAACCGTTCTAACGTGCCATCGGGTTTTAACTTAGCTTTATAGACCCACTTACATCCTATAACATTTAAATCAGCAGTGCGTGGAACTAAAGTCCAAGTCTCATTTTTAATTAAGGCATTAAACTCATCAAGCATAGCATTCTTCCAACCACTATGAGCAAGGGCATGTTTAACACTCTTAGGTACAGGAGGAATAGATGGAGACACAATAACATTCAAAGCATATTTGGGGTTGGGTTTAACAATTCCCGATTTCGACCGAGTTATCATAGGATGTGAAGAAGGGAAATTCAAAGCATGTTCATCAAGCACAGTATCAGCAAGAGAAGCAGAATTACCTGGTGCAGTTAATGATAAATTTTCAAATTGAGAAATGAGAGACGCACTACTGAGCAGTCCAACGAATGTGTTTCTGTGGGCTGTGCTGGATGTTCAGTCGAGACAAACAATTGCTGGTCAGGTATTGTTGAACATTGTTGCAGCTGGTCCGCAATCCGAAGCTCCTCTGAACCTTGGTCTGAACGTTGGGCAGCCGCAGACGAATCTGCCACCACCACCACTTGAGGTAGAACTGGCGAACTAGTCTCCGGAGCATCCGTTGGCACTGGAACAGTAATATGTGGCAGAACTGGAGACTGAACAGCAGGAAAAGCAGCTGCGGATTGCTGCAGAACTGAGGGTTCAGATGCGGGCTGCAACACTACCGCAGAAGGCACAACTGCTGCCGGCTGTTGGACCTGTGTGGTTTCACTTTCAGACGACAGAAACCTTGTGTTGTTAGCAAGAGAGATAGATTCTGGCGAGGCAGCAGTCTCAGAAGGCACATGCCCCTGTAAAGAAGAAAAAACAGTCACACTGTGATTTTTTTCACCAGAGTCAGTTACATAAACTAGAAGACGCAGGCAACCACGAATTCATAACTGGAAGAGCAAAAGATGGATCAGCAGAAGTAGATTTGAATGGAAAAACAGCCTCATCAAATGACACATGACGATTTATAATAAATTTCTTAGTTCTAGGATTAAAGCATTTATACCCTTTGTGTTTCTCACTATAACCAACAAAAACACATAAGCAAGACTTAGGATCAAACTTATGTGCCTTAGAATCCCAAATGTACGGAAAACATTTGGAACCAAAGACACGCAACGAACTGTAATCAAAATGAAAACCATGAAGCATATAAAAAGGAGTCTCATTTCCCAAAACAGGAGTAGGTAATCTATTTAAAAGAAAAACAGCTGTTTGAAATGCTTCAACCCACATAGACAAAGGTACATGACTGTGGTACATCATAGTTAATCCTAATTCACGAATTACTCTATGTCGCCGTTCAACCGCACCTGTTTGCTCAGGAGTATAAGGACAAGAGATGTGATGCTTAATACCATGTGTGAGAAAGTGAGAAGACAAAGTATTATTAACGAACTCACCTCCTCCATCTGAATGAAAAATTTTGATTTGCTTTCCATATTGATGCAATATAAATTGTTCAAATGCCAAGTAAGTAGCAAAGAAATCAGATTTCCGTTTTAGAGGAATAATCCAGGTATATTTTGAGAAATCATCAACAAAACAAGCATAGAACTTAAACTTAGCAAAAGAAATTACAGGCGCTGGTCCCCACAAATCGCAATGAATTTTATCAAAAACAGAAGAACTAGTATGTTCAGAAGCACTAAAAGGCATTTTACTTAATTTGCCTAACTGACAGCTATCACATAAAAACTTAGAACGCAAAGAACCTGTTACATCAACTAGATTTTTATTGAATAAAACAGAAACAGCCGAAGCTTGTGGGTGTCCTAATCTCTGATGCCAAAGCTCAGCAGTACCAGCCTTAAACCGATTCGAGAAGTAGGCTTCAGGAACTCCAGATAATGTATACAGATTACGCCTCCTTGGCCCTGTCAGAAGTACCTGCCCTGTTTCCCGATCCTTAACACAAACAGACACATTAGAGAACTCACAGTTTATTGGATACTCATCAGTTAGTTGACTAATTGATAACAAGTTTTGTTTTAAATCAGGTACAGACAACACATTAGAAAGAGGCAGATTATACTTTTGTTTCAAAAAGATGTACCAATACCATCAATTGGCAAGAAGGTACCATTTCCGATTGCGATCGAATCAGACCCATGATAACTAGCAATATTTTTTAGCAAACGTTTGTTACCTGTCATGTGATTAGACGCACCTGAATCAGCTACCCAGTCGTCATCTAGAACTCCATTGTCGAGTGTGAGAGCTGCAAGAGCTTGTGGAGGGCTGTCACGTTGTCCTTTAGAAACCCACCAGCAAATTTTAGCAATATGCCCTTCTCTACCACAGTATTGGCATATTTCATTCCTATAAAGTTCCCGTTCTGCCGGTGTCATTCGCCTCTGGCCTGGTGGTGGTGGACGGCGTTGGGCAGAATACTCCCCTTTGTTCTGATTCTGACCTCGAGTCTGCTGGGCTTGAAACCCTCGTCCTTGCGAATCAAAACTGGAGCGCCGATTTGAGCTGGGATTTGTGTGTTTCTGTTGATTCCCATAGAAAGCGACATGTGACGCGATCTGCTCCAGCGAAGTATTGGTCTGGTTTGAGAACCAATTTCGCCGTTGATCATGATTTTTCAATTGCGACACTAACTCATTATAGTTAGGTCGTGGTGGCTTGAGCATGGTGGTGGTGAAGGTCTCGTATTGTGGACCTAAGCTAGTGAGAAGACAGAAGACTTTCTCACCGTCGGGAACTTTTTTACCAATCGCAGCCAAATTGTCGCAAATCTCTTTAAACAAGCGCAAGTGCTCTGTTATAGAGTTGTTGTCGTCTTTTCGAAAATACGTTAACTGTTGACGTAGGGTAAACTCCCTCTCTTGTGAGTCTTGAGCATAGGCTTCTTTCAAAGCGCTCCACACATCACTCACAGTTTCTAATCCGATGACAAGTCCCAGAGATTCTTCACTGAGAGTCCCATAGATCCACCCTCGAAGCAATCGATTGGACTTTTGCCAAGTTTTAAAAGCATCTGACTGTTGTGGTTGATAATTTTCTGGAACTGGTTTTGGAGAAGGGGCGAATTTCTGATCTTCTGGAAAATCCCTCACAAGGTGATCGGATAATTCCTGACTCTCAGCTAAACTCAGGACCTGTTCTCTCCAAAGTGGGTAATTTGTCTGTTGAAGTTTTAGGGTGACGAAATTAGCTACATTCAAAGTAGGAGAAGCCATGAGGGCGGACAGAACCTGGCTCTGATACCAAGAAGAAATTATGAAAAAGTGAATAATATATTATTGAATGTAGCTCAGACGATGCTATGAGCTATAATACACTGCTTTAAATAATGATAATAACAACTGCTGTAGCAAGTAAATAGGAGAAAGTGGAGAAAATGACTGAGCTATTTTTAGGCAATCAAACCCATTACCCGTAGGATCCTAACCACTAAGACTTATTCAAACTAGACATATTTACAATAATACACCTTATCTCTCCACAGCTCTAGCACATGGCATCCAGCCTTATAACTCCATAGGGATATTGGCATCCTTATAACCCCTTAATTCATTAGTTTTAGTAGGAACAGTGATATATTTATGCTTAAAGGGCTTGTAAGGGCAATTTGAGCCGTAAAACGTAAGAGCAGCGAGAACATCATAAAGAAAAGTCAAAATTGAGTAAAATATAAATTATTAAGTCACGTGATCTTGAGTATAAACACATAGGGAGTTGTGAGGAAAACAAATCTTTGTTATTAACCTTTTCTATGAGGATTTAAATATGATTAGCAGCGGAGATAATGCAAAACTCGATCTCAAGTTGTTCATGAAAACTATCCAAAACCAATTCAAGGTTCTAAACATAAGGATGGATAGTTTACAAAAACAAATCTTTTTAATAATGTTTTCTTTGCAGATCGAAACATAAATAATAGTGGAGAAAATGTAGAACTCGATCTCAAAGTTATTCATGAAAGCTATTCAAGACCAATATAATTCAAGGTTCTACTTATGAGGTTAGATAGTTTAGAATTTCCATCTAGTCCTAAATTTTCTGAAAAACACACATTTGAGGAGGAAGAAGAGGAGGATTATTATTATGATGAGACTAATTCTAGGAAGGGTAAAAAGGTTATCTAAAAACAAAATAGCAACTTGGCTAGTACTAAGATGAAAATCTCCACATTTCAAGAAAAGAATGATCCTAAACTATACTTGGAGTAGGAAAGAAAGGTATAACATATGTTTAATTATCATAATTATTTCAAAAAACAGAAGGTCAAATTAATAATAGTTGAATTCACATATTATGCTATCATTATATGGGATTAATTTACTATCAATAGGTATAAGGATAATGAGAGACCTATTCAATAATGAGAAGAGATGAAGAGATTGATCCGTAATATGTTCATACCTAACCATTATTACAAGGACTTGTGTATGACTAGAATCATTGGTAATTTTAATAAAGAATAATTTACGAAAAAGAGCGTAAGATGAATGATAAACAAGTATAGAAAAAAACATATTACATGACATTGAGGATGAGTCTTTAGTGTTTATAAAACCAACTACAAGCTAATGATATAGATGCATTGCAACACTCAAGCCAAGATGCCTTCACTGAGCTTAATTTCTTTATATCATTTTGACACTGATTTTGATCATTCTCTTCCTTCGCTGTAGAACTGTCATCGCATTTGACTGGCCATTGGTCGGAATGATGCCTGTTCTTCTCCTCCAATTACACCGACTTCATGATTGATCTATTGAAATTTTACTGCCGACACAATGCAGTTTCTTATTCAGAGGCCCTAGCTTCTGTAACATGGAGTTTTTGGTCACAGTCGATCCAGCCAACGTACACTACGTTATGACCTCTAACTTCTCTAATTTCCCAAAAGGGTCGGAGTTCAAACAAATGTTCGATATTCTTGGAGACGACATTTTAAATTCCAACTCGGATTCTTGGAGAAACCAGAGGAAAACTGCTCAGAAGGTAATAGCTCAGCCGGGGTTAAACAAGTTCTTGATGAAGAAAAGTCACGAGAAGGTTAAAATGGGCTGATTCCAGTCCTGAACCGTGCGGCCGAAGAACAACAAGTGGTGGACCAAGATTTACTTCAAAGGTTTACATTCGATTCAATGTGCAGGACGCTTATGGGCTATGAAGCTGGATGTCTCTCGATTGATTTTCCTGAAGTTCATTTGTCCAAGGCTCTGGACAGCGCGGAAGAAGCAATACTATATTGACATGTTTTTCCCAAGACCATCTAGAAGTTGCAAAGATGTCTAGGTATTGGAGAAGAGAAGAAACTGAGAGAAGCTTGGAAAACCATCAATCTTATTATAGCTGATATCATATCAGCAAAGAAGGAACAACTCAGACATGGTACTAAACTGGTAACAGAAGAAGATGGACAAAGTACTGACCTGTTAACCTCATACATGAAGGATATGGTAGCACCAGGAAATGAGGAACCTGACGATAAATTCCTGAGACACTATCTTCTTAACCTTCCTGATTGCTGGAAGAGATACGTCAGCAACAGCTCTGTCGTGGTTTTTCTGGCTTCTCTCAAAAAACCCCGAAGTTGAGGCAAAGATTAAGGAGGAGCTGGAAGGAACTCTACCTGCAGATGTAAATCTTGACTACAAAGTGCGACTATTTGACATAAAAGAACTGAGAAACAAGGTTTATTTGCGTGGAGCATTATGCGAATCACTGAGGCTGTACCCTCCAATACCCTTTGAACACAAGTCTCCACTTAGAGATGACATTCTTCCCAGTGGTCACCGTGTCAATCCAAAAATGAAGATTCTGATCAATACGTACGCAATGGGAAGGATGATTTCAATATGGGAGATGACTGCTTATAATTTAAGTCTGAAAGATGGATTACGGAGCAAGGAGGTATTAAACTCGAGCCATCCTACAAGTTCTTAGCTTTCAATGCAGGACCAACAAATTGTATTGGAAAGGAAATGGCTTTCATTCAAATGAAGGTAGCCGCTGTCTCCATTCTCTACAACTACCACGTTGGAGTCGTTGAGGAGCAAGTTATAATCCCTGTTCTTTCCATTATTCTACACATGATGCATGGACTCAAAGTTAGGCTTGCCAAAAAATGGGCATGATGATCACTCTATGTATTCAAATATAGAAATATTATGGTCTTACTCTACTTAGTGCAATAAAACGGTATCGTTTACAACAATTAGAGACATTGAAATGATACTTTAATTTATCTACGCAGGCATTTTTTTTTTGAGAAATGGCATATAATTAATTTCACGTAGATATATACTTCTATTTAACATATTGCTTTAATTTATCCACACAAACAAATAATTTCTTAGACATATATATACTTCTATTTAACATATTGCTAACACTTGATTGTGATATCCAATACTTCAAATTATTAATTATTTTTATATTTTTTAATAATAAATTAACAATAAAAATATATCGAAACTGTATATACAATAATATGAATTAAAAATGTAACAAATAATTTATTCCAATATGGTATAACATTTAGATAAAGCATAGATAAAAAATTTAACTGCATTTTACAAAACGTAGCTAAAAACACTAAAAACTTTTGGCTACGCTTATGAAAATATATCTAACATTTTTTTTCTACAAAAAATAAGAATAGCTAAATGTATTGGGGATGATTCCTCGTAACATCGCTAGTAGTCTTTTGCTACAAAAACTAAATCGTTGCCGAGTCCTATTAGCAATTATTTTTGTACCTTTAGCTACGAATTTTTTGGTAGTCCATGATCAACTTTGTTATAGTGAATTGTTAAACCTATATTACGAGACACACAACTAATTACAACTCTAAAAACAATATTAATGTATCAAAAATTTCAAGAAGTATCTAGAAGATAACGTTAAAGTATTCAATAACCACACAAAAATTTCCTAAAATGTATCGAAACAAATAGTCTTCTAATTATAATAATAAGGTTTTTATTACGCAAGTCAATACTCTTTTATGTTCTTCAGTAGGATGATTATTAATGAAATGTAATATTATTTCATCGAAATAGAATGGGATGGAAAGGGAGGGGAGGGTTTCCATTACATCCTATTTTATCATAAACAGTAAAAATAAGTTACCTTTGATTTGAGAGGTTTAGGATGTAATGTAAAATGATAAATATGTACTACCCTAATATATTCTTAATATTTTTTTATAATATCAATTATACCCTTAACCTTAATAATAAGCAACAGACAATACATCTCATTATTTCTATCAAGAGTGGAAGAATAGTCATTCATTATTATTATATATACATTACATTATATTTCTTCCATCTTTCAAATAACATTTCATTATATTACATTATGAACTATTTCGTCTTCTCAAATTACAATTTTTTAATATTACGTCAATTTATACTACATTTTTTTATAAGTCATTATATTCTATTACATTCCATTAAAAACCTTACGTCGAACCAAATATAACCTAAATTTTCTCACTTAAAATTAGTTGTCAGATAAGAAAATTAGAAATAAATAAGAAAATAATTTTTTAAATTAATTAATATATGTAATTAACAATACTATCATACTTAATTATGTGGTATTATAGTTAGGTTCTTCGCACTTATCATCACATAGCACAATATTCAATAATAAGATTTAATTATACAATAAACCAAATATATGTACATGATAATAATAATAAATTTGAAACTTTTTATTGATATATAACGTCAAGTTTCGTATAAAAGATACTTCTAAGTCACGTTATGTACTTAAAAATTGTCTAAAAGCAACCTAGATCATCTAGATGCTAATGTATTCTATTGGGATCACCTCGTTTTCCTTTTCAATTTTCGTTTAGTACCTTTTAAGGATGAAATAAGGCTGATTTAGAGGGACGAGATCTTCTGTCCAATATTATGGTGTCATATTCTGTCTTATAAATTTTAACCATTCATTTATGCGGGTCTCATAGAACAGAATAAGATACCATAATATTGAACATAAGATCCGGACTTTGATTTAGAGGGCTAAATTCATGTGTTTTCAATAAGTTAGGTCCAAGTCCAAATCGACATGAGACTCAATTATTGTAAAAAAAAATTATTACATTACCAACCAAGGTTTTAAAACTCGGACCGGAAGTTGAATTGAAGGCTTTACTGGTTACCGGTTCAACCGGTTAAACCGGTATGACGTCATAATTACGTAATAATTATATTTAATATTAGTAATATTTAAAAATAGAAAAAATACCAAATAATACAAATAAATATAAATAAATTTTTCAACCATCAATCATATAATTGTTCTCAAATAATAACTAAAATATCATCACTAGATGTCAAAATAATTGCATCAACCAACGCA
>JANKOE010000204.1:60666712-60680066 GCA_026284465.1 Erythroxylum citrifolium
AGGTTCAGAGCGAGGAGATTAAAGACTGGGACGAGTCAACCGCAGTGGCCAAAGGAGTCTGAGTTTTGTGTCGCTCGTAAATGTATTTTATATAATTTATTTGGGCCTGTAATATTCTTTGGAATTCTGTTCTTATTTTTGATATGTAATATATGTGTGTGGGTTTGAGTTACTACATAAAATAAATATCAGTGTGATTGTTTATTCTGTCTTGGGTGGCATCTATTTATCCTCCCAGGGGGTATTTGGGTGTTACAATTAAAATATATAAAAAAGCCAACTAATATTATATAAATCTCAAAATAAATATTAAAGTTAAGTAAATAGTTAAATACATAATAAACGTGAAAATGAGTTTGTGGGTATTGTAAGAATTATGTGTAAAACATAAAGGCAAAGGGAACTAAAAAAGGCTCATTAATTGATTTGAAAATTTTACTTAAAAAGTGAAAAGACCATTTGAGAGGCTTTTTAGAAAAGCTCTAAATTTAAGTTTCTTAAAAAGATGTATTTTGGCTGCTAAAAACAATCGTATATATCAAAGATGTGATTTTTATTTTACAGTCAAATACTTATTTTTCTTAAAAAAGTTTTTGAAGTGGAGAAAAGTACTAATTGACCTCTCAAAAGATTATCTAAACAGACACTAATTCTTATTTTTTTACAATATATATTGTTTTATATTTTTTCATATTGAAATAGACAATTTTTTATTATTTTTGAGTTAAAAATTGGATGATAAATAATTGCATTGAAACGATGATGATTAACGTTAGTTAAAATTACAAGGTCCCTATTATTAGGGATAAGAACTGAGTTGGATCAAGATCAATCCAATAATTTTATCCAAAAACAACTGCATTTTATTTATACATTTCAAAATTTAAGACTCGAATTAAAAAAAAAAGACCAAGATTCAGCCGATACTCAATCAACTTGAACTTGGCACATTAATCTCATATTTGAGTCAAATTACCAACAATCACCTATTATTATTGGTAATAATGAGTTGAATTGGACTCGGATTATTAAAAAATAATGTTTATGATAAAACGATGTCATTTTAAGTTATCAAACTTGGACAATCTAAGGCCTAATCAGGTTGAAAAAACCGAACTAAAGAACGGATCAATCCGGTCTGTTGAGTTTAGGCTGGCCATCAATTTAAATTTCTTTTGTACGGGCATACCTACTCAATCAACCTGAGTTTGGCACGTTAATTTCATATTTGGTTCAAATTACTAACAATTACCCATTATTATTGATAGCAATGAGTTGGATTGATCTGGAATTATTAAAAAAATGAGATTTTTTTATGATGAAACGATGTCATTTTCGATTATCAAACAACCGAACTTAAGAACCGATAAACCTGTTTGCCATCCCAACCAATTATTTACGAATATGAGTTTTTTCTTTGAAATTAAAAAAAAATGAGAATCAAAAACTTGTGGATCTTAAAACGGCCAGCTTGGTGGGACGGTGATGGTGGGCCCACAATGGCATTGACCCCGTGTGCTCTGCGGCTGAGCCCGGGACATTATTAGTATTGAATGCTCACTTGTTCACAAGTTTGGAAAGCGATGTGCCACGTGGTGCCTCTCCAACTCTCCGATGTCATCGATCAGATCCTGACGTTGGGTTTCTTTATTATAATAAATCTCCATCGTCTGAACCGTTTCCCACGTAAGCAAACATGTGGATGCTAGTGGATTTCGTCTTTTCCTTTTCTCCCATTGGCACACGAAGTCCACGCGCCTATTTACTTGAACCGTGTTTAGGGTATTCAAGAAATTTCCTAGCCATGTTGCTTATGGTCATGTTATTTTTATAAAATATAGTTGATCACTTGATAATATTAATAATCACTGAGAAAATTAATATTTTATTTTATTTTATTTTTTATTTATTGTCTCTTCACGTGAGTCTTTTAGAAAAAGTCTCTCTATTAATTAGGAATAAAGTTGTGTATTACTAAGATTATTTCTAATATTTTATAAGCCTTGGGTAAGGTAAAAAAATAAGTCCCTATTTTTTCCTATTTTGGATCTTATAAATAATAAAAAGAAGCAAAATATGAGTCTTTCGTTGTTCTTTATAAAGTCAAGAATGACCCTATTTTACTTTATTTTATTTTTACGATAATAAAAATAGCCATAATTTACCGTTTATAAGAATAGGCCCTAGGTGGATATCCAAGTTGCCCTTACATAGGGCCGGTCCTACATATT
Source organism: Erythroxylum citrifolium (assembly GCA_026284465.1). NCBI lineage: Eukaryota > Viridiplantae > Streptophyta > Magnoliopsida > Malpighiales > Erythroxylaceae > Erythroxylum > Erythroxylum citrifolium. Next base: position 60,668,944 of record JANKOE010000204.1, read on the forward strand.
ATTAAACCTCTCTAATGCTAATTAAGAGTAAAGCTCTACAGTAGTTAAAGAAAAGTCAATGAAACTAATAAAAAATCACTAATTTACTAACTTCTCATAGTTGTTCTTATTTATTTACTAAAAATATTCTTAATTAGCTCAAACTTATAAAGAATGAAAGAATAAAAAAGAACAAACTCCCATTTAATTATAAAGTTATCTCAACTACTTACATTAAATTTCTTATTTTTACATAAAAAACAAAAATTGTAAAATAATTATTGATGGAATTCTATTTTTGGATGGAAACAATTTATAATTATATATACATTATATTTGTTTATTCGCTTTTTCTTTTTCTAGCTAGAAAGTCAATGAAAAGAGAAAACGCGTGGCAAAAAGCGCGTGGCTGAGTAGTGAGGGACGACATAAACGTCACGTCACGTCAGCTCAAAACCTCCCACCAGTTAATGTCCTTTTTATTTAACAATTTCTAGGTTCTTTGGGTGTGGTTTTCATTTCTGATCTTGCGTTGCGTCTCTCAGATACACTTTCTCTTCTACGTTTTAATGGCTTCTACTCCTGCACAGTGAAGACTTTTTTGGTGGGCACAAGTCAAAAACCATTACCAAAGCCATGTACGATCTTGGTGATGAGCTTACAATAGAAAGCTATAGAATTCCATGGCTTATTTGGATTCAGTTACTGGTCTTGTTCCTCCTCATCTTTCTTCTCCTTTGCTTCAGTTTTTCCACTTCAGATCCCCCCAAAGCCATCACCTCCTCTTCTTCTTCTTCTTCTTCGCCGTCTACTAGCGGCATCTTCACGTCTCATGATCCTGGCTTGGACAAGTCCGTGTATAAGCACACCAACTCCACATCAACAACAGCCACCAAACGATGCCTTCATCCCCAGGTAAATATCAATTGCGGTTAAATGACGAGCTTCTTGTTGTTTCTTTGACTGTTTTGGACCCTTTTGTTTTCCTATTAATTTGATGCTAAAACTGTTTGTATCTTTTAGTTGCAATATCGTTTTGCTGTGTTGTACACGTAAATATTACAATAATCTTTAAATGGGTTTGGACTTTTAACAGTAATTACGAGTGGTCCCATTGTCATTGGTGGCAATTGGCCACCATTAACGTGTAATCATTCCAAAGTCTTGAAACGAGGAGGCTTCCTTCTTGGTAAAGTAACAGAAAGTTTGGTGTTGCCCCTTTGGAGATGCAAGCACAGTAATTGGTTATTGCCTTAGCATTCTCTGATGGCTTCAACGATGATCTGAACGAATCCAATTAGATAATCCCTATGTTTTGTTGAATATGCTTATCTTTTGGCGGTAGTTAACGGTATTAGCTCACTAATTTTTCATTCCTTTTTTGGCTTCATTAGTCTTAACGGCTTCAGATCACCTATGCCCTCTACCCCGTGCCCTGTGCCACAAAACATCCCAACCATCTATTTGATTAGTTTGGATGGTTGGAATGTTTTGTGGCACAGGGCCAGAGTAGAGGGCACAGGTGATCTGCTCCCAGTCTTCACATTCTCTTCAATGTACTCGGACCAACGGTTCCAATTGATCCACCGATATTGTCAATCATTGAGTTAGGTGCCAGATACTGTCCAAACTCCAGACTGACTTTGTATTTAACGTATCTTACAAACTCATGATTAAGACATGGAGGTTGGTCACAAGCTGGAAGAGAATAAATTATTGTTGCGCTGGGATTTTCTTGGTTGTTGTTCTTTTCCTTCTTTTGTAAGGGGGTGAGTTTGGTGGGGAAGTGTGGGATTAGGTTGTCATTAGAGGTGGAACTGGATTGGGTCGGGACCAAATCAACATCATTTTAGTCAGTTACAATGTCGTTTCGGCTGAACTAGCTCGGGCGAATGGAATCCACCTATTGCTTAGTCAACTTATATTGACCAGTCGGCTCTGGTCCGGTTTTGCCATCCCTAGATGTTGTTTACCTGTCTTTTGCTAATAATGAATCTTGTGTTCTTGTTAGTTTAATATGCTATTTATGTTATGGCCTTAATTAGGGTGTAATAGTTGGCATCTGGGGATTGAATGTTTGTTTAAAGCATTTCCACCAAATATTGCCATCTGGGGATTAAATGTTTGTTTAAAGCATTTCCACCAAATAAAGCTTGATTCCTCTATGCTAGAACATTAGGCTATTCATTTATTTATTTGCTTAGTTATTGATAAGGAACTTACAGCCTCTTTAGTTCAAAGAATGGAATAGATAAGAAATAGAAGGAATAGAAAATATGAAGAATATAATAGAACGAGTATTTGGTTCAAGGAATAGAATAGGTAAAGAATTTCTACGTTAATATTCAGTTTGAAAATATAAACTTGGAATGACAAAGGAAAAACTAACAAAAAGATCAAATTATTATTATTATTATTAATTATTCTTATTATTATAATTTTTTTACTTATTATTATAAATTTTATCAATTAATTTTATTCTTATTTTTATTATTAATTTTCTTCTTAATGATTAGTTATTTTTTAACCAAACATAGATTAAAGAATGAAATAGGAACATGCTAGGAATATAACAGCTATACTGTTTAGTTAAACAGGCACACAACAACAAAAGGATATGTATGTTCTGCTCTTATAAAGTAGATTTTGACTTGAGGAAAACAGAATTGCACATAAAAAGTGGAATAAGAGTATTAGTTTTTTAGAATAAGTTTGGTTTCACTTTTGAGTTTTTTGTTTTAGTTTTTAATTATATTTATATTAATTTGGTTGTTAATGTAATTATATTTTTATTATAAATAAACTTAAAGATAATATTTTTCATCAATTAAATTTATTTTATTTCTTATATAATATTTACTAATTATTATTTTATTTTATTAAATTAAATAATTTATAAATTAATATTTATTGTAAATATATTTTAATTATTAATTCAATATTTATTTGTAATTTATACATTTTGAAGATATTTTAAATTTATAAATTTATAAATTTTTATTAATAATTATTATATTAAATAATTAAATATTCAATTAATAATAAATCAGATTTTTGTGGTTTTATAAATTTTGAAAATTTGAAGAAATTAAAATAAAAATAGAAACAAGCAAATTCAAAAAACAAATGTTTTTACTAAATTTGAAAGCAAAAACAGAAAATTAAAAGCATAAATACAAACAAATAGATCCTTAGTTGAGCTTTGCATTCCTAAATTCACATTCATTATATCCTGAAATTAACATTGTTCTCCAAGTGAATCGCGGTAATAGTTCGGTCCGGTCCATAATTTAAAACCTTGATCAACATTGTAAAAGGCTTGCAAGATGAGAGATATCCTGCACTATATCGAAATTTTGGCTGAGGCAGTCTTATTTTTACATATTTGTTGATTATTTCATACATGAAACTCTTGGCTTTTTAGTTTAAGCAATGGCATATGTATTAACCATTTGGGAGATCTTTACAGGGAGGAGAAGACCAAAGTATCAAGGGAGAGATAGCCACAAACATTGGTGGAAGAATTGTGAGAGAGGACCTAGGATCATCATCAAAGGACGCAAGCTTTATTGAAACTCATCCATGCAACTATTTTAGGCTTGCTAAACTTGCATTTCTCAAATGTCTTGGCTTAGATAACTTACCAGAAAATTCTTCAAGCTCGGATCGGAGGAAAGATAGATAGTATACGTCTGCTTCTGCATTTTGTTAATATTGCTGGTACAGGAAAGATTGTGTGCAGCAGCCACTGAATTCTCCCATGGAGCTTGTGGTCCTAAAAATTGAGGAAGATGGTTAAACAAAACGTTTAAAATCCATGGTCACTTGTGAAAATCAAATAGGGAAAGTGGCTTGGAAGGATTGGCAATGTCAACAATTGGCTCAAGAAAAAAACAGGTGCCAGTTTACAGAGGATTAGCAAATTATTGGGGAGCAAGCAGCTCCATAAGTCTTGGAACTTGCAGTTATGTGTAGATTGGTCCATATTTAGTTTGAAAGAAATGATTTATTAATTAACAAAACTAGTTATTTATCTCTATTTTCCGCACTAGTCTTTGAATCCAATCATTAGTCTTCGGATGCATAAACCATCTAATATATAATAATCTAATAATTGTGTTTTAGATAGGCTATTTGACAAGATCTGAATAAATAAATCACCTGAGGAATTTGGTAGATTATATAATCAACTATGACTATGAGTTAACAGTAGGGATGTGATCCTCTGACCCCTTATTCTGGCCCTAAGCTATCTCCATTTGATCCAAGCCATTCATTCATGTGGTCGACTTGGATCAAATGAGAGCAGGTTAGGGCCAGAATAAGGGGCCGGAGGATTTCAGGCGGTTAACAGTATTGGTCAGTTAAATTTAGCAGAACTAACCTGAATAACTAAAAGTAGTCATCAGTTCTATAATTAAATCTAACGATCAGTAAATTCTTAAATATGACCCGAGTCTCCCTGCCATTAGTTGATCCTGTCAGTCTTTGGTCTGTCCTCAAGGCATATATGATCATGAAGCTGACTGGTACGTAAACTGTGAATAGACTGAGAACAAAGAAGAAAAAGTTCATAATGGAGCTGTTATATGGTATGAGACAGAAGAGGGATAGAATTTCATTGCCATTTACATATATTCACAAGAACATTGTCCTCCCCTACAAAATTCTGGTTCTTAACTGTGAGAACTGTTACTAACCCTTACCTAGCCACTAACCTCGGCAATAGATGCCTGTACAAGAGCAGATACATAATCATCATTCATTTACTTTGCCGTGTCTACAACTAAAATTATAATCACCTTTCATCATCTATCCCCTTTGTAATATGTCATCCCATGGCGACGAGAAGTTTGCAGGATGAATATCTGTCAAAAACCCATACTCAATCAAGGTTGGCTTTGGTACCGTGTTCAAATCTCCAATTAGAAAGAAGAATGACTCGTATACAGAAAGATCCGTATTCTCATCCATAACTTTTGAAGGATCGGAATATGAGATCATTCTTATAAACAATTCACGATTCTTGTTCCTAATCTACGTGGGAATTTAGCATATTCAATACCAAGTAACCAGAATATAGTTAGATCAATCTCAAGTACTCTCCTCATCAATCTTGATCACCTCCAGGATTGTTGCATTGCAAAAGAAACATCTGTGGCAATTCAAGAGATGCCTGGTTATGCAATCATAACAAGACGTATGGGCACATGGGGCAAATCTCGTATCTGCTTTACATGCATAACAAATGCAGCAGGTTTCATCAGCTTCTGTTTCTCCAGCGAGTCTCGTCCTTTCTAGTTGCTGCATCTCAATCTGACTAATAAGCAGGTTTAAGAAATCCTCAAGTTTCCCAAGTTCCCCAGGACAAGCATCCTCTCTTGATGATCCAGCCTGGAAAAATATTACCAATGGAATGATTAAACTGATCTACAAGACAATTAAGTGATACTACAGATCAATTGAAATTCTGAATAGCAGAAATGAATCATCATGCACATAAGACTTAACACGTATGGAGTAAGCAACGCTATCAACCAACCCATGCAAACTCATGCCAACTGATGCAACAAAATTGTTTGAATAATATCAGAAACCTTAAATTAGTAAAATCCAAGATGAGTGTTGATGAAAGAATATGAAAATGAATGTCTAAGAACGTGGTGGTTATGGAACTTATATGTAATATATAACCAAATACAGCATAAACGTACCATCGACTAGCATCCTAGAATAAGAAACAGAAATTGCAACATCATATGATTGAAATTTCAACTCGTACTTTTGTCACATTGATCAATCATCTCTCTGGTTTAGTATATACAATTAAACCCATCACAAGAAATATGACCAAAGAGGTCAAAATCCTGTGAAGGAAGAAATGTCTTTACGTGCCCAATATTGGGCTAAAACAAGGATTGATGTGCACAATGACTTTCAGGACATCAATCTGAACATCCAAGTGGCAGAAGAGCAAATTCAACCACACCCAATTTGCAATTACAAATTTCGTCCTTTGGCTCTTGACTACCACATATATACATCTTCTACACGAGGAAGCTAATAAATCACAAATCACTATTTATTGATGAAGTATATATACATAATAATGCACAATGCTGATAAATGAACAGAGAAGAAATAAGAATGATCTGTCAGCAACGTCATCATATATAATAATCACACAACATTATTCACATATGGGAGTTGGCAAAACTAACCCAGTTGTTCTCCAAGAGGTACTGAAATCCACAGTGCACTGTATCAGGACAATCCATGCTTGCGAAAACATCCACTGCATTCTTTTTGCCACTTTTTGTATCTACACTTGCATCCAGCAAATTTATGATGATGCCTAGAAGAGGTGCCAATATCATGCCACGGTTTACTTTTTCCATTGACTGACCATGTCTTTTAAGTGATCTGCATATTAAATGCCAATAGTGATAAAGTATGAAACCAGTAATGGATATGCAGTCTATTCTACTTTAACTAAAAAGTCAAATACCCAAGAAGAATAATTATCATCGAAAGAAGGTTCTCTAGTTCATCCAACTTTGGAAGCAGAGGAAACATTTAAGTGAACAAAGACAAAGTTATTCCAAAGAGAGACTTCCTTGTATCACCATTTAGAGTATCTAGCTCTAGGGTTATTCTTCTATGATGCCAACACATCTCCACTTTTCGAAGGTTTCATAAAAATTTTTTTTGGAAACATGTCCAGTGAGAAGAGAAAATTGGGAGAGAGGGATTATAGGAAAAGGAATGATCAATTTCAAGGGAGGAAATTTACAAGTCAAAAAACTTGGAATATTAAGAATAAAGACAATCAAATCAATAAGCCTCCGTAGATTTGTATCACTTCCACATATAAATGCTTGGGGGATCTCACGGGTGCAGAACTCCAGAAGCGTGGCCAGGTTGCAAGAAAGATCGTATATTATACAACACTTTTTTTCATGAAACTCCAAAACCTACAAAGTGGAGCAATTGGATGAAAATAGTTTAAAACTACTATAGAACAATAAACAAACATATGAACTACTACTCATCTTAGATGACAGTAATCAACAATAACAGTATTCTTAGAGTTGCAAGGTTTATTCTTGAGAAGAATGTGTTTTTTTTCTATTAGAAAGATACTACAAGTATTTATACAAAACTACATAGGTTCAACGGTGAAAGTAATCCTTATAATCATGCTAAAATCCCTATGACTATGTTATTTACATTACTTATATAATCCCTATGATTACGTTAACTACTATATTCTGTAAAAATTTTAATTAGGTATTGTGAAACTATATATCCAACATCCATCCAGATTACTATACACAACATAGATATCTGACACAGAAGAAAATTACTTGCATCAATGTTGAAAGTTGCATTTCTTTGTCCATTTAAACCATGGACATTAATTTCTTCAAGCATATAACAATCTCCATCAGATCTGTCTCTTTCTCACAAAGTAATCCTGCAGCCTAATTTACACTATCCTGTTATCAGATCAACTACCAGATAAAAGTTATAAAAATCTGAAATAAATACTTGAAAAGAAAACTCGGAAGAACAATGTAGCAGTAGTGGTATCAAAACCCCAAAAAGAGCCAATAAGATGTATCAATATTTCACTTTTGCTTTCTTCTGAAGTTGAAATTGGGGCATTTTTTTAGATTTGGATTTGGCCTCATCTGCCTAAACAGTTCACAGCTTCATCTTGCTCTTAAATATACGACAGAGATCCATCAACCACAAAATTTCAAGAAGCACAAACCCCATACTCACAATCTGTGCAATCTGAAGGTATAAGAGGTGTACATCAGCTCCATGGTCGTCAGGATATGTGCCCTCAGAGAGTATGCAGCAGGTTATCCGTTTTATGTGCAGAAACTTTACCAAACCATCAGCTTCATTCTTACATAAACAATCAAGAGAAGAAGAAGAAGGGCAAAGAAGGAGGGGCAGGGTAATATGGGTACCACAAGTTTCTTTATGGCATTATAGCTTACCAGCAGTGAATCCCTACTCAGTAGCAGACTAGTTCTTCCTACAGGCTGTTAAATTGTTAGGTGCTAAACAAAATCCTCATTCAAAACTCAACTGGGATGAGAGGAAGGGAGGAAAGAACCGAACCTTTTAGCATTTTCAAGTAGAGGAGAACAGAATGCCTACCTAAAAGAAATAGGAACCCTGGGAGGTAATCCACCTTCTCCTCTAATCCAGTTTCTGCCACGCCCATCCCAATGTCGGTAGCTCTAAACATGGATTCTAACAGGATCAAGGTCCCTCTGAGTTAGAGAATGCAGCTTGCCTTCCCAAAGGCAATTCCCTATTTAGACAACAGCAGCTGACACTAGCTACAAACCCAGAAAAGAATCCCATACAACCCCGTAAAAATGACCATCTGTGAAGACTTATAAATAACTGACTATATAAATTCAGAGAAAGTACAAGCCATAGAAATCAAGTAAAATCACTTGATCTTTCAAGTGCTGATTAGAATGCGCAAATATTTAAGAGGATGAAAAATCCATTAACTGCTGGGCCAGACATCAGATAATGTACCTGGTAATTTTCTTGCATTTCTCAAATCGAAACAGAGAACTCAGTCAGTGTCCAACTAAGAGTATTAAAGAGTTGATTTAGAAATGCTGAGAACAAATCTGTATTATTGATGCAGGCTTCTTGAAGCAACTTCTGCACAAAAAGAACCCATGGCAGTCAATCGGTTGGACAGAAAAACAATTGAAAAACTAAACCAAAAGCAATTCATTGTAAAGCCTGAAAAACAATGGATGATGATGATGAAGAGGAGGATTCTTCATATTTGGAAGAAACCTTGCACTATCGTAAATGAATGTTGGTCACTGGAATCCAAGATCTATCATCAAAAGCTGTCAATAATGCTTTTGGCATCCTTTGTATGGCCACTTCATTGTTCTCAAAAGCTGTCAAATATTCTTTGTGCTGTACCAAGACTGATATAGTTTGGAGAAGAAGATCTCTAAGATCTGCACTCAATATCCTTGGATCATTGAAGTGAGTAACTATGAAAGTGACCTACAAACAAGAGTGATGAATTGATGCTTTATATCCATAGAAACTAGCAAGTGATATGCTCATTAATTATCAAAGTTTAACAATAAATGTAAAATACCGTATGCACTAGCCATTGAGAACATGCTGGACAAATTAGAAGAGACACTTACAAACGAGGCCAGACCATGCTTAATAAATATCGCAGAAGGAACAAAGGGATGGTCACTCTTGCGCAATACATGAAAGCAGTCAACCTTTAGCAACAGAAAGAACGATAAGTGGGTATTCAGTTTAATCCACGTGTATTGTATGTGACAGCAATCCACATGTTGAGCACTTAGCATCTCAATGGATTAAGTGTAGGTTTCAGAATCTAGGACGGAAATTATCAGGGAAAACATGTAGCATTGCAGAGGGAGAAAACATGGTTCAGATAAACACCACTGCATGGTTCTCTTACTAAAACATCACTGCAACTAATCCAGTTTAAAGTGTAAATAAACTGGCCACTTGTATGCTTTTTGCAGCTGATATTTCATGCTAGGTTAGATCCAAAAGAAGCAGATACTCATCACAATCACATTAACAACAAAACAGCAAGAGATTCAATACTCACAGGACTACCTAATAAACATACAAGGACAATAATGAAAGAGAAATCTCAGATAAAAGACATATTGATGAAACAAAAAACTATCCATCATACATCGATGATGACAGACACCCAATATCACTACATTAAAAATATTCAAAGAGACTATTTACCAGGGTTTCTAGATAAAATTCAGGGACATAAATGAACAAAGACTCGTCTTTGCTGAGAACCAAAAGTGGCTGGACAAGCCACATGCATGTTGCATACATCCCTGTTAGCTTCCATCTTGACAGAAGTGAGATACGGTACCTACGCGGCATTCAAATGACTTCACAACAAGAAACTTTACCAAATATGAAAAATGTAAGTTCATTATCACTCATCTTCAACAGGTCCACACGAAAAATTAATGGATATATTTATCTGTACTTATCTAAAACCAATTGGTGAAGCTTCATCATCTTTTGTATCTAGCATATTAGCACAAGAAACAGGAATTCTTTTGCTGCTTTAAAACTAACGAAAAGTATGAAAGGAAAGTAAGTTCCTTGCAAGACTTAAATGGAATGAGACTTGTGAAATAGAACAAAATGTTAAAATTAAAGAAAAATTCTTCGTGGTCATCAATCATCATACCAAGCACAACGTCTGACACAATCACGTCCTTCTGATATAAACACAAGCGTCGTTAACTCTTCTCGTAAATTGTTTAAGAATTTTTTTTTTGGGTTAGATCTTTTAATGTAATTATTATTTATTAAAATAATAAAATTTTATTATTATAATATCTTAAAATTTTTATATTATTCTTAATTTTATATTCGTACGATGATGATTTTCTTTTTTATTAATTGTGGTTATTATTTATATATGAAATATTTAAAAATTATTATTATTTCATTTCAATTATGATTATTATTTATTGTTATGATTTTTGAAAATATGGTTAATGTAAACAGTAAACTAATAAAGTATACAGTACAACTGTATAATATATCAATAGAGTGTTTTGCAAATTTTTAAAATTTTAAGAACTATTTCATAAATTTAAAAAATTACTCTAAACGATACCTAGTATTAATCGATACCGGTACGATACTATTCTAAAATTTAATCCAAATCAGTACAATATTCGCAACTTTAGTTTCGGAGAACAAGGAGCTTGGTTTATATATATTTATATTTTACTTGTTTTAAATTCTTGGTACTTGTGTTTAGAGTTGTTTGTTTGCATCTTAGCAATGAGTTCACTTGCTTGAGAAAGTAAATGCCGGCTTGCTGCTGGGATGTTACCTTATTTCAATTGTTGCTTTAACTGGCTTGGTGATGCATATTTTGTGGTTTGTTCTATTTCTGTTTTTCTGTTGTAATTTTCGGTTTTCGTTTTCAATTTTTTTGTTTCTGTTTTTCTTTCAAATACAAACAAAAATCTGTTTGGTTGTTAATATTAATATAGTTGTATTTTTATCACTGATAATAATTACATTTTAGATAAAACTTAAAGATA
>JANKOE010000204.1:60690045-60700500 GCA_026284465.1 Erythroxylum citrifolium
AGTAATCTGGGAATTTGTTTAGACATTTTCTTGAGAATGAGATTTAATTTCAAATAGATGGTGCAAATTTTAGATTTAGCATCTCAATTTCGCTTTCATCTTTTAGGAGAGATTCATTATCCAAGTTTAATGGTAAATAAATCATTAAATGAAAATTAATTAATTTATTTTAATTTATAAAAATATTATTTTATAGAATTTAACTTGTTAATTAATAAACCAATTGATTTTTAATAATAAATGTTATTAAAAAAATTAAATTAAAAAACTAAAAATCGAATTAAAAAGTTAAGTAGTTAGCATTAATTATTAACAAAATATTATCTTTTCAAATATAAATATAAATATATATATGTATATTTAATTTTTTCAATGTATTTAATATCTAATTAACAAAAACTGGAATCTTAACATGAAACAAATATATTTATTTTAACATATTCAGACCCAAGACTCGTTGTCTAGAAGCATTTGATATTAGTCCTAGAATTTATCAAAATTTTCTTTTAAAATTGAAAGAGACTATATTATATTACTATATCATATTTAAAATTATTATTTATCTTCCAATAATATATTTTATATATCATATAATTCTTTCTATCATATTTTCAAAATAGTATTATATTAAAATGTGTATATATATAATTGTATTAAGAACCATACAATGCGCGTGGTGATAGGTAATGCTACAGTGTTTTTAAGATGCGCATTATATATATATATATTATCGCATTAAGAAACTTATATGCACGTGGTGATAGGTAACGCTACAGTGTTTTTAAGATGCGCATTGAATGAATCATTCCGTGCCCCCGCTAGAAAAACAAGAGGGCAAGTCCAACATCAAGTGCGAAGTGAAGCGAGTGAAGTTTAATTGATGTACTCGCTGTAAAAATCGGACACGTGAATATGTCGGACTAGTTGTTGTGCATAACACGGTTATGTTCATGAGCAAGTCCATGCAATATTCAGGTACGAGATCTTCATAAGGCTTGTTTTTTGGACCGCAAAAGTTCTCAATATCCAAATTTCAATCTTATGATTGACGTAAATTAAAAAAAAAGTCAAACCTAAACTCAAACTCAAACCCGATCAAATTTAAGTACATAATTCCAAATTCTACCTCAAGCCTCATCACCTCATCAAATTTAGTTGACTTCAAGTCAAACCGATCAAATCAACGTTAACTCAAACTTCATCTAATCAAATTTAACCCGTTAACTTTAAATCAAACAGACCAGATCAAACTAATTTGTCATTCTTAATTACCAATCAATCGGTAAGTAAAGAATAACTACATAATATGAAGTATATAAGGGTGTAATTCTATGACCAAACCTTGAATTATGATTCAACAATACTACCAAAATTGGTAACAAAACCATATTAGACTTGCTAAATCATACGTCACTCCTCATAAAACAATGGAAAGCTTTCTTCCTGACGTAGTCCGAGCTACTTCTCTATTATTCAAAATGTCTCAAGAACAGAACTTCGCATCATTACAGATCTAAAAACGTACAATAACATGCAAGTAATTGTTAAAAGAAAGGAAAACTGATTAACTCTGAGCCTCAAAAGAAGCAATCTCTTTGCAGCTCAATCAAAAAGACATTGGAAATAAAAGACTCGATAAATGTACCTTACAAACGCCTCTTTATAGTTTAACTAAGCATCTTGATTTCTTCCTTCATCTAGGTATTTTGAAGCTACAAGTGTACAACTTTCCGCTGCAAAAGCTACGCAAAAATGAAGATTATATATGAGACGGCACCAGAGGCATGCTCCCAATTGCATAACAGATCTTCAAATTTTACTCATTCGGCACCAAAGCAGTGTCAGAGAATAATCATAAAACTTCGTGAGCCTTCCCGTAATACCGGTTTATGAATGGAGCCTGCATAAATCAAAAACACCAAAGAGAAGAACATTTTGATCAAATAAGCCCTTTATGGGAAAAAAGATGAAAGACTAAAACAAAAGGCCATTTCAATCAGATTAAAAATGGAATTCCACCCACAAACAAGAATAGCCCAAAAACAATGACGACTTTTTGAGATTTCAAGATGTATCATGTTTTTATCATGTCTTTCTACATAATTTCAAACAAAGGAGTTCTCAAATAACAAAAGGTATCTTTGTGAAAAGCTGAGGGGTAATGAAAATATTTACAACAGAACGCATTTAAGAGATTTAGAAAACATGGGAACACCCATAACTGAAACCATATTGGAATAAAACAAAACGTGAACCATTAAGTCTGGAGTAACCTCAACATTTTACCACCTAATATCGAAACACAGCATTTCTCATGGGAATGAGTTCTTTTCAAAAGCTTGGAATCATATTATTTAATACATTGATCAGTTAAAATGAAGTTCTATAGTGTCAAAAACAGACACTATAATGGAAGATACAAGGAACAAAAGCCAGTAGATCAGAAATTTGAAGGTCACAGTGAAGAGATTATATGGCATAAGGTACGGCTTGCATTGAGAAAATTCAAAGATGAACGCATAATATTAGACTTAAACAGTTTCATGAAAAAATGAAATGAAAACTTATCATTAACTAGGCCATCATAATACTTGTTCAAATTTCAGAAAATCAAGCAACTCAAACCGACTATTAACTGCTTAATTATGATGATAAATAAAGAATCATGACCCACAAGTTCTCTCGGGACAGAATACGTGATCAATAGTATAGACATTGAAAAATTAGTTTAAAACACATTTGTAGGGCGCATAAATTATTCATGGACATAATTTAAGTTCCTGTAGAAATATAATTACTTTTCATGCAAAATTATCCTTGTCAACTGACCAATATCAATGTTTTACCTTGACATTTGATACATCAGGTGTATCTGGCGTTTGCATGGGATAAAACTTGTAAAACCTCATACTCTCAAAAGCTTTTTTGGTCTCCTCACTCATTTCTTCCAAGGCCTTTTTTCTGGCTTCCCTTGCCTATGTGTGAAAAAAGTCAGCGTACACAGCACAAATGGGCCCAAAAAAAAAGCAACAGATAAGTATCAATGTAGAGTACCTCTCGATTAGCTTTCTTTGCCTCTCGAACTTTCTCTTTAACAAAGTCCTAACAAATTAAAAGAGATCAGATCCAGTTATTAACTCCACGTTTAGACAGCTTAGCTGCCTATAAGAGTTGAGCATATCATAGAGACCACCTTAAAAGCATCCTTTTGATCTTCAGATAACTCCTCCTCTTGGATCAGCTTATCAGTGAACTCCTACATAACATATAATCAGGGATTTTAATGATAGATGGAAGGTAAGTGCAGCTATCTTCTGCATGCCTTGGATGGTTAATTCATGTGAAAAAATCTAAATAAAAGCTTTAAAAGACAGCATTCGCATCCACCCTGGTTGATAAGAAGAGTCAGAATATACCCCACATACCTCAAGTTCGTCCAATTCCCAATCAAATTCGCAAAAAACCTGCAGTAACCAGAAATTTAAAAGGTCAATTTTGTAGAATTATACCCTATTGCCAGTTATATGAAGCATTTCAGTGCTCAAGAGTCTTCCTATACCAACGACAACAAAAACCCATCCACATCAAAACACTTTGGTATTGAAAAGTTCTTTTCTATTTGCATGCATACTCACTGGCTTTGGCTCAGCTGGAAATATTATCTGGACTTCAGTGCTTTGCAGAAGCTCATCTTCCTTTAAAGGCTGATAGAAGTCTGAAAAAGAAAGAACATCACAATAACATTTATTGATACAATATATAACACATCCACAATACTGAATGAGTTGTGACATTAAAAATCTTCATGAACAAACTGAGAAACTAAGATTGTCTGGACAAGAAAAATTATGAATCACAAATTTCCCTATTGTCAAAACAGTTTAAGCAAGACCCACATCTCTTTTTCCATCAATTTTCGAATTAAATATATACATAAATTTTACAAGGAATGATACAGTTATCTGAAAATTGTTTTAGCACTCACAAGGCAGGCAGTACTCATATTTCTTAACTCGGTCTATCTTCAGATGCTTCAAAGCGGCTCTACAAACCAAAGAATGTAATATGTCAAAAGAACCGGAGAACAATGCACAATAGCAACGAAGCAACTAAAAAGTCATGGTTATAACAACCAAAGAAACTGAAAGACAACACCAAACAAGTACACAAAGAGAGTGGGAAAGAGCTCCAAGGTTAATTGCAGAACATACACATTAAAAAGTTTGACAGAGTTATAAATTAAAAAACCATGACCCTTCAAATGCTTCAATCATCTTCACCACTCAATTCACATTGTCTCAGTAGTTCCTTGTTAAACAGGATCCAGCACAAGACAAAATTGCTACCTCCAAAGAACATGTATTAAGATATGTACAAATGAAGCAATTGGAATTGTTTATGTTAATGAATGTAGTGATAATAGATCATAAAGCAGAACCATATTCTGGGTTAGTTATGTCCAACAACAACAGTTACTCAAAAATTGCCCATCATTAATCTTTCAAAATAGGATATAAAAGTATGAACAACAAAGAAGCCACTTCTTCCAAAATTGACATGTACAGATATGACAAATTATAGATCAGCAATAAACAGATCAGTTAAAAACTTACAACAACTTTTATCTTTTTAAAGTGTTAGTATTGACAATTTGACAGACAATAACTGAAAAATTAGAATTTAAAAATCATAGGTAGGAAGGAAGATAGAACGGTACCTCCTCTGAGTGCATCCAAGAATAAAAATTTGATGCTTTAGCCTGTCAACTTGGCTGTCTCTGTAGAAAGGTTAAATAGATGACAATGAGTAACAAATAATCCAAAGCACAATCAACGCCTGAAAGAAGCCAGAAAACTTTAACATATGATTGAAGTTAGGAACCTGTTCTCCAGAGGAATATATGGTACCCAATCCATTTTCATCTGTTTCATCGGAACTATCTCTTCAGCCTCCCTCTGAACAGAGTTGATTCCAATCTTATCAGATGGTGGAAAAGGAGAGTCAACCTGTTAAAAAAAAAGAGCAGAAGCATTTGATTATTGTGTAATTTCTTGTCCTGAACTACATATGAAGAAACTGCTACCACACAATCTCTACTGATGGGAGGGTGTAAAGATCTGGTGCAAAAAAAAATTGCCCATTTAGAATTGTTCACCTCTAGCATTTTCGGAACTATGTTTAAAAAGCAGATGCAAAACATATCCAATATGCACCATGAATCAATGTAGCATTGTGAATTGTGCTTAACATGAGCACCAGAAAAAAAAAACCTGAATGATTGACCAAGTTAAAATGAAACCTAAACTTAATGAAATGAAATGTAAAATATAACTGCAAGAGAATATCCATAAAATTACCGCAACCACCACAGGTATGTATATTAACTTGTTTTCACCCTTGAAAGGGACCAATTGAGCTGCAAAAACATTACATGAATTGTAAGCACCAAGAATTCAATGCACACCAACAACCACAACCATAAAACAAAAGCAACTTACGTTCTGTACAACCAAACAGATAAACTTTCTTCCCGTGCAGAGAACCTCCTTCCTCGAAAGCATTCTGCCCAGTGAATTCAAGAATTCTATAATTATACGCACATTTCCACTACCCAATCAGATTAATAGACACCCCCACGAATATAAGTAAAATCAACTGATAAATCATGCAACTCACTTCTAGATTAGTGAAGTCCCAGTTGAATTGATAAACAGCGTCTAATTGATCCCACTGCCACAACAAAAATTAAAAAAAATCACAAAAAAAGAGAAGACTAACATTCATGAATCTAGAAGCTTAAAATAAAATGAAAAACCTCCGTCCCAACAGGGAATGCTGCCTTCCACAAATCCTCCTACACAACACAGAGTTCAAACAAATCTCCATTAAAAAGAACATCAAAACTTCACAAACTCAAACCTCAAAAAAAATAATCCAAAGTCAACGACACAAAAAACAGTAAGCGATTACCAAGTTCCGTTTATCCTCGAAATACTCGGGCTCAGGTTCGGGTTTGGGTTTGGAAGCCTTGACCCGTTTAGCACGAGTAGGGGCTTTCACAGGCTGCGAAGAAGTAGAAGGTTTCTCGGATTCATCTTTATCCTTCTCAGTCCTCTTTCTCTTTGCTCCTCTCTTCCTCATTCCCGCACAGAGATAGAGAGAGAAAGTGTGTAAGCTTTTTAGGATTGAACTAGAAAGAGAAAATCTGGATAGATCCGAAATTTGAATTTGTAGGGAGAGAGGAAGACATTCGTTTTTAAAGCGTAAATGGGACGCGGGGAGTTAGGGTTTTGCAAGCTATAGACTCTAGAGACATGTAAATGATCTTTTTTGGGGGTAAAATTGGGGTTTTCTAAAAGAGGCAGAGGCATTTCGGGGTTAAGATTGTTGAGCAGAGGCGGAAATATTTGAAATTTTGGTGGAGTTTGTAAAGCGGGACCAACCAAGTGGATGGATGGATCAACCAAACGGTTGATTTGTCCGTTCTTATTTGATCAATTATAAATTTTAATTCTTATAACAATTTCGAAAAAAATAATATGAAGTTTTCGGTTCAGAAAACAATTAGAAAAAATTAAATTTTAAAGAAAAGATTTTAACTATGCATTCTCAACTAATTTTTAGCTTTGAAAATTTTATTTTTAATTTTAAGATTAAAATTTTGAATTTGATTCAATTCAATATAATCTTAATATGAAATTAAAAAATCAAGTTTAATTTTGATTGAATTTTTATTTGAATTGAATAATTTTTTAAATACAAATTTGATTTATATTAATTTTAAATATAAATCGAATCATTTTTTGTTAACCTTAAACTCATGCTTAAACTGAGGACTAAATTTATTTATTCAAACTCAGTTAGGTTTAGGAATTTAAAATTTTTAATTTAAGCTTAGAAAAGGTCTTGAGTTTAGGTTTGACTTTACCTATTTTCGACCCTACTTAAAGATGACGATACAATAATAACAACGCCGCCCAGCAAAAATCTCGCTAACACGCAGGATTTTGGGAGGTTCAATAATACGCAGCTTTACCCCTAACTAGTCAAGAGGTTGTTTCTAAATGAATTGCATTAAAAAAAAGAAAGAGAGAGAAAAATGATAATAATTATAATAATAATAAGGAGAAGAAAAAGAAGATTAATAATAATAATTGCGGGTCATTTTCTTGATAAGTTATGACATTGTTATATCATTCTTGAGCACTCCTCCGCAATTTTTCTTAAATCTCTCTTTTTTTCTCTTACAATTTTTGAATACAATCCTCTCGCATTTTCTCACTAGAGTGTCTAGATGCCTCCTCTTAATATGTCCAAACGACCTAAATCTTGTCTTTCTTAATTTGTTATTTTTTTTGTCTTAGACCAGGGTATCCATTGGCGGACCCAGTGACTAATCCCCTCGCTAGTTTGTAGGCACCTCACAGGGTGGGACAGCTGGCCCAAGGATTTAAGGCTGCTCCATACCCAAAGTCAATGATCGAACCCCTGATTTTTAGTTAAGGATGGATGAGTCCCTGCCACTTAACCACACTCTTTGGGTTAATTTGTTAATAATATTAGTTATATTTAATTTGCCTCTTACCGTTACATTCATGATTTTATCTCTTTTAGTAAAGTTGTACATCCAATGAAACATCTTTATCTCTGTCACCATTAACTTACGATTATGTAGTTGTTTAATGGCCTAACAATTCACTCCATAGAGCATGACGAACCTAATCGCTAAACAATAAAATTTTCTTTCGAGGTATCTTTTCATTACGCAAAACTCCTAATAAACTTCTCCATTTAAGTTATCATGATTTGATCCGGTGAACTAAGTCTTCATCAATCTTTCGGTTTCTTTGGATAATAGAAAAATACACTATATCTATAGAAAAATACTCTATATCTTTTCCTATCATCTTTATTTTAGTTTTTTTAACTTCATACATGTCCTTAATAATATGTATATAAATCATAGGAACCCCCTTGACTTCTAAACACGTTTACATGATTTCCATTGATACCTCACCATACGCCTTCTCTAAGTTAATAAGAATCATGTGTAGGTTATGCTATTTTCTTCTGTCGTACTTCATTAACCTTTTAAGGAGATGCAAAGCTTCTGTCGTGGACTTTTCTGACATGAAGCTAAATTGGTTTCATGAGATAGAAACATCATTTTTCATTCTTTTCTCAATCACCTTCTCCCATAATTTCATGGTGTGACTAAGTAATTTGATATTTTTATAGCTATTACAACTTTGAATGTCCCCTTTGTTCTTTTGTAAAGGAATTACCTTAATAAATATCCACTTGTTCAGCATTTTGGTAGACTTAAAGATGACATTAAAAAGTTTGGCTAACTGAGTAATACCCTCTTCACCTAGGCTCTTTCACACTTCTATGGGTATCTCATCAGGCCCTACTATCTTACCACTCTTCATCTCCCTCAATGTTTTCTTAATTTCACCCCTTATAATTTGTCGGCAATAAGTAAATTATGAAACTTCTCAGGCAAGCTAAGGTCACCTAAGAAGATGGTATCCATTACGCCTTCATTAAACAGGCTATAAAAGTATCTCTGTCATCTTCTCTTTATATGATTATCAGCTACAATCACCTACAACGCACTTAATCAAAATCTATTGGTTTTTGTCCCCTAGCTTTTGCCAACTTAAAAAATATCATTTTCTTCATCTTTAGTATCCAATCGTTGATATAGTTTTTCGTAAGGTCTACTTTTAGCTTATGAGATTATTGTCTTTGTCTCTTTCTTTGTCAGTTTATACCTTTTCCTACTACTAACTCTCTCCACCTCTGTGATGCTATCCAATAAAACTTTGTAAGTAGCCTTCTTGAATTTAATTTTTCCTCAAACATTTTCATTCCACCATCAAGACTCCCTCTTATTGTCCCTCACCTTTTTAGAAACACCAAGGTCTTTAAAGTTGTATTCCTTAAAAGAGCTACAACTCTCTCCTATATATGGGCTTAACATCTCTTATCAAATTCTAATATTCTCCATAAATTACTCTATCCCTAAATTGTTTCATCGTATCCCCTTTCAAATTCCACTATCTAATTTTGGTACATTTCTTAGGATTTCTCTTCTTCATCTAGCTCTTAATAGAAAAATCCAAAACTAACAAATGTTAAGTTGGCACGTAAGCACTAGGTATCACCTTGTAATCTTTGCAACTAGATGGATCACTCCTCCTTACGATGAAGTAGTCAATTTGAGTTTTTGTGATTCTATTCTTAAAAGTCATTAGGTGCTCCTTGTTTTTCCTAAAAAAAAAAGTTGGTGATAGTTTCTTCTTTTTCTTGTGGCGGAAGAATAGTGGGTTCTAGGAGGATCAAAATGGAGGTCTCTCCCAAACCAGCGGTATCCATAATTCTATTGACACTCCTCAACACCTATAGAGGGAAAAAAGGAAGACTACTAAGGAGAATGAAAGGATAACAGAAGACGAAGCGATAGGAGTACCACAAAATCCAATAAAGTGGTATCGCTAACATTCTTTTCACCATACTCAATACTCCTACAAGTTATTAAGTATCCGTTCGAGGTTGCTCCTGTATGACCATTAAAGTCTCCTCCTATAATAACTTCCTCATTAAGGGGATTTGTTGAATTAATTCATCTAGCTCTTCCCATAAATGACGCTTAAGTTGTTCATCCAACCCTATTGAAGGTGCACAAGTCACAATCTTTAAGCACAAGTCACAATCTTTAAGGACATAAGTCTATTATTAGTCCTTTTTACCCCCACAATATATTGTATGAGTTTCTTGGCAATCAAGATGCCTACCTCGTTATGTCGTCTCAAACCCCGTAAATATCAAAGTTGAAACTTATCAATTTTTTTTGCTTTAGCCCCCGTTTACCTTGTCTCTTGAACACACACTATATAAATCTTATATTTATCTAAAGTCTCTGCTAATTCTAAAGACTTCCTAATAAGAAACTTGGTGTTCCAAGATCTTATTAGAGATTACAATATATTAGATCAAGTTAGGGACAACAGTTAAGTCTAGGTCTGATCCAATATGACCTAAAATCAACGTGCTTAGTCCCATTAAACCTAACTCTGGGTCAGATTTAGATTTTTATTTTACCTTTTGAATTTCAGATCAAAAGTCAACCACGAAAGCTCAAAGATTATAGGAAAAAGACGACATCATTTTTCATTTTAAATTTTTTAAAAAATCGAATTGGTTAGAGCTTTGAGTTGTCTAGGATCCATGGAGCTCAAGCTCGAGCCGTGCACTTTGAACCCAATCAAGCTTCAAATTAGACCAAAACAAAAATTTACCACTGAACTTAGGCCTAGGCGAGCCCAAATCATTTCCAAGCCTAGATCAAGTCGACCGGACCGCCCAAAGTGCGACTCAACTCCCAAAGTTTGATCGGGTTTAAGAACAAACTACTGAGAAGATACAACAAAGAGAGAGAAATTTTCAGAG
>JANKOE010000204.1:60715879-60726952 GCA_026284465.1 Erythroxylum citrifolium
AGGTACGCATATATGATTGTGAAATTTTATTAGATTCCAAGATCCTGAATTTTATCATGTAAGAAAGTATTAACATTTTTTTTAATAGCTATAGGTTTTAAAACGAAAAAAGAAAGTTGGTTTAATTTTGTATCTAAATTATGTATCCAATTTTTTATTTCTTTTTTCCTTTCTTTAATTATATATATTTTTAATTATAAGAAACACTTATCTCTAAGTGATATTGTTTTCCTTCAATAATAGAGTAAACTTTTCCAAATCAATTTGATAAATTGGATTAGTTATATAAACATAAGACAGTTATAAAGGAAGTGGACAATTAAAGAGAAATCTATCGGTTCCTTTCCTTTCTTTTTTTTTTTGTTTCTCACCACGTGTCTTAGGAGGGTTCTAATTATGAGAGGCACTTTTAAGTTATTCATACTCAAACTAATCTTCGCTCGAATCGAAAAGGTCCCTTGCAAAAGATAAAACTTTAACCCCAAATTTTAAACGGCTGCATATATAAAGACGGTTGCTTTCCTTTCTAAATCTTTGAAAAGAAATCCTTTTAGAAAATCTCCTTATATGTGAACAACTTTAAGAGAAATGGACTGACGTAATAAAAGAAGACTTGAAAACATTAGTAAAGTGCTATCAACTTTTTAATGGTGATGGTCCAATAATAGAGAAAATAGTCGGTCACTTTAATACTTTAAGACTTGGAAAAATAAGTCTTCCTTTTCTTATTAGCCTATGTCTTTATGCATCTTTTACAATTTGTCCTATGAATTGTTAGCAAAGTATTCACCACGGTAATTTGCCATTTGGAGCGATGACATGTACTTTATAACTTGATTTCTTTAACATTGATAATATAATTATCATTAATTGAGTACAACTATTACAAGTTAATTAGATTAATATTTAAATTCTAAAAATTGGCTTAATTAATTAAAATGTGCAATCACGAGACTCACCAGAAAATAAAAATTAGAATAATTAGAGAAGAAAAAGATCATTTATTAGATCAATCTTTATTGAAAACAAAAGATTTTAGTCGGTATGGTATAGAATATTTTTTATTTATAAATCATTTTCAAGCAACATGCATATATTTTTTGTTTGAAATTTTTATTCTTTAATTTGGGGATTTTTTTAAGAGAGATGATCGAGTTATTTAATTCTTAAATTGGTTGAATAATAAATAATGAGATTATACTAATACATATACAGGAAAAATTAATAATTCTATTTAGAGACAATAAGTAATACCATGAATTTTAAAATAGATGAATATAAATTTAAAAAATGATACCTTATAGAGTTAAAAATTGAAAAGTAAAATATTTTTAATAAACCTCATTAAATCAAAATATTTAAAATAATTTATCAAATATATTCATCATCAAAATCTCACATTGGCAAGTTACTTGCTGATCGTACTAGTTGATGGAACAAAGTTGCAGACAAAAACAATAAAGAATATGAAGACATGGAAATTTGAGGAAGCAATAAGACAATCATGATTACACCCCCTGTGACCCTTCAGTCTAAAGTTAAATCAAATCACCAAGGCTCGAAATTTTGTGATCTTCAATTGTGTAAACTTGATTTTCTTGAATAGCAACGAATAATATTTTTAACCAATTAAAAATTAAAATTATTTCATCAATTTAATTGTAAAATATTTAAATTAACTAAAGTTTCAATTCAGTTTATTTTAATAATCTTTTAAGTATAAATTGGGTGATTTATTAATTAATTGACTTATTTTAACAAATCAGAGTAAATTAATTAACTTTTTATTTTATAGTTTTTAATTAAACTTTAACTTTTTAGGAAAAATATTTTTTCCTTCTAAATTCTTTAATTTTATTCAATTTTTACTATATATTTATTTTATAACTGTTTAATACTAATTAAACCTTAAATTTCTTTATCTTATTGATTTAATTTTAAATTAGACCTTGAAACATTATCAATTATCAAATCGCATTAGAAGTACTAGTATCTATTGATCGGAAGAAATAACTTAAAGAGGTAAGGTGACTATTTAATTGAAAATTAAATGAAGTTTTTTTGGTAACTCATAAAGTACTTTTATTTAATAGACGTTAAAATTTTTTGGTCATAAATGAAAGGTTGGTTCAATTGAGGAGGTTTATCCTTTGGCCACGTTACCGTGTTGATCACTTTAGCAATAACTCTCTTAGATAAAGGTGTATAAGAACATGGGGATCAAATCTCCTGTGTTCATATCCCTGTGTCAACCCTGTTCCAAACAATCTCATCAACACAAATATGTGGGACCCTGAGAAATATGTGGATAGGATTGTCTGGAACAAAGTTAGTACAGAGTTATGGGCACAGAAGATCTTATTCCAAGAAAATTATAGGAATTTATTATTCCTAGTAGTTATATTGGTCCCTATGCTATCATTTAAAGCAAAAGGTATTTTGTAATTTTGACATATAAAATTAAGTTTTTATATTTTGTATGATTATATATTAATTAGCAATTTAATTTTATAGTTAAATTAATTAATTAATTAATTATTATAAGTTTTTTAAATTCTTAAATTATAATTCTTAAGAGTTCGTACCTCACCCATCCTTATATCAAGCTAATAACATACAACAAACTTTACACCTTAGTTTCAAGGATAAGTCTTTTCTTACACTTCTAAATACATCATAGTTGTGGACAATGAGATAATTGGTATTGATAATTCTATTAGAAGTATCAACTAATGGGATTTGCTATTTTTTTTAAATACGTTTGCAAATAAGCATTTCTAAAAAAGAAACACATTTTATTATGAATAAGATTTATGTAAATATAGGATTGAAGTAACTTAAAACCCTACAATTTTTATATACCAAAAAAACAATTTTACAAGTGCTAGCTCCATTAGAGATTAAGCTATTTACAATATGTTTTAGACATTTTAGTAATTTAATTAAAATAAAACTTTACTTTTAATTAAACCTTAATTATAATAACAAATAATTCTAATTAAGATACCAATTATGCTCAAATAAGATTCAATATCTCATATTGATCCATATTCATTAAATATATCATATTTAATCATAAAATATCTAAAACTTTACAATCAAACATAACTTGATAAAATATATTTGTTCTCTTCAACTAATTCTTTATGTTAAATTCGTTAAGTTCTCAAATATATTGCCAATGATTATAAATTATAATTATAATTCATAATCAGAATTAGATAAATTAAAACTCCTTTTAACTTATCTTTAATTCTTTAATTACACAATTTATAATTATAAATTTAGATTGACGTCTATCAACGCATCATGACCTTTCAAATATTTAAAAATGTCATAGTGATTTAGATTAACCTTTCCTTGCTTGATTTTTCTATATAATCCAATTATTTCATCATATAATGTTTCGATTAGACAGAGTAAGAAAATAATGTCTACTCATTGAGTCAAATCATATTAGTTATCCGTCATTAGTAATCGATTACATTAATAACATTTGTAAACTATTTACAAAACATCATGCTACCTTGATTGAGAAATTTTCGAATCAATACTAATCGAGAACATCGAAAAATTCTCCCTAACAGGGTATTTGGTTCAGTTACTGCAATAAATAAGGAATAAAATGATGATTCTTTAATAATGGAATAAATGAGAAACGAAATAGAATGAATATTATTTAGTTTGACTTATTCCTAAGAATTTATGATGATGATGTGATGCGAATGTTTGGTTTAAAAATATAAATTTGGAATGACAAATGAATATCTAACAAAAAAACCAAAATATCCAGGTAGTCTCCTCTAACTACATTCTTCTTCTTCTTCTATTATTATTATTATTATTATTCTTATTCTTATTCTTATTCTTATTATATTATTATTAATTTTACATATTATCATTAAATTTTAATTTTAATTAATTATTATTATTATTGCTATTGTTGTTGTTGTTATTGTAGCTAAGTAATTGTGTTAATTACTAAAAGATATTTTTGTCCAACATGTCCCTAATTTTATTCTTAATTACTTGGAATAAACTTATAATAGATAAAGATAGATGAGTGACGAGTTTACTTTTTTCCCCCAAACTTAAGGAATAAGTAAGCCTTTAAATTATATATTTTGTATGTTTTCTTCAACCAAACAAGGGAATACCCTATTACCAGGAATATACCAGAAATTGAATGATTATTCCAGTCAACCAAACACCACATTGGATTATATATTTTGTATGTTTTATTCAATCAAACAAGGAAATAACCTATTACCAAGAATGGAATGGTTATTCCAGTCAACCAAACACCTCGTTGGATTATATATGTTGTATGTTTTCTTCAACCAAACAAGGAAATAACCTATTACTAGGAATAGACTAAGAATGAAATGGTTATTTCTGTAATTATTTTAGGGCGATAAATTCTATCTTGATTACACAATTACTTTCATATAGTTCATGCTATATCTAATAACTATCGATTAAAGGACTCATGATTAAATACGTTATAAGTAGTATAAAAATATAACAATCATAAGAAAACTTTGGTGACCTCAAATTAAAAGATCACTTATATAATTATCACAATAAAATGTCTGAATCACTGACTAGACAATCCAAATCTTACGTGGGTCTGAATTATTGATGGCCCAAATATGACATAAGGTCACTTTCATGAAACTCTCCGTTTTGATCTTTGGTTCTTTTTGCAATGTTTTATGGTTAATTACCAGTCACAGCCCAATCTTCTTTTGTTTGTATGTTACCATTCTACTAGTACTGTCTGAATAGGACTATAATATTAGGAAGGTAAAAAGTCCAAACTTAATGATTCTAACTAGGGAAGATCTTTGTGTGCTTGGCTATTTAGAAGTCAATGAATTTAATCCAAATTATTTAAATTTTAGTTTGAGTTTTTCTTTTTTAATTTTCAAACAGAGTTTGATCGACTTAAAACTCAAATATGTCAACTACAAACATCCTCGTTTTAAACAAAACGATATTGTTTTTATAATATGTTAAGTATAAACATCTTTGTTTTTAACAAAACGACATTGTTTTTACCATAACATTAAATTAAAATAAAAAACAATCAAATTTAGTCTAAATAGTAATCTTATGGATGGACTGCATTATTTTTCATATTTATTTTTATTATATTTTCTTTCATTTTTTCATTATATCCATTTATTTTTTAATAAATTAAATAACAAAAGTGGAACCCTTCCCAATACCCATTTTTAAGGGATTAATAGATTATTCCCTTAAATTCAAACATAAACTCAAGTTTAAGTGCGACTCGAAATCCAATTAACTTGAATTTAGCCTATTAACTTCAGGTCAGGTTGAATTGGACCGGCCTTATGCCTTTTTGTCAATACTGACTGAGATGAACTTATTCTATAAATTCCTTAACATAGAAATGCCCAAAATGATTTACTCTTAAAGATCACACCAATTACAACTCAATAAAAGAAGCCGACTGTTCATAATACATTTCCCTGCATTGAAGAAATAATAAAACCCTCAATCTTATAGTATACTTATTGAAGGCCTAGAACACTTAGCATACCATGTAAATGAATAAGCTTTCTTCACCATCAAGGTCTACTTGAGTCGCCTGTAAAGGAATTCTGCAGCAACATTTTCCATTCACCAAGGTCGGTAAACGGTAATAGGCCACAGCACACCGGTAGGAGCAGCAGCATAGTAGAGTCGAATAGAATGCGTCGAAACCAATATGGACATCTTGCATTCTGTTTCATCATCCCTTCTGAAACAGAAACCGGACCATACAGTATACGGAACAAAACGGGTATATTAGCAATCGACAAGAAGTGAATGAGACAGAAAGCTTCCCAGCATGTCAGCCACTTGTATCCATTCCCCCCCAACATGTCAACGCACAGTTTGCCAGTATAACCGCAGATAACTGCTAACAGTAATAGTATGAGCGTTACTGGCATAATCCGTTGCGATGTTGCCGTATGCATAGAAAGAAAGTAAACAATTGTAAGAATCATCAAGATGCTGGGAATTATTAGGCTCCAAACTTGAGCTTGACGCCATAAAATATTCCACCATGAGTTAAAAGTTGAAACTTTTCTAGGGATCCACCAAGAATTGAGTTCCTGAAATAGATTATAGAGACAAAAATATCACTCAAATAGATCATGCAGTTCAAGCTAAAACAGAAAAACATAACCCCCTTAGAAAATCTTAACTAGGTCCTCCTCCCCCGATACAAGCTGGACGAGATCCAAAGGTCAAAATAATGTCGGTTTTAACAGTGTTATGCACGCAATATTCTCAGAGGAAGAACGCCGTAAGGTACCGGTGCATGAAGAAAAGCAAAGGTAACGCAGCCATCACACAGAAAAAATTACAGATTACGCACACATCTTGAACCACCAAATGAAATGAAAATATAGCTAGAAGAGTTGGACCTTGCCTCGTGAATAGAATTGCATGATACGGTAGCTTCGGTGATCCTTTTGTAGGAATAAACGTAGGTAGCATAGGAAAAGGCAAACAACATGATGATTAACCCGGCAGCAAGAAAGTCGATGCACTTTTTAAGCAGCTCATCATGCTTTGACTCTTCTAATTGATTCTTGAACTTTTCTTTCTTAAATGATGCCTTCGATATGTCCACTGCTAATTTCGATCTTCCTATATCATTTGAATCATAGTGAAGTGCCAGTTCTTCCCTTTTTAATCTCAAATTTTCCATCGCAGTACAATTCTCCCATGCCTTCAGGTCATTAGAACGAGCTTGCTCCATGACATATTTGTCCATAGTGCTCAGCTGGCTAGATAATCCAAATATCGAGCTTGAAGCACAAGCTACCGTTAATTGCCTATGCAGGGCAACTTCTCGATTCAAGCTATCTGTACAAATACTCTCTTCTTGCTCTTCACGTAGGTGCATTTTGTCCTCATTCGGAACATTAGACAAACCTGCTCTTGAGCTACAACCTTCGCCATCAGAACTGCTAGCATAGTCGACTCTTTTATTTGCATTAGGACCAGAATTTCCAACATTGAGCTGATTTAAGCCACTTTCTCTTTTATTAGCACCCCATTCATTTATCAACCTAAGAGTCCTCAAGGTGCTCCCAAATGATTTCTTAAAATTCCTTGCGAAAAAATCAAAGTCATCAACAAAAACCTGTCACAAAAAGGTACAACAAGAGAGGATAATAATATATCATGTTGGCAATTTGAACTAGTTCACGGTACATAAGAACTACACAAGGAGACTTAACTTGTAAAATCAGAGTCAACAGAGGAGTTAGCAATTAAGGTCTTGCTTACATTGGCTAAAGATTCTTTGACAGCAGATGTACAGATCTGCAAGCGAATATATATTTTAAGTCAATACCACGCATTAAACTCTTCAGAATAAAATCGTAGAAGTAATACTGACAAACTGAATTTTGGTGCTGTGCACTAAAGATGCTCATGGACAAAGCTATTGCATCCACCAAAGGCAAACAAAGGCGTTCAAGCAGATACAGTGCAATATGTGCTATTCTCGTAAGCAGATAGGCTACATACGTACCCTTGAAAGATGATCAACTGACATGTTCTCATATACACCATCTTTCCTCTCCAGCACCTACACTGACAAAGCACAAGTGCTTAATATAACTCAATAACAATAAACAGCTATTGTTGGCCAGTAGATCGCATGTACAAATTAAGATGCAGAAAAACCAATATATGTTCTTAATATGGAGGGATCATACCAAACTACAAAGAGAATGGATCAACTGTAGTATACTAGTCTAGTACTCTGCTTTGCACCAGATCAAGAGTTACACACTTTGAAATGACAGGCAAATTTTAGTGGGATGCATGGCAACTGTCTCTCTTTCATTAAAAATTTTAATGAAAAATATGGAAACCAACTACCGACGTACACACTTGTTTCCCCAGTTTAACAACATTAACATGTCGAAGAATAGAACAGATAGTAGATGACAAATTCAAGTCTTTATCTTTGAAAACTTTCACAGGTAAACATAAACCTTAAAACAAAAGCAATGATAAATAACAGAGCACAAAGCATAAAAGAAAAGGCCAAGAATTTCCCACCCAAACAATGCGAATCAACGAATCTAATACAAACCATACATAAGAACCCTAAACAATATGCATCGAATATCCAAAATCAAGCTTAAAGAAACAATCTTTACTTCATAGCAAACGTCAAGATTCAAAATTTAACAAACCTGAGCAATAACAGCAGCAAAAGACATTCCGAGAGGAAGGGCAACGGCCTCCATATACCCATCTCGGATAGCACTCCCTGTGCGCCGCCGAGCCGGAGCAAAAACCACCCTAAGGTTTCTGAGCTTGAATCCACCACGGCCTTTACTTCTACTGGTAGAACTAAAAGCACAAGAAGAAGACGAGGAAGACGCTGTTGATGCAGACGCAGCCGCAGCCACATCTTTCAAGATTTTCTTTTTCTTCTTCCTAATAATTACCTTCGGCTCCGAAGGCTGATTGTGGACCGTTGGATCTGAACCGCCGTTGGCAGTGGCGTCGAGGTTGCCGTTAATATTCATGAAGGGAAACAGGGGAGGCTCAAAATAAAGATATTGGCTCAAATAAAGATAAAGTATTTATCTTTTAGATAGATAGTTTCTTTTTTTTTTTGGTTGATTCTTGTTGAGTATTGTTTATGGAATAGTTGATGAGGAAGTAAACAAGACGATCAGTAGATGAACAAGAAAGAATGTGTAAAGAAGAATAAAGCCAAAGTCGTGGGGCAAATGGGAGGAACTTAAAACATCGTCGAGGAAGCTGCACACTTCGGTCACTCGTCTGCCCTTCTGAAGTCAGATCATAGGCCTCTTCTGATCACAATACAACAACGCACACATTCCCCTCCGACCCCTGGACCATTTAACTTTCAGTTAGCGTGGTTCACACATGAATGTTTTGGCCAAATTGTTGCTGATAATTGGAAGCCTACTATAACTTTTTTTAATATATAAATGGGAAAAAAAAACTGATTACACAACTGAGCCTCGGGAACAGATTCCCAATATATTCTCTAAAAAGAGTACATGACACCTATTGAGTAAAAGATCAAAATAAGTAGTTCCTAGCGCAAAATGCTCAGTATAACTCGCTAACTAGTCCGCATAGCGGTTCCTCTCGCGATAGATGTGATTATAGACCACCGTCTAGTTCCGCGTAAACAATTCATTTATCCCCTGAACAATGGAATTATGAATCGAGGATTGGCTGGCCGAGGAAAAGATGAGTTGAATGGCTACAGCTGAGTCGACTTCCAGTTCAATCCGACGATACTCTAGATTTCACAAGATCGCGAGCCCTGTAAATATTCCCCAGAGTTTCGCAGACATCGACGAACACCAATCGAGATTTTGAATGAAACCACCAAGCCAATTGCCTACTATGTCTGATTTTAGTGGAGCGATCAAGACTTTTTTGGAACGATTGCAACATTGGAACTTTACTACTTTTGGTAACATTGTCTATCCCAAAAAAAGACTCAGGGCCACCTTGAAGGCATTCAAAAAGTACTAGAAGACAAGGACTCGGAATCTTTCCGTGAGCTAGAGGAATATCTACGTTTTGAACTAGAACAAGTTCTATGACAAGAAGAACTTTATTGGCACCGATAATCAAGCTGTCAGTGGTTAGGCCAGGTAAACAGAAATACCAAGTACTATCACGCTATCACAACGACCAGACGACGATTGTGAGGGTTGTTTCCTTGAAAGATGAAAATGGATGCGCGGGATCGAATACAACGAGTATCAGAAGAATAGCGAAGAATTTCCTTGAGAAACTTTATACGGTAGAAATACAGCCTCCTATGGACCTTCCTATCACCAGTCTTGTCCCTTCCCTATCTCACAGGGATATTACTAATCTGAAATGTCCACTCAATCTTGAAGAAATTAAGATGGCTTTCTTTAATATGGCTCCGAATAAGGCACCGGGCTTTGATAGGCTCACTGCTTTATTTTACCAATCATAATGGGACGTAGTCGAGCCCTCTCTAATACTCTTTATCCAGAGAATTTTTAGATATGAAGCGTGGGAATCTGAACTGAACCGTACCATCATGGTGCTTATACCAAAACTTCCTACACCCACGTCGATCACTCAATTCAGGCCAATTGCTTTATGCTCTGTGATGTATAAAGTCATTACCAAGATTATTGTTAATCAGCTCAAACCTCGCCTCAATGATCTCGTAGTTTCAATTCAATGCAGCTTTGTTTCCAGGCGACTGATTACTGACAATATTAATATTGCCCAAAAAGTCATCCACACAATGAAGAAGAAAAATGGACAGAAAGGGATAATGGCTATTAAGGTGGACCTTGAAAAAACATACAACTTTCTTGGGACTTTATCAAAGATACACTCTTTGATATTGGGCTCCCTAACTCTTTGATCAACCTTATTATGAAATGTATTTCCTCGGTCTCCATGCAGGTGAATTGGAATGGCGAACTCAATGACGCATTTATTCCCACCAGAGGTATTCGACAGGGCGACCCCCTATCACCTTATTTTTTCGTCTTGTGTATGGAAAGATTGGATCATCCAATTACAAATTCAGTGAACCAAGGATGTTGGAAGCCTATTAAATTAAGTAAAACGAGCCTTCTATTTCTCACTTTTTTTTTGTCGACAATCTCATTTTATTCTTCAAAGTCTCACCTGACTAAGTGTATGTGATTCGAGATACTTAAAATACTTTTTGTGCCGCCTCAGGACAACGAGTCAGTCACGGCAAATCGCGTTGCTTTTATTCCAAAAATATACATCACTCGGTGGCGCATTATCTAAGCAACGAGTTGGGCTTTAAGTAGATAAATGATCTAGGAAGTTATCTTGGAGTGCCTCTATTGCACGAGAGGGTTAATAAACGAACCTATCAACATATTCTCAATAAGGTCCAACAACGTCTCTCAGGATGGACGACCAATCTTTTTGTAAGTGAAAGTCGTGTACAAGTCGACTTGTACAATGAGTAAGTCGACTTACACGCATTCAGTACCGATAAGTCGACTTGTACAT
>JANKOE010000204.1:60743038-60768511 GCA_026284465.1 Erythroxylum citrifolium
CATATGAAACATAAATGAAAATATATCTAACCAAATCTTTTATATAGATTATAACATAAGTAAAACTAATATCAAAATAAATATTAAAACATGTAAAAAAAGTCAAATAATATTTTATAAATCTCAAAATAAATATTCAAGTTGAGTAAATAATTAAATGAGTTTGTAAGATAAAAGTGAAGAAGAGTTTGTGAATATTGTGATAATTGTGTGTAAAACATTAGGACAAAAGAGACTAAAAATAGGCTCATTAATTGAAATGAAAAATCTACTCGAAAAAGTCACATGAGAGGTTTTTTTTTAGAAGTTTCTTAATAAGTTATATTTTGGCTGCCAAAAAAGCTATATCTATTAAAAAAGTGCTTTTTTATTTTACAGTCAAAGACCTAATTTCTTAAAAATAGTTTTTGTAGTGGAGAAAAGTACTTATTGACCTCCTAAAAGTCTATCCAAAGTTCCAAACAGTCACTAAAACTATTTGAGTGGATCCAAAGTTATTCTTAGTTCTAACGTAAAAATGTTTAAATCTAAGTTGAAATTCAAATAAATAAATGGGTGTTTAATTTGAGTTTAGTTTAATATTTTTATATTAAACTTTTTGGTTATATTCAAATAAAAATTTTAAATTTAAATTGAAAAATTAATTTTAAACTTTTCAAATATGTTTAAAGTTCAAATGGATTTCAATTTAGATTATTATCTAAATATGAATTTGGAATTGATTTGAGTAAATTGAAATGAAAGTCAAAAAGAGCTGCAATTATGACATCCTAAATCAAATTGGATATAAAAGAGTCATGCGTGCCGAGACACATCTAATAATGCCTACTTACTTACTTTACTTGCTAATCTAATCAAACCTTTGACTGAATCTCAGCTGGCAACGTGGACCCCACTTCCCCTTGCCCACTTTTAACTCTCTCAATCGAACAAAAGCTTTGTCCTCCTACTTCACCTCCTTTCATTACATGCTTTGACTGATGATGTGGGGCGGGCAGCGGGCAGCGGGCAACGGGCAGCTGAACCCACACAGCCACTGCACCACTGCACGCTACTTCTCTCTCTTTTTCTGCCTCGGTTAAAAGCAAAAAAGTTTTCAACTTTATACCGAACACAGAGCAAGAAAGTAAAAGAGATCTACAATCCAACCCGCACATTTTGATGTTAGGACGAGTTTCAAGAATCTTCTCTCTTTTTGTTCTTCTAGTCATCCTCTGCTCATGACATTCGTTTGAGAGAGAGAGAAAGAGGGATTGTAGAGCTTTTTTTTGTGGCTGTTTTGAATGAGAGAGGCCTTTTGGTGATCTGGGTTTTTGTCAGTGACGAGAGAGAGAGGGTTTGGGTGATTCTGGCGTCTAAGTGAGATGATAAAGTTAAGGGCTTTTTTATTTTGGTGATTTGGGTTTTTGTCAGTGATAAGATTGATGGAGAGAGATAGAAGCTTATTGATCCTGGTGCTTAAGTGAGATAAAGAAGTTGGGGCTTTTTCTTTTGTTTTTTTGGATGATTTGGGATTTTTTCAGTGATAAGTTCGCGAAGAATCATGGAGAGACTGAGTGGGGTTTGGGTGATTCTGGTGTGGATTATCCTTGTGGCACACTCTTCTCAAAGGATCTCCGCCAATATGGAAGGTTCTTACTTGTTCCTTATTTTTCTTATCAACCCGTGGACTTTGTTATCATCTAATTGTCGTTTCTTTTTCGAACTTATGTTTGCGGATTGTCTGTATTATACGAGACTTAGAGGAAGTACGTGAATTTATTCAACGTTTAGTTGAAATTGCTTGTGTATGAAGTTCAATTAGATTGTATTGGAATCTATGCAGTTCTATTCGGTATGATTGATATCCATTCAAGGAATTTATTATGTTCTTGTTATGACAATGACTGCCGTGTATAATAAATTGGACATGATATATTCGTATGCCAAAGTCATATTTGAGTACTTCATTTTCAGATATATATTAATTGCTTTTCATTTACTTAGCTACTTTGTGTAGTAGCTTAAGTCATTGGTTTGATAAGGTTTTAAATATGGCTGACTTTAATGTCTTTATGTCCTGTTAGAACATTGGCAGTTCATTGTCTGCGTGGACCTTGTGTTCAATCAGTGATTAGTCAAAGCTTAGTTTATGACTTTCAAATATTATGCTGACTTGTTTATCTTATTCTTAGGTTGGAATGTTCTCACTGGGTGTTAAGCTGGTTTGTTGATAGATTGGAATCTTAGTGGGAGTAGACATACTCTAGTTGCTCGGTTTAATTTCAGAAAATGATAATTTCTCAGAACATGAAGTATATGAAGGGTACATATGTCCGCATCAGTAATAATCATGTTTAGGGGGTATTTCAAAATTTTCCTGGAAAAAGAAAGGAGTGGTAAAATGATGATTTTTTAAACTGGAAAAACCTAGATTTGAAGTTGAATAACAGTGACAATAAGGTTTTTACAATCTGCTCTTGTGTTATATTTATGCATTTATTTCATTTTAGGTAATACTATCCTGTACTTTCTTCCTCCAGCTAGTGGGCATATCGGTGCACTTATTGGCTATTCTTGATGGTTATATTGTTTGGTGACAAATACTGTTTGCATCTTTAATCAGGTGATGCTTTGCACAACCTCCGGGCAAATTTACTAGATCCTTATAGTGTGCTTCAGAGCTGGGATCCCACCCTTGTTAATCCCTGTACATGGTTTCATGTTACTTGTGACAATGAAAATAGTGTTATAAGAGTGTAAGCTACTTTGTTTTTTTAACAACTTTTATAGATACCCAAGCAAGTGTTGCAGTCTTATGAGTCTGCATTAAGAAGAATTGACTTTTTGACAATTGCAGTGACCTTGGAAATGCTGCATTATCTGGACAATTGGTTCCACAGATTGGTCAGCTTAAAAATTTGCAGTACTTGTAAGTTGTCTTAAGAGTGGGGATCAAATGATCAGTTGGATGTCCTGCCCTTCGCCTTTACTTTTCCTCCTTTGATTTTGTAGTTTGTTTTAGTCCTCATATCTATTAGTATGCTGCTTTCTTGTATTGTTGTCCTGATTCTTGATATTACCACTTTGTCCTTTGTGTGATTTATGCTATCCACTTTTTCATGGCAGGGAACTCTATGGCAACAACATAACTGGACCAATACCAAATGATCTTGGGAATTTGACAAACTTGGTTAGCTTGGATCTTTACTTGAATAATTTTACTGGTCCTATTCCAGAACCATTGGGAAAGCTGAAGAAACTGCGCTTCCTGTATGAATAGGCATCCTTTATCTCCTATTACATAATATTGATTGCTTTGGAATCTTTTAGTTACTCTTTTGTTGTTTAACTGATTGTTATTTGGTCTGTTAAGCTTTATGTCAGTATGAAAGGTGGTTCAGCTGTGAGATTGGTGAATTCAATTTTCTTCCATAACTTTTTCAAATTATTTGATGACATGATAACTTGTTCTAATTTCTGATTCATTCCCTGATGTTATTTTTTTGGATCAAATTCAATAAAGAGACTACTCGGTCAAATTGACTGCTTATACTGGATAGTTCCTCCTTCATCCCTCAGATTTTGATGCCTCGATGATAAAATTCCATGAACATAATCCACTGAATGTGCATGGTGTTAGGAAGTTGCACCCTTTTACTGCTAGTATGATTTTTTAGTCAGGAAGATGTTACAAGGAAGCACTGTTATTCTATCCATTAAGTGAGGAGGATTTTGGTTGTTGATGCAAGACATTATTGACATTAGGTAGTTTGTGTTTATGGTTCTGACAAACTCAGTTGCAACTTTATTATGCTCAAAGAAGTCCATGATAAATTCATCTCACAAGAACTTTACATTGAGGCTAATCAAAAATTTTTTTGAGGTGATTTTACCAAGTTTCATTATCTATTCTTCTCACATTTTATTCGGACTATAATTTGTCCCTATTAGCATGTTCTGGCTCTCTATATTTCACACACACATATACCCTCCATTTACCCACTCCCTTATATCTGTTGATTTGATCCCGATTTTCTAGTTACATTATGGAAAAATGGAACTTCAACTTGATATTGTTTTACCTTGTGTGTGTATGTAATGATAGGCGACTCAACAACAATAGCCTGTCAGGTTCAATACCTATGTCTCTGACTAATATCACTGCACTGCAAGTCTTGTAAGTGCTTACTTCAATTTATCTGTTCTTCTTATTACTTTCTTTTTCCTCGACTGCTGGAGAGTGGTGGTACAGTTGTATGATAATTAACCTTTGTCAGTGTGTTTGCAGGGATCTATCAAATAATCGCCTGTCAGGACCTGTACCAGATGTTGGCTCGTTTTCACTGTTCACCCCTATCAGGTGTTCTTTCTTGCAACAAATTTTAGGAGATTGATTTACTGATATGCCCAGTTAGCTAAATTCAGATTCTTGCAGCTTTGCAAATAACTTGAATCTATGTGGCCCTGTCACTGGGAAGCCTTGCCCTGGATCTCCACCATTTTCTCCACCGCCTCCCTTTGTCCCTCCAGCTACTCAATCTTATATAGGTGGATTTTTGTATCAATCATGCATAAGTTGCAAAATTAAGTAGTTTTACATCTTATATTCTTGTTGGTTCGTATAATTACCTGGTTTCTTGCAAAATGCATCTTTACCAAGAGAATAGTTGGTTAAAAAATGCTTTAATTAAAAAAAACATGTCCATTTGTCTTGCCTTACTGATATCTGAGTTATGATTCCAATTTCATTTTTTCATACCAAATGGGAACAAATAGCAAAAAAAAAAGAGGTGATATTGTGTTAATTTCTATACCTTAAAGAGCTAAAAAGTTAGCTGGTTTTCAAAGAACTCTTAAATTAGGCATCTGCTTGAGGAATGAATTATTTTACATCAGATTGACATAACTGAATTACATTCTCTTATCAGGAGCGAATAGACCAACTGCAGCAATTGCAGGTGGAGTGGCTGCTGGTGCTGCTTTACTGTTTGCTGCTCCAGCTATTTGGTTTGCATATTGGAAGAGAAGAAGGCCGTTAGAGCACTTCTTTGATGTACCTGGTTTGTACTTCTCATTCAACTTACTACTATTTGGATTGGTATTCCTGAACATTTATTCTCTCTTCTCAGCTGAAGAAGATCCAGAAGTCCACTTGGGACAACTTAAAAGGTTCTCTCTGCGAGAGTTACAAGTTGCAACAGATGGTTTTAGCAACAAGAATATACTGGGAAGAGGTGGATTCGGCAAGGTGTACAAGGGGCGCTTGACTGATGGATCCTTGGTAGCAGTAAAAAGGCTAAAAGAAGAGAGGACACCAGGAGGAGAGTTGCAGTTTCAAACCGAGGTAGAAATGATTAGCATGGCTGTACATCGGAATCTCCTACGCCTTCGAGGGTTTTGCATGACACCAACTGAGAGGCTGCTTGTTTATCCTTACATGGCTAATGGAAGTGTTGCATCATGTCTAAGAGGTATCGCTTGTTTCCATCTCCTGCTTTGGTCATCCTGACATGTTGAAATACTTCCATGAAATAAACTAGGATTCGGTCTCTTGGATACCACGTCTGCAGGGTATAGGGTAGTTGGATGTTCTTTTTCTTCTTCCTCCTTTCTTTCACTCTCTGAGGTATCTCTTTTTGAGTAGATTTCCAAATCAAACAATCCTGAATGAAATCAATTGCTTTTAGTGCTCCTGCTAAAAATAGAAATGGAGAATCAGATTTTAAACTCGCAAAGAGTTTGGATTACATTTACCATTTGTGGATACCTCTGCATGCTTTGGTATTGCATTTGGGACAATTTCATGTCCAAACCAATTGGACAATCAACTTGGTTCTGCATCAATCTGAGCCATGCATCTTCATATTAACTTTTAATGCTCCTCCACTTTATGGTATGATGGGTTCATACCCCCATGACACTGTAATTTGATTTAAATATATTTTTGTTATCAATTTGAGGGTTGTGATGAACTAATTCTTGTAGAACGTCCACCATCAACACCCCCACTTGATTGGCCAACGAGGAAGAGGATTGCATTGGGGTCTGCCAGGGGACTTTCCTATCTCCATGATCATTGTGATCCAAAGATCATTCATCGTGATGTGAAAGCTGCAAACATATTGTTGGATGAAGAATTTGAGGCTGTTGTGGGTGACTTTGGATTGGCTAAACTTATGGACTACAAAGATACTCATGTCACTACTGCTGTCCGTGGGACGATAGGTCATATAGCTCCTGAGTATCTTTCCACTGGAAAGTCATCCGAGAAGACGGACGTTTTTGGTTATGGAATCATGCTTTTGGAATTAATCACTGGACAAAGAGCGTTTGATCTTGCAAGGCTTGCAAATGATGATGATGTTATGCTACTTGATTGGGTAATGCATTTTCCTTTTGTCAACATGTTTCTCAGATATGTTCTTTTACAAAAACTTTTGAATCGAAAATGAAGTTTCTTCTGCAATCTTAAAGTGCCTTAGGATAATATTACCTACTCGAATATTATGGTTGTATCTTTGATTTGGATTTAGCCAGATTTCAGATTTCACATATAAGTGCTGAAACAATTTGTGTAGAACTATGAGATTGCCTTAATTCTTTTACTATGGAGAGCCAATGAGGTCTAATTGATTATCTCTCATGTATTCCATGTCTAAATAAGAATCTAAAGCGTGTTTTTCCTTCGATCACTCCCAAGTAATTATCAATCAACTTGATTACTGATTTTGAGCTACCTGGAAGGAGGGGGAAGGGGTGTAGGGAATGTTTTATGCTTCTGATGATGAAAAATGATGATTTTTCTTGTAACTAGCAGTTCTGCAAATTTTGCAGGTTAAAGCGCTTCTCAAGGAGAAGAAATTGGAAATGCTTGTTGATCCAGATCTTCAGAACAAGTACATAGAAGCTGAAGTTGAGCAGCTAATCCAAGTGGCATTACTCTGCACTCAAAGTTCCCCAGTGGATAGACCTAAGATGTCAGAAGTTGTTAGAATGCTTGAAGGCGACGGACTAGCCGAAAGATGGGAAGAGTGGCAGAAGGTGGAGGTGGTACGCCAGGAGATCGATCTTTGCCCATCTCGAAATTCCGAATGGATCCTCGACTCCACCGAAAATCTACATGCTGTAGAATTGTCTGGTCCTAGATAATCGTTGTAGATGATAAAAAAAAATTGTACCACATCTAATATATTGGTCTTGGTTATTGGTCTTTTTCCTAAAAAATTTCCTCATTCTGCAATGAGACCAGTATAGGCACTGTAGGAATTGTATACCATGATTTGCGTACAAGTGCTGCCTATGATCTTTCTGGGATCAGTTCAGTTCCATGATCCTGGGAGGAAAAACTGGAAAAAGGTGTACACTACCTACTTTTAACATACAAAAGCTACCGTCTTTTGCAACTTCAACTCACATGTTCAGCAACAAAACCTTGCATGACTCGAGAACACTGAATGATCCTTTTATATGTTCCAGGTGTCATTTTGTTGTATTCCATTTGCTTTCTTGTTTAGTTTGTCGTGAGTGTTTCACATTTAATGTTTGATTTTAATAAAATTTAATTTATTACAGTTTTATACCAATAACTTAGAGGTTATTTAGTTATTTCTTTAATTGTTATGTAAAAGATGTAGCTTTAATATTTAATCTTTGATAATTAAGTCTTTGATATTTTCAAATTATAACGTTTATTATTATTGAATATTTGAAAATTATAATTTTTTAAGATAGGATTAATTAAAAAAATTTCCAATTTGTTCAATTTTTTAATTATAGCCCGAACTTTAAAACTGACAATAAAATGTTCAATTTTTCAATTTTTAATTATAGCCTGAACTTTAAAAAGTAGCAATAAAATGATTTAAATTTTTAATTTTTTTCAATTCTAGTTTAACGTTAGTGTTTACGTTAAGTTATTAATAAAATGACATCATTGTTAAAAATGGAATCTTTAAATCAGTTTACGCAACTTCAGTCTTTTGTTATTTGTTTGTTCTCCGAACGCCCTCAGTTTTTTGTTTTCTGTTTGTTCTTCTGATGTCCCGAGCAACTCTCGTATTGTAGCATATTGCACTAGTGAGCTCTTCGTTTTTAGTTTGCTCTACTAATGCCATCAGTGTAAGAGTATTGGGGTTGCGCAATCTGAAAATCGAAGGATGAGGGCGTCGAAAGAGTAAATTAAAAACGAAGGAAAAAATTGAAATCAAAGTGTTATCGAAGTTGCGTAATCTGATTTAGGTCATATTTAAACAACAAAGTCATTTTAATTATATGATTAAATAATAGAGATATTAACATAGGACTATAATTGAAAAAAATTGAAAACTTGAACATTTTATTATCATTTTTTAAGAGTTAGACTAAAATTAAAAAAATTAAAAGTTTGAGCACTTTATTGTCCCTTTTTTAATTTCGAGCTATAATTGAAAAATTGAACAAAGTTTGTAATGTTTTTTTTAAATCGACCCTTTACGATATGAACACATTATAATAAATTATTATTTTTAATTTAATAAGAAGTTGTAAAATGAATTAATTTAAATGTTCATATTTAATTATATTTTAAATTCATATATTTCCTCAATTTTGTAATATATATTAGAAAAATTAGCACATAATTAAATATTTTTTTAAATATAATCAATTTTTAACTAGAATTGCAAAATAAGCTAATTTTAAGTATATAAGATTAAATCAATATTTTAATATTAAATAAAATAAAAAATTAATTTATTAGTAATAACACAGAAAAAATAGTTTTGATTAAGGCTCAGTCTAATTCAAAATTAAAAAATTTAATTAGAATCAATTTGGATTATTTAATTCTAAAATGTATTAAATTAAATTTAATCATTTTAAATTTTAATTTTAAAAAATAAATTAATTTAAATGATTAGCTATGGGATCTGCTCATGGCCAAGCCTAGAAAAGACAAAGATATCATGTGGCTCGCCAACTTCGGAGACTGTATCAACCAATGAGCGTCGCCGCAATCTCCACTTGGAACATCTTTCTGACTGCCATGTGTCCCAACCACCTCCACCCCTTTCCCTCCAAATTCTGTTATTAATAATAAATATGACAATTAATTTCTTTTTTAATTTCGATTTCATGCTTCATTGTCTTCGTCTGTCTGCTTCGATCACCTTCACTCTCAACTCCCAAGAATTACAGACAAACTCATGAAATTTAGGGTTTAGATTTGATCAAGTTTACGGTTTTAATGGCTTCCACTTCGTCTCCCTCCCTCGGCTTTCTCTTTCTTTCTCAGCCCTCTCGGCGCTTCCTCTCTGTTTCTGCTCACTCACTCTCTAAACTTCCTTCACTTTCTAATTCTTCTAAACGCCGCCGTTTCCTCTTTGTTCGAGCTGTTAGAGCAGAAGAAGGTGTAGCGATTAGAGAGAGAGAAGCTGATTTGTTGAAGGAAGTCAACGGAAATGGTGCTCCGGCATCCACCAGTGGTAATGGCAGTGCGGGTGATTATTATGGATTTGGAAATGGATCGCCGATTGAGGAATACGAGAATGGAGGCGTTGATAGTGTTAGTGACGGGAGCTTGGTGAAGTATGTCGACGGTGGGAACGGTGCTGCGGCGGCGGAAGAGCAGAGGAAGAAGAGGATAGAAGAGATTGGGAAAGAAGAGGCTTGGTTTAAGCGTGCTAATCAAGAACAGATTGAGGTGCGCGTTTGCAATTTTTTTGTTCTTTGAATAAGTTTCTTAGTTCACGTTTCAATTTTACACAATCCCATGCTATCGCATTCTTTTTAGATGCTCATGATCAAATTTTAGCTTTATATTACGTCTGGTACTGGATGATGAAAGTAAGTTTACCCCGTGGAAGTTGGTTGGTTGTTTAAGAAAGGTGTCTACTCCTCCTATATGGCTTTGCTCGGGTTGGATGAAAACTGTTGTTAAGGCTTACTTTAATCAAATGCATTTTCAGATATAGTTTCTAATCTGTCATTTTCCCTTGGTTTCTATGTACTTCTGTTACATTTGTGATCTTTACATCTAAATGTCTGTGGGGCTTTCAGGCTTCCATTGCACCAGGGGGCCGATGGAATAGATTCAAAACCTACTCTACTATACAAAGGACCTTGGAAATATGGGGATTTGTATTTAGCTTTATCTTCAAGGCTTGGTGGGATAACCAGAAATTCACTTACAGAGGTTAGTCATTTGGTAGTGTTGATTTGTCGATGAGATTGAAAACATATTGTTTGGTTGGCCTATCTTTGAAAAGTTGATTTATCCATTAGCAACTTTCATTTTTGGTGTTCCTTGGAAGATTGGCCCCAATGTTCAATAATCAAACATTTTATTTTCCTCTTCATACGTAGTTTTCTGATGGGTCATTTTCTGTGAATCTTTCTTAATATGCAGGAGGAATGACTGAGGAAAAGAAAGCTTTAAGACGTAAAGCTCTTGCCAAATGGTTAAAGGAAAGTATATTGAGATTAGGCCCTACATTCATCAAAATTGGCCAACAATTTTCAACTAGAGTTGATATTCTTGCTCAAGAATATGTTGATCAGTTGTCTGAACTTCAGGTTCTTAATCTTTTTCTTAATCTTTATCTTCATCTCAATGCTTCTTTGGTTCATCTCACCTTTGCTTTTCCATAATTCCTTAAACTATTTTCTATTATCAATCATTTTGGGTGTTTAGGGAACAAAAATTATTTGATGTTATTTCTCAGTTCGAACATTTTCTTTATTTCGTTGTTTACTTTAGGATCAAGTTCCTCCTTTTCCATCTGAGACTGCTCTAGCCATAGTTGAGGAAGAACTTGGAGCTCCCGTGGATGACATTTTTGATAGGTTTGATTATGAACCAGTAGCTGCAGCTAGTCTTGGTAATCTTTTTCCCCCTTTGGATATTTTCTGATGGCTAGATTTTGCAATTCGTAGATGATGTTGATTGACCATTTCTTGATGTGGAAGGTGAAAGTTTTGAGGTCTTTTTGACTTACATATTATGATTAATTATGGTTTCAGGTCAAGTGCATCGTGCAAGATTGAAGGGACAGGAAGTTGTGGTTAAAGTACAGAGGCCTGGTCTCAAGGACCTTTTTGATATTGATCTTAAGAACTTGAGGGTAGGCTTCTTTAGTACATTGTTCTTTGCTTATTCATGTGTACTGAAGCTTTAGGATTATTGGGCTAATAAATCTCAAGATACAATCAAAATCCCATTTCGCTCCATATGACACATAGGAATCAGAAAATAGGAGAATGAAAATGTTAATCAGGGAAAGTTGTTTTCTATCACCCTTTTTACATGTCCACATGAGGGTTAGGTTGGAGAGACCAAGAACCAAAGTGAGAGACGACTGCCATTCAGGTGTCATGGCAACCTTATGTCGGCTAGAGGATTTAAGATCTTTGACAAATATTGACATATCAACAATTGCTTCCAGGTGATATCTGAATATCTCCAAAAGGTTGACCCAAAATCAGATGGTGCAAAAAGGGACTGGGTGGCAATATATGATGAGTGTGCTTCTGTCCTTTATCAGGTAATGAATTGCCCCTTATTGTTTGTCCAGAAAATTCTAGCTGTGCAATATGTTTTCTTCCCTTTCCTTTCGTCAAGTCATGTTGGTTGCAATTTGCTTCTTTCCTTTCTGTCTCATGATTTTTGTACAAGCATGGCGTATCTGTAAGCGAAGAGGTTTGTCGTTGCAAATAGTTTTACTTTATAGAGATGGACATGATTTTTCCGAGACCTTCTCTTAGGGTTTGGCATTCTGGAGCTTTAGAAGATAAAGGAATTCCCTAGCATTTGTTGGAAAATGTAAAGGATTATTGTCACTTTCACTTATCTTCAATTCAATGGAAACACTAAGAATGGGAATCTTTAATGTGTTTATTGATCAATATATGTATCTTAAATCTGTTGAACAAAATATGAGCATTGAGCCCACTCTACGCAATCTCCAGATGCTTGCTATGGCCATTTGCTAATAGTATTTAAAATTTCCAGGAAATTGATTACACCAAAGAAGCTGCAAATGCAGAACTGTTTGCCGCTAATTTCAAAGATATGGATTATGTGAAAGTCCCCACAATAATGTGGGAATACACTACACCCCAGGTGCTTACTAGCGCTCTCAACTTTCAAGTTTCTTGACAAGTGTCTTTATGTTTTTTATTCATGATTTATCTTCGCACAGGTTCTGACAATGGAATACGTTCCAGGCATCAAA
This sequence comes from Erythroxylum citrifolium, assembly GCA_026284465.1. Lineage (NCBI taxonomy): Eukaryota > Viridiplantae > Streptophyta > Magnoliopsida > Malpighiales > Erythroxylaceae > Erythroxylum > Erythroxylum citrifolium. Next base: position 60,755,230 of record JANKOE010000204.1, read on the forward strand.
ATAAACAAGATAGAAGCACTAGATCAATTGGGTGTTGACCGCAAAAGGTTAATATAATGTAGTGCTGTAGTTTGCTCAAATATGTCAAAACAAAATAGTAAATTCTATGACGTAATGCTTCTCAAAATGTCTGTGGTTTGCTTTATTATCTTCTGCAGGCTGGGTCGATATGCTGTTGAATCTTACTTGGAACAAATTTTGTCTCATGGTTTCTTCCATGCTGATCCTGTGAGTTGATTGCCTCCTTAGATTAATGGGATAAAGTTCACACCATTTTCATTGGAATAAAGTTTCAAAATATTTCCACTGTAATAGAAGAAAATTCAGACAAATTGAAAATTGTTTGTTGGGTGCCTTTTGTAGTAGGATCCTAAATCATGTGCTTGGATATGGCTGCATTTATATGCCAGCTTACCAAAGCGTAGAACTGTCTGGGCATGTTAAAACTTGTGATGACTCATTTCTTATTAATTTGAGTAGGCCGCAGTTCCTCTGTAATTATTTTTTAGGGTAATTTAGTGGTCTTAGAGCCATACTTTTTAAGCTACATTCCATTGTTTGTCCAAAATCCAGATGATCAACATCCTCGTTTTGGAAATGTTGTTGATCGTCTGAATATTTGAAGTGCCTCAAGAGTCCTTTTAATAAATCATCAAGGGCTTAGAGATTGAATCTTGATTTAGTTGTGGATGATAATCAAATAGCAAATCTGTCAAGGTATCTCCAAGTTTGTGGCATTCATCAATCTCAGAGAATGGGAAGAGACAAGAAACCATTTTTGTTTCTAAAAATAGACAAATGCAATGTGACTAGCCCAGAATATGTATAATAATTAGTTAGAGCGGACCAATTTGTAGTAAGCCTTGATTATGGAAAACTCACTGTACTTTCTTTTTTTTCCACTTGGTTCTATTTCAACTAATGGGCGGCAGAGAAGGTCTCCGATCCGGGGCTGTCTTCAGAACATTCCTTAAAACTTCTCTTTGACCACACTCTTTTTGAAAAGAAAGATTTGTTCTTTGTTTTTGGATGATTGCTTATTGTCATCTACATGTTTATTTTTTCAGCATCCTGGAAATATTGCTGTTGATGATGTCAATGGTGGGAGGCTGATCTTTTATGACTTTGGAATGATGGGAAGGTATTTACTATCCCACTAAGCGTCCTATTTAAGTTCATTCCGTAATATTTATGATGTTTTCTTTTGTCAAATTCTTTGTTCTGTTACAGCATCAGTTCAAACATTAGAGAAGGATTGCTAGAAACATTTTATGGAGTTTATGAGAAAGACCCAGATAAGGTGAGTTTCAAACTATTCTTGGCCTAGGTATGAAGATCGTCACCATTATAGTAATTTGGAGTGTAGTGTTATTGGCATATTTTGTTTCTAATTACGTGTCCATTAATATTTTTATGCTGGTACAGGTCCTTCGTGCAATGATCCAAATGGGTGTCCTTGTGCCTACTGGAGATATGACAGCTGTCAGACGTACTGCACAATTCTTCCTAAATAGGTGCTTCTAATAAACCGTATATCTTTTAAAACTTCCTTTTTGCTTCATTGTCATGATTATCACTTTGTTATCTTCATTTTTAATTCAACATATTACTGGCAATTCAAGAAGTCACAATATGAGTCTAACTGCTTGCTAAAAGTCAAAGTTGCCACAGGACGACATTTCACTGTTGTATGTCACAGGAAGTCCTAATAGGAATAATCTAAAGTCTGCTGTTTAGGCATATATTTTTAGCATCAAATGTCTGTTCTTATCAAATAAGAGTTCAATTTTTGGCTTGAATTTTATGAGATGTGGATAGAGATGCCTGAAGATTTGAATTTCATTCTATAATCATGCATTTAATATAGAAATGGAGGAAATTGATCCAAGAAGTTGTCGGCACTATGAACTAGGAGGATCAGCACTTCTTAAATATTGTGTATCTTTTTTAAGTTGCTCACAAACAGTTCACCTTAGAATGCTTCAGAAGATGAAGATGGACAAATTAAAATGTTTCTATTGGTTCACATTGTTGCAATTATGAAATTCTAATTTCAGACTTTGGCAGCTTCGAAGAGAGACTTGCTGCACAAAGGAGAGAGAGAGAGATGGCATCTCAAGAACTTGGATTTAAAAAACCGTTGACCAAGGAGGAAAAGATAGAGAAAAAGAAGCAACGGTTAGCTGCAATTGGTAATTAATGATTCAGTTCTTTTCATGAATATTGTTTCACACTTCTTCAACTGATCCAATGGGCTTCACTAATAGACTCTGTTATGACCTGAGGGTCTCTTTTCTCACACCTATTATGTTCTACATTAGAATTCTTAGCAAAGCAGGAAAGAACTTGTGCTCAATTTGCATCACGGAACATGTATATGTATGAAAAGAGCATTTCATGATTTTTCGTGATCAGGAAGATAGTGAGGATAAGACCGTAGCCACAGATGATACTGAGTCTATTTACAGACTCCATGCTCTATTTTCTTTACTCTCAATGAACTTTGTGCATCCATCTTCAAGTGCTTTGTGTTTGAATGTGAAGGTGAGGATGAGGAATTCCTCATAGATATTTTTTGTTCTTACCAGGAGAGGATTTATTAGCTATAGCTGCTGACCAACCTTTCCGGTTTCCTGCCACTTTCACATTTGTCGTTAGAGCATTTTCAGGTGCTGTTAAAATACCGGTTAATTTGATTGATACGATTCTGTCTGTAACATTAACATCAGATAACTGTTTCATCTGCAGTACTGGATGGAATAGGAAAAGGCCTCAACCCTCGCTTTGATATTACAGAGATTGCCAAACCGTAAACGTCTCCGCATTGCTCTGAATTCCAATTAAGTTATCTTGTCTGAACTTTATATTTGAGTGGCTACCTATACATGTTTGACTTTAGCAACATCCTTTGCCTTGTAGTTATGCATTTGAGTTGTTAAAATTTCGTGAGGCTGGAGTTGAAGTTCTAATGAAGGTATAACTACAGTTTCTTTGTTTAGTTCATGAAGAATCTTGAAGCTACTAGGACCATCTTGATTCTTTGTAGCATTGTGCATGAACATATTTTGTTAACTCTGACTTGTATGCAAATGCTTCAGGACCTCCGAAAGAGATGGGACAGGCAGTCTCGTGCATTCTACAATCTATTTAGACAAGCTGATAGAGTTGAAAAGCTGGCAGAAGTTATCCAACGATTGGTGATGTTCAAGATTCCCTGTTTCTAAGTTCGAGTTTCAGTGATTTTTAAACAATTACAAGTTCCACCTATGTTATTTAGCTTTTATTCCTATTCTACAGGAGCAAGGTGATCTGAAACTTCGAGTTCGAACTCTGGAGTCTGAGAGGGCATTCCAACGTGTTGCAGCAGTTCAAAAGACAGTAGGAAGTGTGAGTTTGACTTGTCTGTTTTGCAAAATCATCAAATTTCCTAATTTGAAGTTTTTCAGTGATGTCTGGCAAATCAACTTCTCTGTTTCTTTTTTATTCAGAATTACGTGCCTTGACTTTAAAAAATTTGTATTTTCAAACATTTGAGTTGCCTGCTTCCTTTTTTGTCTGTGTAGTTGAAGATAAGTTGGCCTCAATGTTCTTATCTTGTTACAACTGCATATGTGTTTGAAAATTTAAAATTTTCCATTTGCTAGACAGATTAGACAAGTAATTAACATGTTTCTGATAAAGCTTCATACATGACTACAATGGCTTGTGACTGTAAACAGGCAGTAGCTGCTGGCAGTCTAATAAACCTTGCAACAGTTTTGTATCTCAATTCTATTCGAGTAAGTTATCCACTATAATCAGTTCTTGTCATAGGTTGTGAGGACCAACTATTTTGTCATTTAGAATGGACACCAACTTTGAACATTTTTCCAGGTACCAGCCATGGTAGCCTACGTCTTTTGTGCATTCTTCAGCTTTCAAGTTCTCGTGGGGATTATAAAGGTCAGAAAGTTTGATCAACGGGAAAGATTAATAACAGGCACTGCTTAATCAATTGGTATGTGGGTTTTATCCGGTTTGTTCTTGTCCTTGCAAAAACTTTTTATCGATGAAATGATATTAAAATGAACTAAGTTACTGAAAGCTACTTTAAATAACAAAAATGCACCAGTACAATTTTGACTGTCCATTGCAGCCTGGCAAGTATTACTTTTCCCGCCAATTTCTGTTTGCCTCTGCTCTTATGACAAATGAATTGTTAGCATCAGCATCATAGGTATTCCATTATGTACTGCACTATGCATGAGGCTGTGAAAAATGTGGAGTCCATTTCATGTTTAGAAAATCTTATTGTCCTCCTTTCGAATGCAAAAATTGCAGATCGTGTCAATCAGATGATGGAAAATGTGGTTGCAACAATGTGAAGCATTTGTGCAAGTTCTAACCATCGGTTTGCAAATTTGTTTATAAAACCTTCATCCATAAGCTCAGTGGATTTACCATTTACAATGTGGATATTCACTATGAAGGTATATCAGAGGCTTTTACGACTCCGATTGCTCTTTCCGAGTTTTTCGCAAACCTGTACAGTGTAGAATCAGACTGCTCATTTGCTAACTGAAGCCATTTCTCTGCAGTTTTCAGTGTCATTCGTGCATAGTTACGATGGTTTTGGAGGGATATATTCTGTATTAAGCAGGTCTGCAAGTACAGGTATTAGGTTAACTATTTTGGTATATTCTAGCTTCCCATCATATTTCTGCTTGGGGGCGAGTCCATAGTCTCTGTATAACTTTGTTGCAAGTTATGGTCGAATCTGTTACGTGAAATGTTGTCATTGAGCTTTCGGTTCTTCGTGCTTAACTTGTAAGTAAACCCAACTTTACGTATCAACGTGTAAATGAAAGCCATAGAATTGAAGATTTGCTCTATGATTATGTGAACTTGAGTTTGGAAGTCCCATTTACATGTTCCTCTTAAAGTCTTAATTAATCTATTTAAGCTATGATATTTAGATCACATAATATCTTAAAGAAACTCCTTACACAGCTTAATTTTTCATACCTTAATAATCTCACACATGGATAACCTTACAGCCTTTTTCGTTATTCTTTTGAGTATATGTTGACTAAATTATCAAATGCATGTGATAATTTTGCAAATTATGTATGTTGAAAATTTCATCTAACAAGCTAATAATTTAGAATCAAGTGACGGATTTAAATTCACTAACAAAATAAAAGTGATTTTTATTTTTTTTCATAATCTTACTTATTATCAAATAAATATGTATTATTTGATTATTTAATATTTTAATTTTTAATGAGAATTATGAATAATTTAATTTAATATTATACATTTAATTAATTAAAATTACTTATTAAAAATAATTACGAATAATTTTATTTATTTAATAATTTTATTTAACATTGTAATAGAATTAAATAAATGTAATTTAATAATTATTAATAAATATGATTAAATTTAAAATATCTTTAAAATAAATATTAATTTATAAATAAAAAATTAAGTTATAAATTATTTATTTTAATAAAAGTAATTTTATTAATAATTTGCTAATAAATATTACATAAGAGATTAAAATAAATTTATTTAATTAAAAATAAATTATTTGATATTAATAACCGAACAAAATTTTATTTTTATTTGAAAGAAAAATAAAAATAAAAAATAAAAACAAAAATAAAAATAAAAATCACAAAAAGGCATAAATAAACGGTCCCTTAACTTTTAGGGTTAAAAGGACTCAATCTCATTTAAAACTCTCAACATATTTTCATTTGTCTAAATATTAATGATTAAAAAATTAAATTGATTCAATTGATTTAATCATAAAAATCATTAATCAGTAAGTTTTTCATTTTAGTTTTTAACTTTGTGGTTCGATTTATTGTAATAACTTTTGTTATTAAAAATTGACCAGTTTATTAATTAATCAATCAGTTTTTTATAAATTAATTAATTTTTATAAAATAAAATAAATATTTTAATTTTTGTTTAATTATATTTTAAATTCTTCAATTTTATTTAATATTTGGTCTAGTACCAGTTAAACTTTTTTAATTTTGAATCTCTTAAATGCTTTTAATATTTATTTCCATGTACATTTTTATTGTCACTTCAAAATTAAATTTACTTGTCTTTACTAGAATGTTTTCATTTCTTAAAAGATAAACGAGAAACTAATAAATTTTTCTCATAATGATCTCTTTTCTTTTTAGACAAAAATCTTTTGGTAGTAAAGCTCATGGATTAAAGGTGAAATACTTAATATTGCCACTCGAAAACATTGTTAAGAAAGAGCCATTCAAACCTTTCACGCACACACGCTGTACCTTCACTAAAAAGCCACAAAGAATTGCAATCCTTTTGAATAGAACATCAAGGTGATCGTTCCTTTACAATGAACATTTTTTGGGAAGAAAAAAAAATGACGATGATTAATTAGCCAAGATCATACGAAAGGCTACAAACCAATTAATAAAAAAAAATGGTGAAAAAAAATGGACAATTGGGTCGAGGAATGAAAAAAAAATTAATTCCTAGACACATTTACAAAAATTTCAAACAGATACTGAACACAACTCCTCCAAGACTTGTCTGACGTTAGGCCTGTGATTTACTGGGAGAATACACCTAAGTGATATAGCCAGTAAATCATCCATTGCTTTTAAGGGTTCTTCCCCACCTGCAATATCTCTATCAATGCAGTCCATCCTCCGGCCTTCTTCATCGCATAATCGGACCCAATCGGTAAGATCGACCGCTCCTGATTGACCTGATATGATATCACCAGCGCTTCTTCTAGTTAACAATTCCATCAGTATCACCCCAAATGCATATACATCAGCTTTAAGTGAAAGGGCAGGTTTGGAGGCATTAGCGAGTTCTGGTGCACGATAACCGAGTGCCCCCATGTTTAGTATCTGCTCTGCAATACCAGCCGGTGTCATCAAGCGATACAGACCATAGTCGGTGATGCGAACATGGTATTGAGGGCCTTCCAGAAGTATGTTTGTTGGTTTTAAGTTTCCATGGATGAGGCCCCTCTCGTGAAGGTACAGTAAACATCGAGCAACATCTACAGCAACTTTTAATCTTTGACCGAAAGACAATAGAGAATACCTGCGCGGCGTGGTCTCTGCATAATTTCATGTTATCAATCAAACTACCGAAAAGCAAATCGTAAATGAAGGAAATTCCTGCACATCATGTGCAAATGTTGATAGTAGAAAATGAAATTTAAGTATATATATAACATAAAACAAATGGTTGTAACATAAACTTTATCAAAACTTGTTCAGCATAAACACTCATGTAGTCAGCAATCATAACAGTAAAAATAACATGATAAAGCATGCAGGATAGAGCATATGCAATCTACAAAAAGCATAAAATGATTACGGACCAGAATTACAACATTTATGTTCACCATCAGTTTGAAATTTACGCATAATAATACCTAATAAATTGCGACTCTAACAGGAAATACGAGCTAGATAGGAAATAATAATCTCACCGTACAGATGTAGAGCCAAGCTATCTCCATGAATATAGTCTGCCAGAAGAAGTCGTTCTTGCTCTCTAGGGCCCCAATAGTATGCTCTCAAGGGAACTAGATTTGTATGTCTAATGGAGCTGATTTTTTTGACTTCCTTAGCAAACTCTTTTTTATGTTTAACTAGTCCCACCCGCAACCACTTGACGGTCAACATGTGTCCACTATCCAAAGTGGCTTTGTAGAGAGTTCCATGACTACTCCTACCAAGAACTTCTGCCGGAGCTTTAGATAACTCCTCTGCAGTGAAAGTTATGGAGGCATCCAGAAAGAACAATTCCCCTGCCAACCGATCTGGTGAATAAACGTCCAACATTACAGATGGCTCACTAGCCTCGATAAAACGAGGTGAGGAAGAAAGTGGGGAGCCAGGGGAAGACTTCCTTCCAGATGTAGTGGGTTGATTATCTAGCAAGTTGGGGTTCGAAGATGTAGAACTGGCTGCAACTGCAATTTCAGTAGCAAATTCTGCTGGCCCAGATAATGACCTTGAATTTGAAGTAAGCAAATGATCATTTGAAAAACTCAGTGAACCTTGTGGGCGGTGAACATTTGAATGAAATTGAAAAAGAGAAGGTCGTGAAGATCTCCCTATCTTTGCATCGTCTCTTGTAGTCTGGTCACTAATTTCAATTCTTCCATGAAATTCCTTTCGCTTTATTTGTTTTAATGCCAGTAAAGCGAAAGCAATCATCATAGTAGTTCCTACTAATGCAACAATGATGGCAATCACAATATTCTTCTTTGAACCATGCTCCTTACGTCCATCAGGAATCTGATCAGGAATAGAGCTTCCCCCATTTGGTAAAATTAGTGAGGGATTTCCTGGACGAAATGATGACACGCCAAATTTGCTCCTCAAATTTTCTGGAATGGTCCCAGAGAAGTCATTATAGGACACATTAAATCCAATAAGACTTGATGGGAGTTTTTCAGGGATTTTACCCTGGAATTTGTTACCAGACAAATCCAGGTATTGCAAGTTTATGAGTTTGCTCAATTCAACTGGTAGTTGCCCCAACAAATTGTTGTTAGATACATTGAGCAATTTGAGACTTCCCAGGTTTCCTATATCGGCAGGTAAGACACCTGTTAAGGAATTGTACGAGAGATCAAGAGACTGCATCAATGGAGCAGGAGGTAACAATAACAATTCACTTGCATGTGAACCATGAAGAGGAATCGGCCCTGAAAACTGATTTCTTGACAGGTTCAAATTTACCAAGGACATTAAAGCAATGAAATCACTAGGAATAGACCCACTCAATTTATTGAAGCTGAGATCCACTTCAGAAAATGCCAAACCAGCCCCAAAACTTGGAGACAAGCTACCTTCTAGAGAATTGTTGTGAAGATTAAGAGTAGCCATTTTCCCAAACTTGGACAAGTCTGGTAAACCTCCCAACAACTTGTTTGAACTCAAATCAAGAATCTTCAAATTGTCTTCCCAGTGCTGCATATCAGACATGTTACCAGAGATCATATTCCTACTGAAATCCACAATTGAGCACCCTCTAATAACGCTAGGAAGAGTGCCAGATAAACGATTTGAAGAAAGATTCAAAACGTTTAGCGTTACTGAGTTGACTTCCCGAATAGAACCTGTGGATATAAGATGCAGAGCATTAGATATCACTGTCAAAGAATCAACCTACTAAAGAAAAGAGTACTGTCTGCTGCAAATATTTACCTTTCAATTGCATCGGATATCAAATTTCAATAGATGTCAATTTTCAATAATCTCTTTCTATTTAGTTTTTCAAACATTTCAAACTCTGCAAGTCATTGTTTTCTCTAGAAATCATTTGATCTTCAATTAATGTGAGTGCAGGTCAACCTGAATTCCAAATAAAGACTTCAAATGAACTTCCCCAGCCATTTGGATCTTGCTTTAGCATGCCTAGAAAGCTTAATATGCAAATCCTTTTTCAAAGGATTCATTCCTCATTTCACAAGAGAAAGTGTGTTGTGCAATAACCTTTGAGTTCCAAACTTGTGAAATATCCATGATTACCAGGAGTTTCTAAAGGTGAAAAGTTAGACAAATCAGATTATTAAGTACCCTACATGACATTTCAACCATATAAGAATCAAATTCCAAGTTCTACGGTAATGAAATCAGGAATCCTAAAGGTAAAGTTGTATTGCAAGTAGTCATCATAAATATAATCTTAAAATTGACTAATTTTTATCATAGATTTGCTTTCAATTCATTAACATCAACTGATCACTAATCAAAATCATTACAAGCGCAAATGCGTAGCTAAGTACCTGTAAATCCATTGCCACTAAGATCCAGTTCTTCAATCGGCAGTGAGCCATTGAGCAATTCCTCAGGAACAGCCCCATAAAGCTGATTCATTCCCAGCCTCAAAACCCTTAAATTCAACAAATTCCCAAATGAAGGTAACTCCCCAGTAATGCCTGTATCACCCAAATCCAAACCCTGCAAGTTTCTAAACAATCCCATCACATCTGTCTTGAAAATTCCGCCATTGAAACTGTTACCGTTCATGTTGACAAACTGCACAGTGTTAGCCAAACCCGAAACATTCTGTACACTAAGATCACCGAGCGAACCAGAGAACTGATTGTTACTCAAATCCAGATGCTCCAAGTTAATTAACTCACTCAATATAGGTCCAATATCACCAGAAAAGCCATTAGAATGCAAATCCAAAACCTTCAGCTGCTGCAAATTCCTAAAACTAACCGGTAACCCCACCGGGAACCCGCCTTGGAAGGCATTCATCGACAAATTCACATACTTCAAGTTCCACAGCTCAGCGATCCGACCCGGGATCGGCCCGGTAAAATTGTTATCCGACAGATCCAAGTGCTGGAGTGAGCTAATGGAACCCAATGTAGGCACTAGCCGACCCGTGAAACGGTTCCCAGAAACAGAAAGATTCTGAAGCGACTTGAGATTTGACAAAGTTTGGAACTTTAGGTCTCCGGTAAGGTCAAGGCGGTCGAGGGCGATTCCCACGACGGACTTGGTAACCGGGTCGCAAGTGATACCGGGCCAAGACTCGGGGCACAAAGTCGGGTCGGAAAGAGAAGAGTAAACCCATGTGGGAACAATCTTGTTAAGCGGGTCGTCTTGTATACCCTTCTTGAACTCCAACAAAGCCCTGACCTCCGCATCAGAAGAAGACGAAGCAGATAGAGAGTGCAGAAGAGTGAAGAAACTGAGAAACAGAGTGAAGCAGTTAAGACTCATTGAAGAAAACTCAAATCAGAAAAGACTATTGTCGATGACGAAGAAAAAGAAGATTCATTTGATACACAAAACCACACACAAACAAGGACAGAACTCGAAACCCTAGAAATGCAATCAAATCAGAGAAAGAGAGCAGAACACAAGACAAGACAGTGTTTTATGTGCGTGTGTGCTCTTGTTCGTGTTCTTGTGTCACTTTTTATGTTTCTTTCTCTCTCTCTCTTAATGTAAGTAAGGACCAACAGAGATGGACAGGCGTTAAGAGAAGGCTAGAGCCGTTAAAGTGGCGGTTCGCGGCGGCGGAGAAGGCGGAGGAGAGAGCGTAAAGGGAAGGACCGGTCAAGCTGTCTTAAAATTTTTTCTACTACTGCTCACTATGGCAGTACTACAACCACTGCAACAAATATTGAGGCGGGGCCCACCCACATGCTCTTCTTTTTTTTTTTACTATTTTTAATTTTATGATTTTTTTATTCCAATCAGGGGGAAAAAAAAGTGCCGACTCATACGCGTACAATGGAGTACAGTTGTTATATTGTTCTTGTTTGTATCTTTTTTTTTTCGGATTAAACTTTGTATTTTATTATTTATTTCTTAAAACTAGTCAAATTTAATTTCTTAACATGATTAGAATAAATACATGTAAAATTTCAGCGATTAAAAAATTCAACTAAGTCAATGTAAAAATCTTGAATCGTTAAATTTTAAACTTTTTGGTTCTTAATAACTTGTCGTTTAAAACCGATCAGTTTATTAATTAATCGGTCAATTTTTGTAAATAAATAAACTCTTATAAATCAAAATAAATCAATTATTTTTATTTAACAATATCTTTTTTAATTAAACTTTAAATTCTTCAATAGATAATAACAATATCTTGAAATCATATTTCAAATTCTTCATTAACTTTATGGCTGACTAATACCAGTTTAATCTTTCAAATCTTAAATCTCTATCTTTCGGTCCAACTTTTAAAGCATTCCAAAATTTGACTCATCATTATTTTTACATGATTTACACACCAAATTATTTGAGGAAAAAAAGTTAACAAAAGATATTAAATTAAAATATTGTTAAAATGGGTTGAAGTATAGAAAATGTATACAAGAAATGCAAAATTTTAACTCATTCTTAATTTTTAAAAATTATATTTTATTAAATAAATATATGTCATTTTATTAATTGTTACAAGATTAACACACGGAATTGATATTAAATGTATTTGTTAAAATGGGTTAAAATAAAAATTATGTCATATCTTGTACACTTATAATTATATAATTTATATTTTAAGGATATTATTCAGTACTAAATTGAGATAAATTTAATGATTACTATATCTATGTTAAGTGTCATTTTCTTTCTTATTATAGTTAAAATCTATTTGAGGTAGTTTCATTATATATATGGGTGTGTGTATACATACATACATACATATAGATTGTCTTTTTGAAAATAAATTAATAAAATTAATGTGTCTATATATCAAATTAATGTGTCTATAAATATAATTAATTTTATACATTAATTAATAAAATTAATGTGTCTATATATATATATATGGAGGGAAGATGGCATGACTTTGACTAGCATTTAATGGCCAACTAATAAGTTACATTTTGCATGAAATTGATGGGTTGTACAAAACAAAGCTTGATTGGTCAACAAATTGTTAATTCATAATAAGATACATCATAGTCACTAATAATTATTTGGTGGGGAAGGTATGCTATTAATAAAATTACCAAAATTATTCTATCATCTACTTTCCATATTAAATGGCGGAGAGAGTGTGACATGAAGGTATAATTAATGTCAACATTCTCATTCCATTACCTATAAAATACCTTGTAATTATTAAGCTTATTATTTGGTTTTAAATTATTGTTTCACTAAATAATTTGTTTGGAAGGTGTAGTATATGATGCATGCTCAAAAATAATGAAATATATTACAAAAATATTTAAAGAATAAAATCTAATTTCCTTCCCTTTTTTTTAAATTAGAAAAATATATTATATCTTTAGAGCAAGTTCTGAGGAGGCTCAGTAAAAAACAGTTTTACACAATAAAGAAATTGTTTCTATCAAAATATTTTAAACTAAATTTTAAATACGATAATTTATGATTACGAGCAAAAATAACTCAAAATTAATTATCGTATCAAAGAAATTATTAGAGAACAATAATATCTCGAGCATAAAGATTAAAATTTGCAACTTTAATTATAATACAAGATCAAAAAATATGTATTTTTTAAAAAGTTGGAAATATAAGCATAACCTAATCGTTGAATTGTTTAAAAAGGATTAAAAAAACTTGGAAAAGTTCCATTATATATATATATATATATATATCCCGAAACTCACAAAGAAAAAAAGAAGTGAGTTAGACAAAAAAACGAAGGAACTTGGATAAAAGAAAGTGACTGAGACAAATCTTTTTTGTCGATAACCTCATACCAATCAATCGAATATTGATTAATACGTAATCGATCGAACACATCTCCAACAATTTTGCAGAAACCAAAAGTTTTTGAG
>JANKOE010000204.1:60786052-60807866 GCA_026284465.1 Erythroxylum citrifolium
ATGTTAACTTAATTTACTTAATTTAATCTAATCATGCTTAATTATTTTCTAATCACTAATCAGGCTTAATTAATCATAAAAAAAATTAGGGGCTAACATTTACCCTTAGTTTCTTGGCCTCCAAAGCTTCTCCGGGCTGTGTTCCCTCAAGAAGGTAGCGTCTGATTGGCTCCATCCAGCCTGATTATCCCATGCCTATTTCGAGGACTTCTTTAGTTTTCTGAATGCTAGGCCGTTCCAATCGCTCGACCAGAATGTTGTTCTTCGCCTCTCGATCGGAGGCCATTTTGGAAAGCGCATCAGCCCGGGTGTTTTGCGTCCTTTCTATCCTGTTGATTGTGTATTCTTCAAAGTTGCTCAACTCTTGTTTTACCAGCTCCAAATACTTAACCATATTGTCTCCCTTGGCTTCATACTGCCCGGTGACTTGACCGACCACTACTTGGCTATCACTATACACCTTTACATGCTTCACCTCCATTTCTCTTGCCAGCTGAAGCCCCGCTATTAGAGCCTCATACTCTGCCTCGTTGTTGGATGCTTTAAAGTCTAAGCGGATAGCATACTCCACCTTTTCTTCTTGGTGGGGACTAATCAATACTATCCCCGCCCCGCATCCCTCAGCGTTGGACGACCCATCAACGAACAAACTCCAGGTGGGACGTAGTTCACCCTGCGAGCTGGGTTGGTTGAGCTCTGCTACGAAATCTGCCAAAACTTGGGCTTTGATCGACGTCCGCGGTTTGTAATGTATGTCGAATTCTCCCAGCTCTACTACCCACTTGACCAATCGCCCTAAAGTTTTGAGCTTTTGGAGACATTGCCGAAGGGGTTGGTCTGTCCATACTTCGATGGTGTGACTCTGGAAATAGGGTCGAAGCTTTCGCGCCGCAGTTACCAACGAGAGAGCCAATTTCTCAATGGGGGTATACCTCGTTTCAGGCCCGTTTAGCACCTTACTGGCGTAGTAGATCGGAAATTGTTCGTTACCTTCCGACCGAACGAGAACCGCACTGATCGCCCCTTCCGTGGCCGCCAAGTAGATAATCAAGCCCTCACCCTCAACCGGGCTCTGTAAGACGGGCGGACTGGTCAGATACTGTTTTAAACGTTGGAATGCTCTTTCACACTCATCCGGCCATTGAAAACGGGTCATATTCGCCTTCCTCAAAACTTTGAAAAATGGGAGACACTTGTCCCCCAACCTGGAAACGAATCTGCTCAAAGAAACTATCCTCCCGGTCAATATCTGTACTTCTTTTAGGCAACATAGCGAAGGCATTTGAATGATGGCCTCAATCTTCTCTGGATTCGCTTCAATTCCCCGTTGAGTAATCATGAATCCCAGGAATTTGCCGGATGCCACGCCAAAAACACATTTTTCCGGGTTCAGCTTCATCTGGAACTTATTAAGGGTTTGAAAGACTTCCTCCAGGTCTCTCACATAAGCCTCGATTGATCGACCGATCTGTTTTTTGAAAACTTCCGTTACGAGTCGTTGGTAGGTGGCTCCTGCATTTTTTAAGCCGAACGGCATCACTTGATAACAAAATGTGCCTTGGTCGGTTATGAAGGCTGTCTTCTCCTCATCCTTGGTACCATCTGTATCTGATGATAACCCGAAAAAGCGTCCAAAAAATTGAGTAGCTCGTGTCTCGACGTAGAGTCTACCAATTAATCGATTTTGGGTAAGGGGAAGCTGTCTTTCGGGCACGCCTTGTTTAGATCGGTGAAGTCAATGCACATTCTCCATTTTCCATTCTTTTTCTTCACTAATACAATGTTCGCCAGCCATTCAGGGTACTTGACTTCCCGAATAAATCCAGCCTCAAGCAATCTCTCTATCTCTTTCTTGATCACTTCTTGTCTCTCCCTGCCGTGCGACCGTTTCTTTTGTCTGACTGGCTTATAATCTGCCCGGATTCCGAGGGAGTGTGACGTTACCGATCGAGGAATTCCAGGCATGTCGCTCGGCACCCAAGCAAAAACCGATCTATTTTCCACCAGGCAACTTGTAATTTCTTTGACTAAGCCCTTGTCCAGCTCGGAACCTAGGTTTGTAAACTTGGACTGATCTGCTTCATCCAGTACAATCTGCTGCGTTTCTTCCACTGGATTCATCCTTTCCGTTTCCTCGTCAGCTCTCACATCGAGAGAGCTCGTCAGGACTACCGCTCCCTCTAGCATCCCGATCTCTGCCAAATAACATTCTCTAGCAATTTTCTGCTCACCCCTTACAACTCCGATTCCATGCGACGTTGGAAACTTCATGACTTGGTAATACGTGGAAATGACCGCTCTAAGAGCATTTTGAGTAGCTCTTCCAATTATAGCGTTATATACTCCCGCGAGCTTAACGACCAAGAATTCCACACTTCTCTCCACCTGGCACGGCCTCTGCCCAAATTGTACCTTTAACACAGCTCGGGCGAATAGATAGACTGACGCTCCCGTCACCCCTTTGATAGGTCCATCCGCTGGCAGTAGCCGATCCGATGGTATCCTCATCTGCTCGAAAGCGGCGTAATATAAGAGGTCAGCCGAGCTGCCTGTGTCGACCAGTATCCGCTTCACCTCAGTACCTTCAATACTCAAAGCAACTACCAGTGCATCATCATGAGGGCGGTTTATCCCTTTTATATCGGACTCGTCGAACGAGATCACTTCGTTGCTCGGTTTCTTTTGTCTTGCTAGCGAGTTTTCAACAATCTGCCCGGCATGTCTCTTCCTTCCTCTATCGGTCCTCCTTCCTGCTGTGCTACTCCCGAAGATCGTATTGACGGCTGCGATCGGTCGACTGCTTCGCCATTCGGCGCTTCTGATATTTCCCATTCTGGGTCGTGCCCCCCATCGAAAAGCCTCGACTACGCCAAGCTCCCGTGCTGGTGGTAGAACAACGGGTGACGGCAAAGCCATCCTTCGCAATGCAGGTGCCGTGACGACGGCAATATCAGGATTGGCTGTTGTCGCCAGACTGAGTCTCATGGTTCTGGACGTGGTGCCCTGACGCCGGGCCCCACGGTGGGCGCCAACTGGTTCAGCCAGGTTTTGCTGGACTAGATTGACATCGTTCTGATCCATAACTTCGTGTAGCTTCGGTGGTCGAGCACCTGCAAAATAGACAAAAAGGCACGCCGGGGGTTGTTTCCCGGGAGGCCCCTCCGACGCTCAAGTCAATATTTTTATAGGGTTTTCGACCGTGGTAAGCAAAGAGTGGCTAGGTTGAATTCTCATACCTGAATCTTAGCAGAATAGTACATTATATACCTGTGAATTGTCATTAGGTTTAAATTTACGTGAGTCATTGTGTCTGCATGGGAGTCTAACACTCGATGGGCCGAATGAGCCATAGACATCGGGCTGTCGTCATCCGGGCTCGGTGCTGGGCCTAGGAGAGCCAATATGGCCGTCCCGACCAAACATAAATGGAGAATATAATACTTATAGCTCCATAAGGATGCAAGCTTAATTACCAGGATAATGGCTTTGATGCTATCTCTATCTACGCGGTACTCATTTTCTTCTGATCCTATAAGACCTAGCATGACATCAACGAAGTCCTTGGTTCGATTTTCGTCTGTGTTCTTGACATGTTCTTCAATGATCTTCTCAAAGAACTCATCAAAGACTTTGGCAACAGCCTTCATGCGCTTTCTCAGACCCTGAAGATCAAGCCATGCAATCTGTAGAATATAATCCCCCAAGTTAGGAATTGCTGCCAGCGTTGCATCTTCATGAACTATAGCTTTGAACCCCCTCTCATCAAACTCCTTCTCTGAATATTTCTTCCCAAAAACCGTCAAGCAACTCATGTCAGCACTAAGAGAGGCGTGTTTGGTTCTAAGATTCACGGTAAAACGCCTGCCTCCGGAGGCCTCTTTGATGGACTGAACCAAGAGGTCAAGCGCTTGTTTTCTGGTGGGCTTGAAGGAATTTATCTTAAAGCTGCCAAGACACTCGACAGTGCAAATTTTGCGCATTTTTCTCCAATAAGAACCATAAGAAGCGAAGATCAAGTTCTTCTGTTGTAAGACATGAACTTTGAAGCCTTAATAGGTGGTCTGCCTGCAAAGACAGAATCATGGGTCTTCAGAACTAACTCAGCTGCTTCTGGAGATGAAATGACAACCGTAGGCCAAACCTAAACGCATATGCATGACGGGGCCATACTTTTGAGAAAATTTGTGCAAACTTCGGTGAGGATTCTTGCCTAACAAACGGAAGCTACCAATTATCGGCAACCCTCTTGGACCAGGAGGCAAATTTGTGTGCTTGTTCTTACCGTTACGTGGCCTTGCCTTTAGGAAGAAGAAAGCAGCAATCAAGACAAGAATAGCTGATAAAAACCAGGCCATGTTAAGATGTTTTGTTCTTGGATTGAGTGCATGCATACTAATGGTGGCAAACTCTTATATAAGGTGACGAAAAGCATCGAAACTACAAAACCTACCAGTCTCTAGATTGAAGGTAAGTCTTGTTCATAAAAACATGGTTTTGTGGATCGAAAGAGATTGATTTGACTAAAAAAAAAAAAAGATGATTTTTAGAAAGAGATTGATTTGACCAAAAAAGATGATTTTTAGACTCACGATTTTCTATCCAATTTATCATCTTATAAATCTCAGCCATCTATTTATATAGGCCCTGCGTAAGTTATGTATAAATGAATTGTTAAGATTCATGGAACAAAGTAGGAACAGAATAAAATAGATAAAGGACCTCGTCCCTAATTTTTAGGGAAAAGATAGAGATGGTTATAATTAATTTAATTAATATGGATTATTATAATAATACAATAATTATTAAATGATAGCTAGTAATAGAATTTATGTAATCTTTGATCTAGGGCATCTTTAATATATAACTTAAATTTGGTTTTAATTAATATGGATTATTATAATGATACAATAATTATTAAATAATATAATTTATTTATTATAGTGATCTTGTTCAATTTTTTTGTCAATGTCAAATTCAGTAATTATATATAATAATTTACAAAATATGTTTTTTAAAATAAATTATTTATGAGTTGCTGACTCAAAATTAAATAAAATTTTGATTCGACTTAATTTTTATAAGTTTTAATATATCTCTACTTAGGAATTTATATTATTTACGTGGTAAATCGATATATGTTAGAATTTATTTACAATAATCTTCTAAAAGTAAGTGTGCTTTAGAACGAGCCCTTGAAATGTCTTATGCAGTCAACTGAAGATTAAGGGATACTTTTCCTAAAATGTTATCATTTTGCATATTTATATTCATATTTGTTTAGTACAATTCATATAAGTTTATTTTAGTAACATGTTTAGATTTATTTATTTATTTTTATTGTGTTTCTTATTTATTTTATATTTTTTGTTCCTTCCTAGAAAGCATGAAGCTTAGCTTCAAATTACATCTAATCTATCATGGAAAAAATTTTGAAATAAAAAAGTTTACCTTGCAATTTAATGGTCAAGATGTTTGAAATATTTTGTGCGTATGACAGATATATCAAAGAAGTAACTTACCAGCTGGGAATTAGAAAATACACAACAGCTGGCAAGTTAAAAGTGTCCACACACAAAACAACACAGTAAGAGGTCCAGAAGAAGAGTCCAAAATGCGAAACCAGATCTTCTGTCCAGTTTTACTCTGTCTTATTCTGTCTCATGGAATCTCAGCCATTTATTTTGCGGGACCCACGCGAGCTTCATGTGAGCCCCACATAAATAAATTGTTGAGATTTATTAGACACAATAAGACACCGTAATATTAAACAAGGGATCTGAACTCCCAAAATGCAGTGAACTGGGGGACGTTAGAAGGAGGAAAAAAACGTTTTAACGTGTTAGGTTTTAATTTGGAGAGGACCTTGACGCACGCGAAGGACGCAGCTGCGAAGGAGACTGGACGCACGACGCCCACCGCAGCTCCAAGAGGACGCACGAAAGAGAGGCATAAACGAGACGCGGTAGCTCCAAGACTTGACGTACGGGGGTGGGAACAAAAACGAAAAAAGCACGCAGGAAAGAAGAGAACCAAGGAAAAGGTGGAGCCGTAGCTGCGAGCACCATTTTCAGACCTGGGTTTTTGAAGTTTTTGTTCTAAGATTCACAAGAGTTCTTCACTCCTTACTCCTCTAATGTCTATTCTCCTTATTTTGATATTTATTTTGTTGAACACGAACATGAATGAGTAGATTTCTTATTGAGTTTTAAAGATGGGATGTAGTTTTCGAATTTCTACATGATTTAATTATGAGTTTTATTCAATAAAATTGATTAGTGGCTATTGATTCTTGTTTTGAGTATTATTATGTTTGTTATGTGTTAGGCCTCGTATAATTTGTATTGAAATCATCGGTTGAAGGACTGAAAAGTGAAAATAGAAAGTGGAAAAGCAAAATTAAGAACTTGTAAGTTTAGACATAGATATAGGCAAAAATCTGCCAAAGAAATTATCAACTAAATAAAAATCTTAATAGCTTTTAGTTAATTTCATGAAGCACGATAATCAGGATTGATTTTAACTACGATACTTCTTTGACTAATGATTAATTTCTCAATAAACAACACCAGCATGATTAGCCCAAATAATTGAATGATTTAAGCCTAATAATATTAATCATATTTTTATTTCCTTAGAGAATAAGAAAGGCGCGTTCATTATAAGAAAATCAATTAGATAGTAATTTTTAATTAACATAGCGATATTCAACCACTTGTTCAACTTCAAGCCTAAGTTACTTACAAACTTTACTTACATGTTAACAAACATTATTAAAAACGTAGTAAATAATATTTGACTATAATATAGAAAATATAATAAATAACATTTGGTTACATATTATGAAAAACAGAGCTAAATACTATATAGCTATAAGGAGAAAAACGTGGCCAGAAATTATTAATTATGCTTTTTGTGGTTGTCAATCATTTGGTGCTAAAATTTTCACTGTAAACATTCGATTTTTAGCTATGTTTTTGTAATTCTTTAGCTTTGCCTACGATTTCTGAAAATGTCGCCTATAATCCTCCAAGACTTACAAATAACTATAGGCGAAGATTCACTTGCAACAAGACTTACAACACAACACAGATACTACTTTAGTTCCGCTACACTTTGACAAGGCATCTGTCCAAAACTGCACAAAGTTTAAGGTTTGCATGCCTGAAGATGAGAAGATGCTTGTGCTTGTGCTTTATAACATAAAATGTAGCAGTTTTGTCCTACATATCAGCATAGGTATTCTCATCTTCAAGAGGTAGCTCCAATGAGTTCCTCAGGCTGGGGGATCCCACAATCACATTTTCATCTGCCATCTTGGTCCTAACTACCTGCAAATGCATTTACCATGTTGTTCACTTGTTCTCCAGTGTAGCCTCGAACGAGAAAAGGAAGGGTGCAAGTATGTATACACACAACATATGTAAAGTGTATGCAATCACTTAACTCTCATTTCGAATACTGAAAAGGGTATACCACAACCAAAACAATCTGTTCTCATGTCTCGAAGTTCTTACTTGACTCGACAATAATTTCAAATTGAACTTAAGAGAACTACAAATTCGAAAATAGCTAACTAGAAGTTCATTAGTAATCTTTTTTGTAAACTTGTAAAAACTTAAACTTTCATCACATAGACGAGATATCACATCTCAGTGAATAAATTAATGCAAGATTGTGCCGGAACTAGACCGGCATATGCGTTTAAGTGATAAGAATCCAAACCTTTTCTATTTCTTCATGAAGATGAGGGTTATCTCTCAAGTATTGTAAGGCTTTGTCTCTTCCTTGTCCCAACCTTTTTGCATAAAAAGAACAAAACTTATTTGGGACACAATACTAAAGATTATTAAGACCAAAGTAAATTGCTAAAAATTAGAGTAACTTTAGACTGACAAACATGAATCTTTCATCACAATTGTACAGGATTTAGCAGGTTTTAAAAGAAGAAGAAAGATTGACCATACAAGGATTAACACTGTTGATTCCGACTTCGACGTGACATTGAAAAAGGCGTATACAGTTTTGTAGAACAAGGATCAAGAGATGGCAAAAACTGAAAAGGCTTTAGGGGATGATAAAACAACCAACTTACTAAATGGATCAGATTGATTAACGTAGGTTTCAAAACCAGAAAACCAGTGAATAAGAGAGAGAAAACTTTGTTGACAACTGAATGATAACATTGGAGCAATGTTATAACGAAAAACTTGGGAAGATGGGAAACATAACTGAAATGAAACCCTGACAAGGATTCAGAGATGATCGGGCCCAATACCATATCCTTAAAGAAAAGTAGTTGCAGAATGCAGAGTGAGAGAAATCATATGTTGGGCTTATAGATTTTGTAGTGCTTCAATCTTCTATAACTCCAACTTAGTGGCAAAGAGAGATACCCAGTATCATCTAAGCATCTATACAAAATTGATTTTTGATGGAAAAGTTGAGGCATTCCAAATTGTTTGTTGACACGAACAAAGTCAAGGAAAACATCTTAAATTATTCCAGGTAGAATACCGTCACCCACCTTTACTAAAATGCTGCAAGAAACCGCTAATCAAAATGAAAGCAACAGATTATGAGGAATGCAGACAAAAGACCAACCTGTGGTCTCCATAGCTATACCAAGAACCCTTCTTCATCACAACATCCATCATTTCAGCACAATCCAAAATGCAACCCTGCATAGCAGTACAAAGTCAAGACAGATATAGCAGCTAGGCCATGGTAGGAATGCCAGTTTGTTTTGTATAAAAGATACCAACCAGTTGGCTCACACCCTCTCCAAATATGATTTCAAACTCAGCTTGCTTGTACGGCCTTGACACCTATTAAAGCAGCTTAGCCACATAACAGGGCTCATCGGACGTTAGCAGAATGGAATAGAAAACAAATCACGAAAATATCAAAATGAAGTAACTGTGTGTGATTTTAATTAATCAAGAAAATTTTGGTGCAGAACTACGAAAACCAAGTAGAACTACAAGGATATTATTGAAAAGACAGGTTTGGATAAATGGCACTGTTAACATTATCATTTGTAAATGCAGTAACAAGAAATGAGTTTCTTTGCAAAACCTGAGTTTATCAAGACAACGTCCACAAATTGTTTTGGACCAACCATGATTGATAGGGAGGGTACAGATTTCGTATTCAATTCTTTTAAAGTTGTCCTTGGAATAGGAAGGTAATAAATCTCACATCTAGGTATTGACATACAACTTAATTCTACAAGTTGTGCACTTGATGTTTGAACAGAAATCATACCTTACTCTTCTGCACCCTCACACGAACCCGAAGCCCTATATCTTCATCTCCTTTGGCCTAAACAAAATAGAGTTCCTGCTATTAGGATTAAATGTGGTGAAACAGAAAGAAAATACTTGAGCATCGAATTATCCATAAAAATTCTATTATGCAAGGCACTGTGCTTACAGATTTTATCTTCCCTGTAGAACGTATTTCAAGACGAACTGAAGCAAAAAATTTTAAAGCAATTCCTCCACTTGTAACTTCAGGATTCCCATAATATACTCCGATCTATGGAACTCAGCAAGAATAATATTTTACGACTCAAGAGAAGCTACAACATATATATATATATACGCATAATTGTATTCATCCATTATTGCATAGCAAAAGTAGTACAGAGGTTTAAAATCTGATTGACTTGCAACAGAACTAATCAATCAACACTACCTTGTATCTTATTTGATTAAGAAAAATGAGAGTACAACCAGCTTTTGAAGCATTTCCAGACATTTTACGCAAAGCTTGGCTCATAAGACGAGCTTGCAAACCAATTTGTTGCATTCCAATCTCACCCTACAGCATTAAAAAGTGTCACCAGTACAATAGTGGTCAACTTATTAAATCAATTATGTAGCTACAACAAATAATCTTTTGAGAAGAACACACACTTCAATTTCTGCACGTGGTGTTAGAGCTGACACTGAATCGACACAGATAAGGTCTATGGCACCAGATCTGCACATGCGATCTGCGACTGAAACATGCAGACATTTTAAGTCCAATTAAATTATGATGATGTAATACATTGAAAATTAAGCATATCTCGCTCCCTACAGGCACCACATCATGCCAATTTCAAACTAAACCTCGTAGTTGAGAGAATTTATTATACTTTCAAGCGCCATCTCTCCATTATCAGGTTGACAAACAATCAAATTTTCCACATCCACCCCCAATGCTTTAGAATACGCTGGATCAAAAGCATGCTCTGCATCAACAAGCATAGAGTTGCCTCCAAGCTTCTGCAAATTCATCTTTACCTTCAGATAGGAAAAAAAGAAAATATACCTATCCAATTTATAGAATAACTAGAATGCTTGAGAATCAACAACAAGCATCTCTAATGAGAAGAAACAGAGAATCGAAACAGAATCCAATCACCTGAACTTCTGCAATTGCATGAAGTGCAAGAGTGGTCTTTCCACTGCTTTCTGGTCCAAATATCTACCAAGGTTAAAAAAGAAAATTTGACAATAAGGCAGCCAATATTTAAGAAACAAGTCAATCTTATTGATAAAATCATACTGTCATCTAACATTTAAGTAGTCAGCTACTGCTTCCAATAATCTCAGATATAACTACAAACGGAGATAAAATAATCAGTTTCATCACTTAAAGAAAACAAAGAAAAATCAGGAAGATTTGGGATAACATCCTGCCGTATTAGCCAAAACATCAGAATTCAATTAAGCATATAAAAACCAAGGTAAGCTTGGTTCCAGGAAAACAAGGAGACAAATGAAGAGTTGTTACCTCTACAATTCTCCCTTTGGGAAGCCCACCACCTAAAGCAAAATCTAGAGTCAAGCAGCCACTTGGAAAAGTTTCACTACAAAAAAGCAAATGCCAACATCATAAACAAACTATGGAAATAAAGGGCAGTTAGAACATTAAAGAGCAGGATTCAGAAACTAAGTGCTTACACCAAAGCTCCTCCAGCACTGCCCAATCTCGTAACACTCCCTTTCCCGAATGAGTTATTTATGTCATTCATAGCAAGTTCCAGTGCCTTTTGCTGAAGCATACATATAAAATATGAACCTTTTTTTGTTTGCCCAATTAAGAATATGAAGCAAGCAAGCAATCAAAACAGTGAATTACACATTTCATCATTGGCTCTAGAAGGAAAGTAACCATCTTATATGTTGTTCAGGTAAATTACGCATAAAGTCACAAACTTTGAGCAATTTCCAAAGAAGAAGATTACCCGTTCCAGGGTTGAAGGGAGAAAGCCGTTGATTTTGTCTTGGGAATGGCAACGAATGTTGGTTCTATTACAGTGCGGCGTTGGAGAAGGAAGTAAGATGAAGTTGGGCTTGTACTGGAGGGTTGTTGATGGAGGTTTAAGGTTTAGTGGTAGTCTTCTAGGTTGTTGTTGCAGAAGAGAAGAAGCTAATGAATCCATTCCACACTAACTTTGCTTGGATTATGAAACTGAAACCGAAGGGCAAGAACTAAAATGTAAAATCGGAAGAACAAAAGAGAGAATATTCTAATCTAAGACATGCAACAAGAGCAACATTTGGGCCAGACTCGCTCCCGCTTGGTCTGTTCTAAGCCATGTATAACGGTTCAATCTCATACTAACTGGGCTTCAAATTGGTGTGAGGCTAAAATAACATAAATGTTATTTTATTTTCTATTTTTAAATTTAAAAATAAAAATAAGCCAAAAAAAAACTAGAGTCAAAAAAAGTTTTTTTATAAAACCACTAACTTGTAATTGGGAGACCCGTTCCTTCTATTCTGTGTCACCATGTACCAAATTCATTTTAGTCATTCGTTACAATAAATTAGATGAGTAGGATTGCTTGTGCACAATGAGGACAATATTGAGGGAACAGACCAAAAAAATTTTAAAAAAAAACTAGAGTCAAAAAAAGTTGAGAATTATATTGTTCTTTTATAAAACCACTAACTTGTAATTGGGAGACCTGTTCCTTCTATACTGTGTCACCATATGTTCAAGTCATTTCAGGCATTCATTACAATAAATTAGATGAGTAAGATTGTTTGTGCGAAGAGAGGATAATATTGAGGGAACAGACGATCTCCGTCCCTTATAATTGATGTTAGGGATGATAATGAGTCGATCCTTAATTTTTAAAAAATTAAAAGTGTAACATATTTTCTTAATTTGGTTCAGGCCTAAATTTGACTTATTAAATGAATTTGAATTTACAGATTAATCCACTCTCATCCCTAATTTCAGCCTTATAATCTAATATAGGGTAAATTGGGGACAAAGTATTTATCAAGGGCCTTGACTTATATCCCAAGATAAAAACCTAATTTGTATCCAATCAAGCCCAAGTACATAGTACGTCCTCACAGGTAGATATATATGTGTTAAGAAGAAATATAAAACCAAAATTTACTCTTTTTTATATAATAATGAACTCTATAATAATTATTATTTAATTATACATAAATTATTTAATGAGTGGGTAAATTAAAATTAAATAATATATTTGATTTGATTAATATTTATAAATTTAATATATTGCTATTTTTCTTCAAACGATTCAATTGCAACAGTTTCATAAGGGGCTTTATTGCTGCTCAACCATGCATACAAGTTTCCTGGCCTTTCTTCGTTGCATCAGATTTGATTTCACCTCTTCTTGTAAGACCTTACGAGGAAGTTAAGTGGTATCAGAACTACCAGGTTTAGCTTGGATTTGCCCAACATCACGAGTTCATATTTTTAAAAATTAATGTGAGCATGGAACTCGTAGACTTTGTGGGGCTGACGCTTCACCGAGAGGGATATATCTAAAATTTAGTTTCACCTCCTCTTATAATAAGACCTTTATAAGTTTGATGGCCATTCTTCATTGTATAGGAATGCATACTTTTCTTATTGATAGAGCAAGGAAGCACACGCACATCAAACAAAAAGTAGATTCTAAGCCAAGATATGTCTAGAAAAAGGAAAGTTTTTTTAAAAAATAATTAAAAAGCCTTTGAGGAACTTCTCTAAGGATTATAATTAATTGGTCCTCATTATCCTCCTTTTAGTTCTGTTTTTTCTTATAATTAAAGTTGATTTGATGCTTGCTTTTGTGTTAATCTTTGATTTAACTAGCTAATAAGTTTCGTGTGCTTAATGTCAATCATTAGGTTCACAATCAACATCAGAACAGAAACTTCTCAATGCCTTAACATATCCCAACTTAATACCACAAACTTACGGTTTTTAACAATACAAGACTTGTTACAAGAAAGATACAAATTCTTGTTCATTTCAACAAAACAAGAACTACTGATGTCAAGAGATCCAGAAATACATAATCTTGCACTTAATTGTTAAAAAGATTGTTTCTCACAGGCTTAAATGAAAAAAAGTATGATAAAATTAATAAAAAATACTTATTAAAATAATAAATTAGCGATAAAAATAGAAATAGAAATAGAAATAAAAGATAATAAAAATATAAAAAATAAATACATACAAATAAAAATTTAGTACAACAAATACAAAAAAATAAGTAAACAAATATACAAACAAACAAACAGAAAAGAAGACAAATAAAATAAATAATACAAACAAACCATTAAGAAAATGATATCATTATAATAAAAAATATTTAAATTTTGAGTTCAGACAGACAACTCATAGATCAAATTCGAAACAAGCAAAAATATCATCTCCAAAAAAGACGATCTTTTGATAGGAAACTTGTGGGAATTATTTTTTAACTATCTAAAAAAGTAGTTAATTATGAATTAATGATTTAAAGTTAACAACAAATTTGACTTGAGAGGTAGTAAAAGTTTTTAAGTCACTAAGAGCCTTACTCTTTCACATAAGATCTCCAAAAACTTCTAGGATTCGCAACTTTGGTTCAAGAAACATTGAAAACAAGTAAACCGTACCACTTTTTGGGAAATAATTAAGAATGACAAATTAGGTAGGCAATCTAAGTTAGTTTAACCTAACTTGAAATTAATAGATCTGTCTAAATTGATTAGGTTTCATTGAGTCCAACACTAAAAGTCTAATTATATTTAAAACAATATTAATTTTAAAAAATAATATTATATTTCTTTAATAATAAAAGAATATTTAAAATAAATCATTTAAAGTTTAATTAGTCAAAATTAAGCTCAAAAGCTTAATTCTTCGGAAATATTTTAATTGAGATAACAACTCTAATATTTTATTTATATAATTACCTTTTTTGTTGTCATTTATAAAATTGAAAATAGATTGAATTTAACCTTTTTTTTAATTTAAACCCAAGTCCAAGTTTGATTAGATTTGAATAACTCAAAACTCTATCAAAATGACATTGTTTAGTTAAATGTTTCTTGAATCATTGACTCAAGTTATTCAAGTCTCAATTTTTATATATCAAACTAATTTAAATTTGATTAAATTAATTAATTTCATATTAGGAAAGATCCAAATTGCCAACCCAAGGCATAATGGACATGTTTTGATTTTTTTTTAATGATAGGCTATTTATGTCACACAACATTATCCATATTAAATTGTTAATAATACAGAAAGTGACACTCGAATGCAGGACTGTTGGGAAAGTATTGAAACCCAAAACTCGTTCATGTTGGAATAGATGGAGCTCACGACAAGGATACACTGAGATCTGAGATGAGGATATTATATGTATAGCTTTTCATTAATTGAACACAAAATAATGATAATAATAATAATGGAATAAACTAAAGAAACAGAGAAATACAGAGAGAGCCGTATATTGGGGTCTGAACCTGGAAACAAGGCAGCATGGGATGTTTTGTTGGAGAATCTGGACACCATGTGCCCTGAGCTCCATTATTAATATCACTGTTTTAAAAAAATGGCCAAAATTTAAACTAATAAAGTAAGAAATTTATATTTTAAAAAATGCATTCAGTTTTAGACCATTATGAAATTGGTAAAGAATAAAATTAATGAATTTAAAATATGAATAAAAGATATTGTTTTTACCTATCAAAAAATTTGAAGTTTAATTAAAAATAAATTATTAAATAAAAATTAATTGATTTATTGTAATTTGTAAAAACTTATTAATTTACAAAAATGTACTAATTAATTAAGAAACTAATCATTTCTTAACAACGAAAGTTATTAAAATAAATCAAATAAGAAAGTTAGAAATTGAATCGAAAAATTGACCGCTTCAAAATTTTTACAATTAAACCGGTTGAATTTTTCAATAATTGATTAATATTATTTCGGGTTTAGATTGCCAAATAACTTAAATATTAACTCTCCACCAATTTGCTTTTTTTTTTACATGGAAAATCCCGTTATTGTTATATTTTAAATGTTATTAAATAATTCTTCATAAATACAAATAATTTGCAAATTGATTAACATTTTTTAAACTCATTTTGATATCCTAAGTCTTAGTTCCTAGATTTGTTATGTAATTGACCTAATTAATCCAAACAATGTGTTGATTATGTAGAAATTTTATTTATTAAATAAGATTAGATCTTCTTTTATGAACCCGTATGTCTATTACAAATTTAACAGACCTTATTATCAAAGAGTTTAAATAATCTTACACTACAATTATAGTCTGACGACAAGATCAAGCTCATTATAAAATTATAAATATAATTATTAGCTTCTTAATACCTACTTAACTTAATTTTAAAATAAAATACTAATTAATTATTGTTCAATTAGAAAAAGTATAACATATTGACATGAAGTGTTAATTAAGTTTTAATAAAGTCAATCACCCCAGCGCTCAAGGGGTGTGGCTAGATGGCTGAAAGCGGGGCTTGGCTTTAGTTAGGTCCCAGGTTCGATTCCTTGCTAGCTCCTCTTGTAAGAGACTGGGGCAGCCAGGGTTTTACTTATAGATGGAGAACTAGTGAGGCCCTCTGTGATGGGGTGTAGCCACTTGACCCTTAGAAAGGTGAGCCCGCTTGGTCCGCCTGTGAGGTTTCATCGAATCAAAAAAAAAAGTCAATAATATTCAACTGATTACATATTTGTCGGTACTCACGGATGACAAGATAATGTTTTAGTGGAGTAGATTTAAACATCAAATGAAGGGATATTTTAATGTAAAAAGGTCCAAAGCTTACCAAAAGAGATGAAAAATGGTAATCATTGTCGGTTGGAAAGCAGAAAAGTTGAGAAAGTTAAGGCACTAAAACGTAAGTTGATTATGGTTTCTCGTGAAATGGTATTTTAGTTTAACTTGAACATATTCAGTAATTCATTAAATAATTTTCTTAATATATATAATTAATAAATTACTATTACAGGCATTCTAAGAATAAGGATTACATATTGTTTTATTTTATATATAAAAAAACTCAACCTCGTCAATTTTTTTTCCTTTTTAAGTTTTGTTGACAATGCTTCCAGTAGTAGCTGATGATTGATTACTGGCCCCTCTTACTCAACATCAAGCGATCAAAAAATCTTGCTCAGAAAACTAGAGGATTATCAACCAGAAAACTTTCATCCTTAAGTAAGGAGTCGAAACCATCTAGGCCACTCCTACTTGTCAAATATGTAACTTTTTAATTTTACATCATGATGTTACGCTAATCATAATTTATTCACTGAAAATAAAATAATATAAAATTATGTATACATCTAATATTCAAAAGTGTTTGAAGTTTTTGCATTGCAGAATGGAAGAGGAGCGTCTGCAAGAAAATGGAGCATCAAAGTTGGTTGGTCCCATTCTCACCTCCCAATGCCCTTTGTCTTTCATAAAGTTCCTATCGCCTTGCCTTCCACTTCTCATTCTTTTCTCAATAATTGATGTCAAGTTTACGCAACTGTCGACCACCTCCTAAACTAACGCCTTTTACGTAAATCAAATATTCTGATTGAACCTATTTTAATAAATCTTATTTATATGTAAAGTCTGTATAAATATGTAGATACAATTTAATAAAATATGATAGAAATATTATTATTGGAACAGAAGATCCGGTTCCCTTTTAAAGAGGGGTTAACCTATACAAGAGATTTATTTACGCTATAATGCCAATAAATTTGAGCACGTCACTTACTTTTAAATTATCATTTTTATTAGTTAAAGATAAGACCGTAAATTATTTGATATTTCCAAATTTCACGTGTTTGCGAAATTTTGACTGAAAGTTATTGTTCTAAAAATTTAAAATGAAATTTAATTTTATGCAACAACCGGTCAACTTTATGATGTTTGGAATTTGGATTGATGATAAGGATTATTAGAAGCGTTTTTGTTAATTCTATTTGTCTTTATGTGTTTTCTACTCAAATAATCAAATCATTGCAAAAACAAGATTCTCTCTTTGCATTCTCTGATCTTATGCTTGCTGCGTTGATTTCAGCTTATGCATCAAAAATGTATCATGATATTTTGTTTTTCTTGTGCCTGTTCATACTTTTTTTTATAAAACGAGATTCTTTCTTTGCATTCTCTGATCTTATTCTTGTTGCGTTGATTTCAGCTTATTCGTCAAAAATGTATCATGATATTTTGTGTTTTCTTGTGCTTGTTCATATTTTTTATTAGATTTATTTTTGTTGTTGTCAAATTTTATTGTACGATTGACCTATTTCATATTTTATTTATTAAATAAATAAATATTTATTTTTTATGTGAATATTCAGAAATAATATTTTTACCAGTTAAGGACAAGGGTAGGTACTACTAAATTTTTCTAAACTGTACATTTTAGTGAGATGTTGTTGTTATTGTTATTGTTGTTGTAGTAATTAAATTTAAGCTCAATTTAATCTAAAAAATCTAAAATAATCGAAATTTAAATTTAGTTTATTTTTTCTAATTTCCAATATCTTAATTGGATTAAATGACATTAATTTATTAAATAATAAGAAAGAACCTCTTCAAAATTGAAGCGTTAAGACAGGATGTATTCCTCTGTACCTAAATACAAATGGCTTGGATGTCAGGGTTGCAGAGGGGATAGGGTATTTGGGTACAAAGGATCTAAAGGGCGTTAAGACGAGATGAGATTTTCTGTCTAATATTATAATGTCTTATTCTATCCCATAATTTTCAACCATTTATTTATACAGATCCCGTGCTTATTTATGCAGGACTCATAAAAATAAATAATTGAAATTTATAAGACAAATTAAAATACTATAATATTAGACAAAAAAAATCGAACTACGTCGAGAAACCCAAAATAGCTAGTTCGAGAAACTAGGGGCGAGCATTATTCGGGCCGACCCAATTACCCGGCCCGGCCCGAATTAATTTGGGTAAAAAAATTTCAAATTTCGGGTAATTCGGGTAATTCGGGTATTACCCGAATTCGGGTTCGGGCCAAGTCGGGTAACTCCAAAAAATTTCGGGCTGGCTTAATTATCCGAATTAGGTTATAAAATTTCGGGTAATTCGAGTAATTTGGGTAATTCGGGCCGAGTAATTCGATAATTCGGGTAATTCGGGCAGGGTAAGAAAAAGTTCGGATTCGAACCGAGTAAGATGCAAAAAATTTTGGATAATTCAGGCAGGACCCGAACAGTGAAATTTTAGCCCGAATTATCCGAATGCTCACCCCTAAAAAAACACGAAATAGCTAACTACTAGTTAGAAAACGTACACTCATAATGAAGCATTAACACAAGACAGGTGCTGTCATGAAAAGCATGAGCTGAATGTCATGATCAGATAATCACAAGATTCGCAGCAGACAGTTTAACAGTAATGGGTTTAACGTTGACGTGAAACAGATGTCTACGATCAAGAGAATATGGTGAGCTTTTATCCGAACATTGGGGAACATTTATAGATAGGATAGGTAATAGCCATTAGTTCGCTATCTTCCCAACTTAGAAACAAGTCATGATCCCCCCTTTTGTTTAAAAAATAAAAAGAGTATAAATTAATAAGAATAAGCCTCATAATTAAATTCCAAGTTCAATATTTACTATGTTTACATATTTTTATTATTGAAATAAAATCTTTTATAATTTAAGAAATTTTAAGAAAAAAATATCGATACAACATATGTAATATAATATCAAACATGGACTAATCAAATGTTCTTATTCGAATTAATTAAATTGGTACCTTACATTTATATCAATTAAATGTTATTTACGTAACAATTCAATTCAGATTTTAAACTCGAATCGAACTAAAGAACTGAAAGTTAAGATTTTTGATAATTTTAAAATTTGTTTAAAAAATTTAAATTATGGAAAAGCTCTAAGTCTTTTGCCCCCAAAAAAAAAGAATTTTACTTTTAATATGAAATTAAAAAAAAGGGAACAAGCCAGTACTATATGTAGTATTCTTATGGAACATTTGTAATAATTCCTTGTAGGAATTGCCTGCAAAAATGGACCCAAACTATCTGTGAGCGCAGGTCAGCATCAGGCTCCTATCCTCAGCCTTATTCAAAGTTGTTAAACAAAAGACTACCCACTGACGACAATTTGTTTTTCCAGTTAAGAAAGATAAGCAAGACTTTCCTCTTAAACACAAACCCACCAAGAAACTCTTTTTGTTTTCCTTGCAAAGCATTCAATTCCCTATGTCCAAGGTAAGCTTCACCTTCCTCAAATCATCATCCGTGATGTCTGTTTCCTGAGTTTCTTTGAAGATGGTCCAAAGGAAGGTACATGGAAGCCAAGCTGGTCTTGTTCAATCTGAGAAGCTGTTGGGTAACATGAAGAAGATGAACAAGAAGAAGCAAACTTCTTGTCAGAACCAAGATGGCAAGAACATGGGACCTGATATGAAGAAGAAGATGAAGAGGACTTCATCTATCAGAAAATCCATGTCACAGTCTGGAAAGACTCTACCTTTCAACGGACAGAATGGTGAAGCAACTCCACGGAAGCAGCTCATGATCACAGCTAGTGATGGCTCACCGAATTACATGAAGTCAACCAGTTGTTCAGAGGCAAGAAAGGAGCGGTCTCAGGTTAGTTGTTCCTTGAATACTCAACTTGGTTCTGACAGTAAGAACCTACGCATGAGTAAT
This sequence comes from Erythroxylum citrifolium, assembly GCA_026284465.1. Lineage (NCBI taxonomy): Eukaryota > Viridiplantae > Streptophyta > Magnoliopsida > Malpighiales > Erythroxylaceae > Erythroxylum > Erythroxylum citrifolium. The sequence continues at coordinate 60,806,035 of JANKOE010000204.1, forward strand.
TCTAGTCAATCAAAACTTGGTTCTAGTGCTAAACCCTCAAGAACATTGACGAAGGCATCAGGTTTGAAACTTGTAAGGACTTTAACGAAAGCTCCAAGTTTTAAACCAGTAAGAGGAACTGCTAGGAAATCTTCCAGGGTATTGTTTTGCTCAGATGTGAATGTGCAGAAAGTTACTTGTTCTTCAAGTCTGAAGGAGTCAAAGTTTCCTGCTTATCTGACGCTTAACCCTGGGGGTACTGAATCTGAAGGTACTTCAGCCATTAAAGTCTGCCCTTACACCTTTTGCTCACTGAATGGTTACCATCATAGTCCTCTGCCTCCATTAAAGTGTTTCTTGAAGGCAAAGAGACGCTCTTTGAAAACCCAAAAGAGCATGAAATCAGAAGATGCGTCTCCTCGAAAATTCAATCCTTCCAGTGGTCGAGGGTATCCAGAAGATAAACCCGTACTTAGTGAAGCTGGCTCGATTGACATGGTAAATAGTCCAATGACACGAGATGTTGACATGGATTTCTTTGTTGAGATCTATGCTAACAACAAAGTGGATGATGCTGAATCAACACAGGTCAGCACAACTGAGTTTGCTGGTAAACCAAAGGAGCAGAAGAATAAGTCTGATGGATTACCACTTCTGCCGATTGATTTGGAAGAAAGGTTTGAGGGGTGCCAAAAAAGCTTTGCTACTATTCAAGAACAGGAGATCAAGGATGAGGTTGACGAGTCCTCACCCACTTGGCTTGAAGAAGGAGCAGCTGAAGGAGGTTTTGACAGGAATGAAACTGAAAGGGAATGCTATACAAGCATGGAGGAAGATGACAACATTTCTGAAGTAACCAATATGGAGTGGGAGGAGGATCAGTTACCTGTTCCTGAGTTGGATTCAGAAGCTGAACATCACAACATTGCATATTTATTAGCAATGGAGAAGGATCTTCTATTCGATGAGTTAGATGTCACTAACCATGATGAAATTGTTAGAAACTACATTGGAAAGGTTCTAATTGATGATCTACCGCAAGAACTTTATGAAGAAGAAACTTCATCTTTTGACCTCCATGGAGTTGACAGGAATACTGAATTAGAAAGTGTGCAACAGGAAATCGATATTGTTGAATCATCCCAAATGAATTCTGGAAATATTGAATCGTGTGACCAATTTTTTGTTGTTGAAGAAGCAGTAGAGGAACTAGAGACTAACATGCAAGCTACTCCAATTCCATTAATGGAGTCAATTTCTGGGGTAGCAGCAGTTCATGCAAGCACCCAAGGGGATGAAGTTCATGAAAAGGAAAATGATAACGTTGAGTCAAATGATGAACTTGAAAGTCCTGAAACTTATTGCATGAATGACTTGAAAATTGGCACATTGGATCGTGATCAAGAAGATATATCTCTTCAACCCGATGATGCAACAATGTTGAATGAAATTCTTGTCATTGATCATCATACAGAAACTGGGACCATTGCTTTCTCTAGTCTAGACCAAGAGCTCCCCAAAATTGAAGTTGAAGATGCAATAGAAGAGCATGAGAAGATGGATGATGTTAAATCTTCTTTCGGAAGCCAAAGTTCTGATTCATTTCATAGTTTATCAGAAGCTGAAGAAGATGATGCTGAAGCTGTTGGAGATAGTGAATTGTATAACATTCTCTGTCCTGAAATTATGCCAACTGAGGTTCTTAATGTTGTTGAGAACCAGAATCTATTGGAGGAAGATCAAGGAGGAGTTTGCAAGCTTAAAATCCAAAGAGAACAGAACAGTGATTTAAGAATGTACAAAGTCATTTTGATCAACGAAAACAGAGCAGATGTTGAGATGAAAGGTGAAGA
>JANKOE010000204.1:60826251-60845246 GCA_026284465.1 Erythroxylum citrifolium
CAAAGTTAAGGGTGAACCACGTTAAATTTCCTGTGTCCATTTTGCTCATTTTATTTTTCCTTTTCACAAAATACACCCGCTGCGCCCAACACTTCCTTGTATGACAGAGAACCCAACGTTATCAGTTCCATTAGTAAGGTAACTATTAGTGTGGATCAAAGCTCTGGAGCTCTTCTCTTTCTGCAGAGGCTTCAAGTACATGCCAATTGCATCAAGATACCAACCACTCTTTCCATGAAATCCGACAATCTTGCTTCCACTCACTGGCAATGAAAAGAAAGTGCCTTGTTCAACTCCAAATGGTCCATATGTTCTCTTGTTGCTTTCAAATATAAGCGATCGAATGAATACAGGTCCCCGGACGCTTACTCTGCCATGGTATCCACTGACTGAAGTAAGTAGCTCATCTGGGTAATCGAGTTTCACCTGCATGATTCAGAATCAGACCATTACCGAGAATGGTAGCTTGACAGATTTTTAGTCCAAGATTCAACTAAACTTCATATTAACAAGGAAAATTTTGATGCAATAGATTGACCTTGTCGATTCTACTGCCTCCAGATCCTCCATGCTTCTCTGACCAAATTGAGGTCCCATTCTTATCATACTCGATCTGAATGGAATCAATACCGGCATCATGAGCTATCACCAATTGCCTGACCGCCGAGTACACTCCATCGTCCCAGAGAACTCCATTTTCACCACCCCATGGCCCGATGCTGATGGGTTTCTTTTCTCCACCACCAAAACTCTGTGGCAAGCAGTTCTATCAGACATAAGTCCAAAACACATGAAAAAACTTGTGAAATGGAACAGTAACGTTACAAACCATTTTGATGTAATAAGAACGAACGCTTCTCTAAGTGTTGATCAAGTGCTAGGAAGGAGTAACACATGGAAGTTTGAGACGAATTTAATCAGAAAAAGAAAAGGAATATTCATGATTGGAAACTATAAACAATGTAGCTTGAAAAGAAACAAATTCCCAAGTGCATTAATGATGGAGATCATTGAATTGAAGAGAATCTCATCAAGCATCCATCATTCGTAGTCAGAGCTACCGGAAAAGCACAATCATGGACGATCGAGGATGATCGAGATACAACATTGAAGATTTCTTTCTCTATATTTCCTACGTAAGGAACCTTCCATATCATGAAAACTTTGCTCATAGAAACCTGACGAACATCTTATGGCCTTAGTCCTCTGGAATTGATGTGAGAACCTTCACCTGCTACTACGTTGAAGGTAATTTGGTTGCAGTTAAGGAGACAGTGTGACTTTGTTGGGTGTATTTAAACTTCCAGACGGTAGTGCAATGTCCAAACGAACCCGGCTCACTGCTGACCCGGGTCAGCCCAACACCCATTGCTCACGGTTTGAATTCGGTTTGAAATTCGATCAGGTCTCAGACTGTTACTAAAACGACACTGTTTTAGTGGAAGAGTTTGGATCAGTTAGACTTTTCAGGCTGAATTTTGATTCACTCAATTAAAATTTACAGAATTAATTTTAATTATATTAAATTTAACAGTAATTAATCTAAATTTAATTGATTAATTTCAAATCAATTTGTACCAAATTATTATGATTATGAATAACGTAAATATAATTTTAATAAGTAATTTAAATTACCTTCACTTCAATTGTATTTTAGGTTGGATAAGCTTGAATATATATATCACTTATTTTTTTAAAACTGAATTGAAAATTAAACTGATAAAATAAATAAGAGGTTTAAGGTTTAAAATAAAATTGAAGAAAATTATTCTTATATATAGAAAAATTTAAAATTTAATTAAAAATATATTGTTAAATAAAAATTAATAATTTATGAAACTAACTAATTAATTAATAAATTAATTAGTTTTTAACAATAAGGGTTATTTATGTAAATCAAATCAGAAAATTAAAAATTGAATAAAAAGTCAACCAATTAAAAAATTTTACAATTAAACTAGCCTAACCGATTTAGTTTTTTACTCATTGTATAGCACATATTCGTGATTAGGGATGACATTTGGACCCAAGTCAGGCTCGAGCTTGGACTGCCCAAACTTGACCCTAAACATTGTTTTTCTTATAGTTTTCGGGCCTAAAATGATGTTTTCCTTTTTAATATAATAAAAGAAAATTTTGGTCGGACTCAAGTTCGAGTTCAAGCCCACTGTCTCGAATCGGACCTAAGTCCTATCAAAAACTATAGAGCCAAACTCATTCGGGCCCAACCCGACTCACTGCCGTTCGAATGATTGTTCCATGAATCCTGGGATTCCATGTAATAACACATGTAGCATATTGTATTATAACTTTATAATTAATAATCAACTATGGCCCATTGATTCGACGGAATATAAACTCCAATTTGACAGTTGAACAGTAAATTAACAACAGAACAAAATGAAGTGACCGTCACACCACTATCTTGTCAAATTATCAAACCAAATATTTATAGTCAAAAGGGTCTTCTTAAAGCATTGATGTTGAAATCAACCGTCTGCTTTTCTTTTAAGTGCTCTTATATTAAAGACCTTACCAAAAAAAAAAAAGGATAGTCTAGTTGGTAGAGAGGCACCAAATAGCTGGTTTTGAGTTTGAATCCCGATTTGAACTTGCCCTTTTAAAAAATCTTCATGTTAATTGCTACTACTTAATTGGATCAAGTTCATCTTTAAGAATGTTTAAAATTTTTAATTTTAACTTAAAATCAATAAATCAAAATTGATTTAATTGAATTATGATTACATTGAATTTAAACATTTTTATCGAATTACATTAATAAATTTTGAATGATTTAATTACAAAAAAAGCTCAAATTTTTGTCAATTTTTTAATTATAGTTCAATATTTAAAAAGTAGCAATAAAATATTCAAACTTTCAATTTTTTAAAATTCTGACCCGAACTTCAAAACTAGCAATAAAATGCTCAAATTTTCTTTTTTTTTTCAATTCTAACCCAATGTTAGTGTTTCCGTTAGTTAAGTTTGCTGATATAGCTTGCTACATGTTTCAGAAACCTTAATTATTAATACACTTGATCAAAAATTAACACAATAAATGAAGATTAATAAAACGATATTGTTGTTAAAAAATGACTTAAATCAGATTACACAACCCCGACGACCTTACGTTTTGATTTCAAATCTTCCCTCAGTTTTCAGTTTGTTCTCTCGACGCCCTTACCATTTGATTTTCAAATTACACAGCTCTAACGTTCTCACACTACGGGCATCAAGAGAACGAATAGCTTACTGGTGCAGTAAGCTGTAATACGAGAGTAGTTTGGGGTGTTAGAAGAATAAATAGAAAACAAATGGTTGAGGGCATCGGGAGAACAACGAATAACGTCGGGCTAGAATTGAAGAAAATTGAAAGTTTAAGCATTTATTGCCATTTTCTGAAGTTTGGGTTATAATTGAAAAAAAATGAAAATTTGAATATTTTATTACTACTTTTTATAAATTTGAACTATAATTAAAAATTTGACAAAATTTTGAGCTTTTTTTTATAATTAACCCATTTTGAATTTTATATGAAAATAACAGTTTGCCTATTTTGTTTAGTTATTCATGTAATTATTTAGTTAAATTAATGATTAATAGAAATAACTACTATTTCATTAGACATTCATATTTTTCATTTTCTAATAAATTTACATAAAATTTTGTATGCCATTAGCCATAATTAATTAATAACTAATTTATGTATGAATTACTAATTTTATAATAATAATAATAAAATACATGTCTATCACATCGAAACAAGTTCGATTCCTTTAGAAGGAAAAATGGTTACTAAGTACAGACAGAAGATATCGTGGAGCAAACAAACTCACATTACATGCTTGTTAGTTGACAAGTCAAAACTCTTACTGGTTTCAGTATTATGAGTAACAAAGGTTAGCTTGCAGAATAAAGCGTATAAATGGGTTCTAGTGGGTTTGTCTATTGGTGGGCTTGGAATTGGAAAGCAAAGAGAAGCCATGGATTGATGTTTCAACCACGAGTTCAGATCCTCTATTTAATATTATTATATCTTATTTTGTCTCGCAAATCTCAATTATTTATTTATGTAAGTCTCGGGTGAATCTTATATAAATAAACGTGAGATCCACGTAAATAAATGGTTAAAATTTATAATACAAAATAAGACATTTTGACCAATAATCTTACCCCTTCAACCATTCCCTAAACTTGACAAAGCACATATTCTTCGGTTCGAATGCCTTTTGTCTTCTTCGCAGACAACTTTACTTACTTTTGACCTCTTTTTAAGGGTATTTTGACCCAAAAAGTTGTAATAAAAACATAAATGTATCTATTCATTTCAGACACCCAAAACAATTAGACCCCGTTATTAGGGTCGATGTGAGGAAAAAGCATGACAAGGTAATAAGTGCTCAGCCACACGAGCTTTGTTAGGTGTTAGTGATTTCAAATTTAATCATTTATTGGTGTTTAAGAGAATCATGGCATTGGAATAGGTTGTGATTGCAAGTTTCTCAGGAAACAAACAAATTATAAACATTTTCACTAGAATTTATAAAAATTAATCTCAAACACTAAGTTATACAATTTTTCTAATTTTTATATTTTGAAAAGTACTTTTCATATACCATATCATATAATTATCGCACAATTTTTAAAAATAAAGTAATATTTAAAATTTTAAGTTTTAACAGGACTTCGGTTTTGAATCATAAATGAAAAATAATAATAAAATATAATGAAAAGAGTTATACGATAATTAAATAATATGAGAAAGATTTAACTAGTAATTTTTTAAATATGATAATTAAAATAAAATTTTGAAATTACAATAAAATTCGGTATAAACTTAATGTACCCTAATGCACAAGGCTTCACACTTTGTAAGAGTTGACCACTGTATATTTCTATTTCTAAATTGTGATGTGCCCTTAAAATAATCAATGATAGCTATAAGATTTAAAGACTTGCTTTAATTATAAGACAAATAAGCCACAAATTCAATAGAATGTAAGCTAATAATTAATGGTGAAAAAAATCAAAGGGATGATTGTTTCGCAAACTTCTTGATTAATTTATTTCTGACAAATAAAACTATTAGAAAAATTAAAAGTACTAAAGATAAATCGAGATTTGTTAACGTAGTTCGCCACATATTGCCTACGTCTACGGGGCCTTCACCTAGCTTAATCACTTTCACGAAAATTCAATAGATTTACACAAGGGCTTTCAAAGTTGACTCACTAAATCTTTGAAATTATCTCTCAACCTCACTTCCCGTGAAATATTTTCACACTCAATAACACGACCGTCGTGTGTTAACCTTAACAAAAGATTTATCTCAACAATTTATTAACTGAAAGATAATAAATAAAAGACTCAAGCATCTGAAAATTTTATAGAAAAATCTGAACACACTTAAGATTGAAATAGAACAAATTTCCTATAGGTTTTGCTCTTCAACAAGAGATCTGAAAGTTGTTTATATAAAGTCAATCCAACCGTAAGCACTCTACAGAAATAATAGTCCAACATTAGCAATTCTTATACGATCAAAATAGAGCAGTGAATCTCCCACTCTGAAAACATGTGCTGCATCCTTTAATTTTCATCAATCAAGCAGAAAAGACACCACCAATAAACACATAACAAAATAGCCACATTCAGATGTTAACACCATCGTATAGCACATCTACACCTTTAGTAATAACCCATCAATCCACACACTGTACAAGCCACTTATAATGCTCACTCAAAGACTCAACCGTGTCTCACCAAAAACCAGAAAATCACAAGATTACTTCAGCTATTTCAACAGAAAAACACAATTAACGCACACATCAAAGAGCTCAACGACCTCCGTCAATTGACATACTCAAGATACACACGATAAAGACCCAAATTTCACAGACAATTCCTTTTTACCTCTGCGCAAAATTCAGCAATACTCTTGACAATTACAAGCGTGATATGCTACAATTTCTCAGATGATAGACTTTAATTTAGTGTAGAATTCTTTCACAACTATAAATGTAACAACTATATCTTTTTGAATCTAAGTCCAATTAATATCTTATATATTCAATTAATAAATAAAATGTCAAAACTAAATAAAAAGATATATACTAAATATCTTAACAAATGGTTTTTGCTTATTTTAAACGAAAGTCATACAAACTTTTGTTGGTATAGCTTTTTTTATGATTGTTCCTTTTTGGAATAAAAAGATAAACTACATTTAGTGGAAAATACCCATTTTTTGTTATAATCTTTGTGTAGGGACACATTATTTTTGATTAAATGTTCACTTTAAGGGTAATATATAATGCGGACAATAATAAAGGCATTGCATCATCTTTCCACTAAATCGTGAAGAAGGAAATTATTCTTTTTGGGATTTTTTTGACTTGTCATTATGGTGGCTCTATCATTTTTTAATTATTCATCCAATTATTGCTTGAAATTGTACCCTCTCTACTAGTTAAGCATAAAACTGCGTACTATTAAACCTCTCCATACTTCACATTCCAGTAAAATTTCTCTAGCTAAAGTCAGTATTATAAAGAGAACACAAGAAAAGCTTAGGTTAACCGAGATAGTTATCATATATATATGAATGATACATGGCATTCTATGTTTTCTTTGCCCAAGTTCTTAATTAGAAGAGAATTGATCTGACTTGGTTTGACTCAATTCAGATTGAACATTGATTAGAATAAAATGATATTATTTTATTTAATGACTTTAAAATTAATTTGATCTACCTTATTAACATTCTTAAATTTTTGAATTAGTTTGAATACCAAGTAACTAATCATATTATATTTTCGAAAAAAGGTTTCAATAAATCATGTTATACTCCTATTATTAAGAAGTAACAAAAAAAAAATTATTCAATTTATGCAATATTTTCTTTTTAAAAATGAATTAGATGTATATAAAATAAGATAATAAACGTCTCAACCACTAATCAATTTACAATTTGTTTAGATTAATCATAAAATAAATAATATTAGAATACCAATGTAAAAATACATAAATTATTTATGGGTAACCCGACGAACAACTTTTATTGAGAATTGAAACTTGGGAGATAGCGAGAGTATGAAATAAGAAAAAGGTGACTGAAAAAGCTTTGGAATAAAGCATAACCTTTTAAGGGGAAAGGAAAGCTTATAGTAGATGAGAAACAATAAGAAAAGGCAGAGCAAAGGCGAAGTTGAAGCTTGCCCATACTTTGTCTGATCTCACGTTCTCCCATCAACTTTTCGACTGATGTGAAGCTTTGTGGGGTTGAAGTTGAACCAATTTATAAAATATATAACCCTTTTCTCATTAAATTTACACTTCAATCTTAGGTATGTACTTAACCCTAATCTCTCTTTCCCTCTCTTTCTCTTCACTTAATTAACTAGCAAACAAAGCAAGGGATGAAGATAGAAGGTTTGAAATTAACTTCTTTTGTTTGCTAGTTGGAGATATGGTTGAAATTAGATGAGAATTGATTATGATTGTCTCAAGCATTATAATGAGTGTTTTGAAAAAAAAATTGTTGTATGTAAAAATGAAGCAATCTAATTTATAAATTTGGAGTTCCAAATTAGTATTAATTATATTATATTTATATGGTATGTCAAAAGTACATAAAAATAGTCTTAAAATCTATGCTTCATTACAAATTAATGCATCAATTAAATTTTCAAATTATAAATCACAAATTTAAGAAGATTATCGAGAGTAAGACTTTGAATAATTGGTAAGGTTTTTTTTTTTTTACCGAAAGGTCACGAATTCCAGTCACAAAAACAGTTTCTTTGTAAAGTAACCCTCGAAAAGCAAGAAGCTTTAAGTAATGGGGTTTGCATGTAATCAATTGTACCCTTAACATAAATTGTGATCAGTAATTTAAGTTAATAACTTCAAAGATGTGTTAACTTCAATAATTTCAAAGATGTATATATATAAGAGGAATGTGGACTACATAGAATAACACATCCCACTTCCTTAGTCCCTTCCAATCTTTTTGGCTTATTAGGTGAAAACCATAAAAGCCCTAACCGATTCTTGTTAGGTTCTAATCTATTGCAAAATAGAGGAAAGCGAGCAACCTTAAACATGTGGGGTTAAGAGAGCAAGAAAGAGCGTATGTCTCATCATTTCTCTTCGGTTTGAAGGCCTTGGGATCGAAAGTTGATATCTTAATCATAACATAGAGGAACCATAATCATCTTCCTGTAATTGCAGACAGTTTGCGACACAGAAGTTGAATCAACCTTGGTTCTGATAAGTTGCAGATTGTGGAGTATGGACTGGAATAGAAAATAATAATAGTTAAAAGTCAGAGAGAGGTATGGAGACAGGTTCTTATACTCATGTTTGCCATCTTTTCTTTCTTTCTTTTCGAGGCTACTGAGAAAAGTTGGTAGCCAGAAAAGCAATAGGAGGGTCTGTACTGTGGGTGTCACCTGAACTATACTGTTTCTTTGAAGAGAGAGAGAGAGAGAGAGAAGAAGCTAGTCTAGCTATAGTGAAAGTTTTTAAGTTTTGACACAAATCTCGGGATTTTCAAGCCCTTATATAAAAATCTGCAGTTATGGAGTCTGCGAATTTCCATCACCAACATCAGCTTCAAGACCAACTTGTTGGGTCTTCTTCGTTAACTACACCATCTAGCTATGGAACTTCAAACTTCCATGGTTGGACTCAAAACATCAGTTTGTGAGTTCTCTCTCTCTACCTAACTAAGTTCCAGCTTGTGTGATGAATATTTTCGCTGTTACACCAGTACTGTATCAGGATTTGGAATCAACTCCTTTTCTACTTTTTCTTCTTTGATTTGATGAACATTAATCAGATGCTGCCCAAATTTGAAAACCCATGTGCCAGTTTTTGATTCTTTATCAATCCGAGTTACTTTAACACAGTTGCTAGTTTACTAGGGTTTTGAACATTTCAGATGTGTTCAAACTTCAGGAAAAAGTTTCTGTAGAAATTTCACTTGCAAGTTTTTTCCTGTCAAAATTCTGCATGCAGGAACGCTGGAATCATCCGCCCTTTCAACAGTTCCATGGTACAAGATTTGGGCTTTCACTGGAACAACACTGGAGGAACATTCAACAACCACTATGCTTATGAACTACAACTACCAAAAATTAAAGGAGAGCTCTCAGGGTGTTTCCCCAATTTTACTGACATGTCAGTGGACAGTCCCTCCAGTACTGTAGAGGATTCTAATCTGTCGTTTACAAACTATGTTAAGAATGAGCAGAAAGATCTGAACCATCTTAGGGCGAATCTCTCCGTCAAGACTATATCTTCTGGTTTTCCGATCAGTGGGCACGACTCATCAGGAGAAATTTACACTCAGAACTCCTCTATGCTCAGGAGTGACATGCCTAACCGAGGGAAATTTAGTCAGATTCAGATACATCCTAGTCTAAATGTTTCGAACCTGAATCAATCAATTTCAGGATCTTTTGACATGAACTTACAGGCTTCAGATTTCTTGAGCTCTATAAGTTCTAGTGGGGGTTTTGGCCAGCCCTGTAATGACATTCTTGCCATGTATAAAGACAACTTCTCCTTTAGTCTTGATCAAATGCAGCAATCAAGTCAAAGGCCCTCTAGCAAAGTGAGTTCTTTCTCTCTTCATCTTTTGAGTAGCCACTGATGTTGCCTTAGACTTGCAGAGTATTTCATACGATCTCGTTCACTGTGAACTAGCTAGCGACTAATAGTATCATCTGCTATAATTCGTGATTCAAAACTCAAAAGAGAAAGCTGGATCCTTTTATAAGTTAGGGGGGGACTAAAGGTGTTACCTTCAGCTTTAAACATACTTAAAAAACGATCCTCTTTATCAGAAGAATCAGTCTTTTTTTTATATATATCTCTTTAGAATATAAACTTTTCATTTTTAATGCTTTGTGATCCATAGATATTAGCCTCCTTCGATGCAAAGAGGCCCAACAGCTTGATGGAGCCGAAGGCAACCCAAGCTGCAGCCAAGAAGTCACGAGTGGAGTCACGCGCCACCTCCTGCCCACCATTGAAGGTGCGTAAAAGGGTAAAGTGAGAGACATCATTTTCAGATGGATACATTTTCTGTGTGAAAGAATGATTAAGGACTTAGAAGATCATACATGAACATACCTGAATACAATTTTCTCTCTTGTTCTAAGGTGTGATTATAATTAAACAGATTAGGAAAGAAAAGCTAGGAGATAGAATCGCAGCTCTGCAGCAGCTGGTTGCACCTTTTGGCAAGGTAATTTAGCATTTAGTTTAAGGTTTTAAATTGTTGGAAGTGGAGATCACGAAACCCTAGAGAATATATGTTCTTTTGAGTCTGGTTTTCGATTAAAGAAAAAGTTTTGTTGGCATCTGTTGTTTGTTAATTTGATTTGACGTATAAATTTTCTGCATGATCTTGGGGTGGGTATGATTTCAGACAGACACAGCATCCGTACTAATGGAGGCTATTGGTTACATCAAATTCCTTCAAAACCAGGTCGAGGTACTTTCACTTTCCCAACATTCTTCTTCCATGATCAAGCTTCAGGTGAAGAACAGCGATCATAAAAGAACAAGAACAAAAGTCATTAGTTTAACGTTTAATGTTTGATTATTTGCTGCAGACACTAAGCGTCCCATACATGACGGCGAGTCGCAGCAGGTTTCAGGTGGGCGGTGGAAATGAGGAAGTGAAAAAGAGAGACTTAAGAAGCCGAGGGCTGTGTCTGGTGCCGTTGTCTTGCATGTCATACCTAACCAGCGACGCTGTCGGAGGCGGTGGAGCCATGTGGCTGCCGCCTAATTTTGGCGGCGGAACTTAAGTTTACACGTGCCTCATTTTCGTACGGACAAGATCAGGAACATGAAGTTCCCGTATTCTAGGATGTTTTAGTGGAGCAAATTTGGTCACCTTGAGGAAAAGAGGTTGCGAGGTTGAACAGATTTGATCCACTAACGAATTGATTGTTACTCCAATCTCTTGTAACTTAATTGATGATGAACTGCAATCGTTTAAACATTATCGGTTTTAATTTATCAAACTCTTGCAACACTCCAGACAAAGAAATCTATATCCGTAGAAGGAGATGATTAAAACTCGAAGCAACTTGTAAACAAGAAGAAGAAATGGATAATTCCGAAAAAGACCTCCGAAGCAAATAAGCGCCTGCCGAAATCACCGAATCATCAACATTTACTCTTTGATTTTGGATTCTCTGTCTAATATTATGATGTCTTATTTTGTCTCATAAATCTCAGCCATTTATCTATTGAATTTTTTAAATATGAGCGGAGTGTAGAGTCTACTAACAAGAATTGGGCTTGGGTCAACTATTGTCTAAATAACTAGAACTAGTTGTTTGGATAGTTGACCATTACCACTTATAAACCCTTTAACATTTTCATGTTTAGGCAATATGGGACACTTTAACACTTCCCATCAAGTGCAACTGGGACTAGACATCCAATTGTCACTTGAAATATACGCAGTGGTAACCGAACCGGGCCGCTGGGACTGAACATCCAGACGGACAACCGGAAATTAATAATCCGGACCAAACCTGCTCTGATACCATATTAAAATTTTAATATGGGCAGAGTGTACAGCTCATTAACAAGAATTGAGCTTGGGTCAACCATTGCCAAATAACTAGAACTATTTGTTTGGATAGTTGACCCTTATCACTTATAAATACTTTAATATTTTCATGTCTAGTCAATATGGGACACTCTAACACTCCCCCTCAAGTGTAACTGGGGCTGGACATCTAGTTGTCACTTGAAATAAACACAGTGTAAACACACGTTAATTGACGCACAATACCACAACGAGCAAAAAATTCTTGCATTTATTTTGAAATGAATTCAAGGCCATTATCAGTACTCATTCCTTTAATCCTAATTCCAAATTGAGTCTCAACCATATTGTAGAAAGTTGTTAAAGATAAATATGTGTCAAGTTTTCGGTTTATAAGATAGACCCAAGTAGTTCTAAAGTGATCATCAACAATAGTAAGGAAGTAATGTGCACCAGTATAAGAAGGTGTATTGTATGGACCCCAAATGTCCCAAATTAAAACATGCTTTAGTTCTATTCAAGCTTATAGGAAAAGGAAGTCTGCTTTGTTTTGCTCGGTGACAAGCATCACAGCATTTATTAATGAGCTTAGAAGTAGAAACAGAAATGCAAGGAATAGGAGAAAGCTTATCAAAAGGCATATGACCAAAACGTTGATGCCATACGTTTAAGGGTGTAGCATCGATATTAGTAGATAGCGCAATAGATAGATAAATGTGCTTGAAGTAATAAATTCCATCTCGAAGCGCAATGGATAGAACGACTAGTACCATCAGGTAGTCGTACAGGCAAAGAATCATGGGATGATTGAATATCACAAAGATTAGTTTTCATAGCAGTCATATGATCAGATGTACCACTATCCACTAACCATTCATGTTGTGTGTTGTGAGTTTGTGCAATCTTACCAGCGAGATTGGCAACACTGCCTTGTTTATCAACATTTTAAAAGGACATAAGCTGGTCATATTGTTATTTTGTCAAACCTTGAATTGGAGAAGAATCTGATGGGATAGACATTGTGGTGGTGGTGGTGTTTGCGTAGGTGTTATTACGACGATTTTTGGATTGATTTGTACGACCTTTTGAGTTTGAAACACCTAGATCTGATTTCCGTCGTTGCTGCCAGTTAGGAGGGTACCCAATCAACTCATAACAGCGATCTTTAGTATGTCCTGTCTGATGACAATGATCACAGTAATACCGACTATTTGGTTTTGACACTTGATTGCTGTTACGGTTGGTATGAGCATGAAGAGCTGTTGTTTCAACAGGAAGGGTGCGTGAGGTAACCATTGTTTGTTGCTTTTCATCCCTGGCCACAAGAGCATATGCTTTATTGAGAGTGGGAAGAGGGTCGGTGCTTAAAATTTGAGAGTGAACAGTACTGAATGCATCACTAAGACCAAGTAAAAATTGGTGAACTTTTCCTTATTCACGTTCACAAATAAACTCCTTAGCAACTCCGCAAGTACAATTTTGTATAGTAAAATATGAACCAAGCTCATCCCAGATGCCATTTAATTTGGTGAAGTATGCTGCAGCAACATAGAGGTTCTCCTGTGTAGTCATGGCAAGATCTCTTTTCAATTGGTGGATACGTGGTGCATTTCCTTGAGAGAATCTTTCCTCAAGATCTTGCCATATCTCTCTTGCTGTTTCTGCATAAGCCACACTAGAAAGGAGATCAGTGGCTAATGAATTGAAAATCCATGAAAGCACCATGGAGTTGCACATTATCCATGCTTGCGAGTCTAAATCAAAAGCATTTGGTTTTGGGAGAGTCCCATCAACAAAGCAGAATTTATTTTTGGGACGAAGAGCATTTGTCACAACCCTCCGCCACATATGATAGTTATCTCCGGTGAGTGGATAAGAAACTAATGATACTCCCGAGTTATCAGAAGTTTGAAGAAGATATGGTGATGTTGAATCACGTGTACTCATATTTATGCCACGAGAAATAGAAGTATTAGAGAACATGTTCTCATCTCCCATGTCTCTGTGTAATAGATAAAAATTGCCTTTCAACAACTAAATGCCCAACCTGGTTCTGATACCATGCGAATTTACAATGGGCCTATGAGCCCATACGAGAAGAAAAGTTAGACCATATATAAGTCTAAGTGAGGTTCCATCCTAATATGGGACCAATAGGCTTATATGTTAGTCTTCTTTCCTCTCTTTTTCCAATATGAGACATTCACATGTGGGTATTATCAACAGTTCCAACTTTAGTATTGGTCCTGTCTATACTCCAACTGGTCCATATTTTAGAGCCATACTATAAGACATGAACGAAATTTCAAGGCCGAATGGAATCTTTGAACGTTTGTTCGTAGAGATAAGAATATGTTGGTGGCCAGACATTCTCCTTTGTAACTTGTTACTTTTTCAATATTTGATCTTTTTGGCTTTATTATTTACATGACAATTTGATCCGGTTCTTAATCTCGAATTAAATAAATTAAATTTAACTCAAACTAATAATTTACTCTAATTATTTATTAATTTAAGTCAAATCAATTACTATAGTTCGAGTTTAAGAACTGAGTTAGGTTATTTTATTATTAACATTTGATTAGTTCATACTTAATGTTATATTACATCCATTTTATTGTTATTTTTTTAATCAAAATTAAAAGGTTTCTGTAAAATTGAAAACTAAAAAGAATTTTCTAATAAATTTTAGACATTTGAGAAATTTTCTATAATTTATTAAACTATAGGAAAGTTATGTACCGATGTATATGTTATGAATGTACGATAGTGAGATGAGTGGGAGAGAATGTGACATTCCCAAAATTCTTAAATCATAATTAATCAAATAGTTCTGAAAACATATTATTAATCATCTAATTTCTCATTAGTTCTAAAAGAGAAGATTGTTTGTCAAACACAAAAATACAACACACCTATCCAAACTGTTACATTAAAAATATATACAATTGACTAACTTTACTCAATTAATCTACTGGCTCCACCTAAACTTCATTCTGTTAGTCCTGTATACTGGGGTTATCAACAATCACTCAATTTCCTAAAAAAGTAAATGACAAGAAGTGAGCTGCCTACTTAGTAAAGATAACCGACCGTACTCTTAAAACCAAATAACTTGATACTTAACTATAAAACTTAGTCAATAGATTAAAACATACATATAATACAAATGCTCATAACATCACCCAATCTAATCCAAACAATTAACAAACATCTCAAAGCGTTTATCAAACAATGATTAACATAGAGATATTAATACATAACTATCATTTATGATTTATTCCATCATTAACTGAATTGGTTGGGCCCTGCTTAATCTAGTAGACTTACATTCAATGATTTGTCGGCTTATCTCATCTCATCAAAATATCTCACCAAGTGGAAACGTAATTAAATGTATAAATATTGGCACAAGCTACCTTAATCTCTCTTGGTATCCCAGTACTACTCTAGTAACTAACCATTAGCACAGGATATCCCCAAGACTCAGGAAATCTCGGTACTACTCTGATATCTGGCCATCAACATGGGACATTCTTGGGATTCAGGATTCCCCGATATCTATTTCACGGACAGATACCTAACCACCACCTGCTCATATCGACACAATATGTTCACCCCGATTCTTGACTTTTACCAATTATTCACAACATATTATCAACCAATTTATATTTAATTAACACATTTTCAGTTGAATTAACAAGCAATTCATTTGATAAAATTGTAACAAAATATAAAAATATAAACATGAAATATCTTGACTTTATTAATTATTAGTGAAATAAAATAAACATAATTCATGTATGTAATTATTAATCATTAATTTAATTAATGACTGATTCAAAATATAATTTATTAATAACAAAACGGTATTCTATTTTAAGAATAAAGTCCAAGGTTATCTTTATTTCGATTTTGAACTCAACTAATTAATAGTCCAAATTATTCCTTCATTGGATCTTCGGACCTAAAATTTACAACATTCTATTAGACTAATTTACAAAAAATTTCCAACCAATTACACATAATAATCCAACATTATTTTCTTTTTTTAATTTATTCTTAATTATAAAAATAATATCCTTACTAACTTAACCTCTGTAGTTACAAAAATACTCTTAACTAATTAAAAGTCTCATTTTACCCTCATCTATTTCAATTAATACCAAAAATGTCCTTCTTGGAAGTAAATTCCAGATTTATCTTTCACTGTTTGCATTTCTAATTTTGCCTCTTCATGTAAATTAAATTTTCAAAAAATGTCATCTTTTTTACAATCTTCTCTTCTTTTATCATTTTTCAGCCACATTTTCTTCAATTTTATTCCTTCGTACAGTTTCAGTTATTGTCTCAAACAACAACATGCAATCCAACTATAAGCTGGTGTCGAATGATCAAAAATTACGAAAAAAGATATACATAAGAGAAGTGTCACGTAAAGGAAAAAATGGTGCATTTAAACACATTTACCGGCAGTGACAGTCGAGAGAAAAGATGAAGAAGTAGCTGTTTTTGTTAGTTCTCTTCCAAATCCCAGATATTGTCTTTTATGCATGTTTAATGGTTTGTAGGTTGGGCTGACTGTCTAAGTTTTGTTTATTACTATGTCATATGTGGGCTTTACAGAGAATGCTCACTTGACATTCCTTCTCGTGCTCTTCTTCTTCTTCTTCTTCCCATTATTATTATTGTTAATTATACTTGAAGCTTGTGGGACGAATGCAGGACTATATATAAGAATAACAAGTGATGAAGGAGGCCAAAACACTAACCCTATTTCAAAGAAAGCCACTTGGAATAAACGATGAAGATGCTGCTGGTCAAAAGATAGCTAACTAGCTGCATTTATTTCTATAAAGACCAAGCAGAAATGAACAAAGGCACTAGATGGAAATATTTAGTCTGGTATCGGTAGGATTCCAACCTCTGGCCAATATGTTCTTAGTTGTCTTTATGATGGGTACTTCAAGTACGGCAACAAGTCTTTCTCAGAGCCTTTCCAATTCAAGAAGTTAAAGGTTCTCAGTTATGGGGGACAGAAATTATGCATGGAAACATCTTAGAACTTGCGAGTATCACTTGTATGGAATTCGGTATTTAATTTTGAATTATTAATTTTAAAATAATTTATTTAAAATATATAAATTTTTATATATACTTAATAATTTACTCAAGACACACTTGCAAAGTACTTGTGAGATGAACTATATTAATGTTTTAATATAATTTTACAATAACCTTAGAACCTTTGAAGTAATTATAATGTATAAGTAGATTTTTGTTTAAAATTAATACTTTAAATGGTACATGATAAAGTATTAATAGCGTTATTAAGATTTACATGATTGGTTAACTAATATTTTAAATACCGTACTGTACCAATTGATATTGACAACATCAACAAAAAATCAGTTCCGAACAAGAAAGTTTCATATCGAATTCTAATACCGGTTGATAACAAGTCTTTTGGTTAGTACTAGTCGGCAACAAAATACCAATTAGAATTATAATTTGGTTTAAGGATGACAATTGGGCCTAGGTTGGGGTTGGCTATAGTTGATCAGTCTTCGAACCTAGAATTTTAAAAAAAATCAAGCCTTGGGCTAACCTAGGGCTAAGCTACCTAAGACCGTTTCGACCCAAAGCCTAACTCTTATAAGCAAAACGGCATCACTTTGCTTTTTAATTAAAAAATTACTTGGGTCGAATTGGGCTGGGCTCGTGCTCAAGCTCGCTGCCTTGGGTCTAACTCATTACCATCCCTAATTTGGTGGATGACTTATTTTTTCTAATCTATCAAATATATCACTAAAAACACATTAAAATACTTTTAATTTTTAATAAAAGGAATTTTACAAACATTATTTTTTGATGATATATTAAAATTTTAGTTTTATGTAATAATTTATGAATTTTATTTTTGAATAAATTATATTAAATATTATGAATTATGAGAAAAATGTTATATATATTTCAAATTTTATTTTATAACACTAAATATTATGATTTATACAAATGTATACCTATATATTTCTAATAGTAAAAGAAATTTTGTTATGATTTTATTTTTTAAAAAAATCAATACTTAAAAATTTGACCTAAAAAAGTAGAAGCATTAATAATAAATGCAATTTTCGGTAAAGAATTTAGAAAATAGTTGACAAGAGATATATTATTTACAATTTTGTAATAACTAAACATTTGAAAAATGAAAAATATTCAAATATAGCCTAAATTTGTAAGATGTATATTATGATGAAATTCATTTAAACATTATTAAGTTTTGTTATTAATAATGTTGTAGATTAATAAATATATCTCTTTTATAAATTATGATATGTAGTGTTGCACAATGAAAATTGATATATAGAGATGTCAATGGGTCGGATCAGGTCTGAAGCAAGTGTTGCTAGTGGCCCAGCCCGCAACTGGACAGGCTAGGATGGGTCGACTTGTGGGCTCGATCCTTCATATATCTATATTTTAAGAAAAACGTAAAAAATGATGTTATTTTTAAGTAACAGTTGAGTTGGCCTGTGGCTTAGTCGGGTTGACTATGGTCGACCTGTGGCCTGCCAACCTAGGTCAAAATTGGGTCGGGCTGGGCCGGCCGGGCAGGTTTTAACATTCCTATTGATATATCTAATAAATTGTTAAAAAAGTTAGGATATTTAAAATAATTTATCCTAAATTATTGAGTAAACTATCAAATTTTAATTAAGCATCACAATATATTAAGATATTAAAGTTTGAAACTCTTAAAACTTCAAATATTTGTTTTCTCTTTTTTTAATATTACCCTTTCATTTCAACATATATAAAGTCGTAAATTATATATTTTAGATTTGATTTAATAATTAAATGAAGAATTTAAATTAATTAATATCAATAAAATGAAAGTATTTCTATTTCCTAACTTTACACGTATTTTTTGTGAAAATAGAATAATAACATATAAACCAAAGTGTTTAAGATTTAAAAATTTTAATTAGTATTAAAATATTATAAAATGGATCAGACATAAAAAAAATTAAAATTTTGAAGCATAAAATTTAATCAATTAATTAATTAATTAATTAATTTTAATAAAAATTATTAAAATGAATTAAACTAAAAAATTAAAAATCAAATCAATAAAATGTATTGAAATTTTTAATCAGTTACTAATCTATTATATGTTGATGAGTGTCGAATATGCGTGGGGGAGGCTACGTCGATAACGAGGGAGAGTCGATGGGTATCGCGTGGAAGGTCCCTTGGCCGAATTATGTTAAAGTTAATGTTGATATAGGAGCTCTCTTGGGAATCCCGGTGCTGCTGGCTTTGGTGGTTTATTGCGAGATTGTTGGAGTTATGTAAATATAGTGCCCTGGAAAGCAAGTGTATTTACATGTAACTTTATCTTCTTCAGTTACAG
>JANKOE010000204.1:60850599-60862868 GCA_026284465.1 Erythroxylum citrifolium
AAACACAGCGACTCACGTAAAGACCTAAACCTAGCGGCAACTCCAGGTATATAAGGTACTATTCTACCGAGATTCAGTTACGAGAAGATAACCTTGCTTTTCTCTGTTTACAGCAGCCAAAAACCCTATCAGAATATTGACTTGAGCGTCGGAGGGGCCTCCCAGGAAACAACCCCCAGCGTGCCTTTGTTCGTTTTACAGGTGTTCGATAGTCAAGATCGCGCAAGATCATAGACCAAGACAATAACATTCCGATCCAGCAAAATCCGGCTGAACCAGACTGAACAAATATTAAAATTTGAACTTGATTCTAAGATTGATCAAAACTAAATTCAATTCGTTAACTTTGAATCGAAAACCGGGTTAGATTCAGGTAGGACTAACTTGCCATCCCGTTCTACACCAGTCAGCTTTCCAGTGCAGCAAGGAAAAAGCTGTGTTTCAATGCATAATTCATAAATGGCAGACACTGAAATAAGAAGCAACCAATCAAATAATCGGGTACAGGATGAACAAATTGAGCGTACAAAACTTTAGTGGCAGACTAATCAGTAGATTCAAAACGTTGAGTATTTGATTAAAAACAAATCCTTTTTTTTCTTGGAAAAAATGGCTGCTTGTATATTCACAACTTCATGATTCTGTGGAAAACTGCTTCAAAAATGTCAGCAGCTCGAATTATGTCTTACCTTAGATAAGTTTACAAAACATTCTTCAAAGATATACTTTTGGCTACAAGAGATGTGATCTTGTTCATAGTTTGAAGTTCATGGTGCCTAGTAATGCAGTGCAGAACTAAGCAGGCTCATGATGACGAGTTTTCCATAGCGAACTCAGATCTCTAAATCGCTGGAAGTACTCCCCCAACACAAGCAAGCCTCGAGCTGCCTGACGGATCGTTAACTGCCGGTGCATCTGAAGCAGAGTTTCCTTCCGAAGATGGTCGGCCTATTTTGGATCAATGTTTTATGCCAATTTTTAGATACCACCTAATGATGTTTAGTACAGATAAATATGGAAGAAAATGTTATTTCTGATGATATTGGAGCAAGAGATGGAGTCCATACCTGCGACACAAAGCGAACTAAAGATTCTAACATCCCCATTGCATTTTCCAATTGTGGCATGTAACTAGATTCATCAAAATGACCACCTGCCACTGTCTCAGCTACAGTTTGCTGGAGTTTATCCATACCTAGTGAAAGAGCATCTTCTGCTTGCTGACATGATAATATGAGGTTAGTTAGCTCCAGGTGCTGATGTTCCACCAGGGGTTCAAGCTGAGGCAGAAGAACCTGTGAAGTTACTCTGGATTTAGTGCCTCCCAAAGATGAATAGTTAATAAGCTAAACTCCTGATCTATCCAATTTTTCCAGTGTGATGGTTGGCTGTTCTTTTTTTGGGGTCAATATCAGCAATGCAATTCATCCAACGAGAAACTTAATACAAATTAATTATAGAGCTATGACACAATGAAACCTGAACAATGTATATCACCTTGAGAAGATCCGACGGGCGAAATCCACCTATCCACAACAAAAACCGTTCTGCGGGTGGCTTCCACATTCCAGATATCATATAGAAAACATCAGCTTCTGTAGCAGCAGCTTTCATGCTAAAAAGTTTAGAATAATGGTTCAACGAGCTTTCCACAAGTATCTGCAGCTGTACATCACTGATATGAGCATTTAAAGCAATACCCAGATCACATATCTGTCTGGTTTGTTCTTCCAACCAATTTCCGTACTCCATTTCGAATGTGGTGATCCCTGCAGAATTTTCAGATTTTGGCTTATAATTAAAAAAAAAGTTCAGGAAGAACAAGTAATAGGAAATAATTTAGGCTATCTGTGACTGTAAATGTAGATATATAAATGCGCTGCTCTCTCATAGCAACAACCATCTTGACTTTGAACTCCATAGTTGATTGCAAACTGTTGTAATTTGTGCTTTAAATTGTACTTTAGGGATTCTCAATCTGTTAATAGGAATGACAAAAAGCTCAACGTCTGGCCTAAGGTCAGCAGGTCAAGTTTGAGTCCACCAAACTCGAGCCTAGTCCTATAAAAAAGAATCAGATTCTAGCTGGGCTTAGAGCAAAGGGGGTGTGCAATCCAAAGTCCAGTCCAAACCCAGCCGGAAATAACCCCATACTTATTGGTTTGGGCTGAATTTTGATCGAAAAGCTCAAAAAGTGATTCTACAAGTGAGTTTAAGCTTTCAAGTATGTCGGGAGTCCAACCAAGCTCAAATTCGAGCCCGCTTATCCAGACTCAATCAGGCTCCGACTACACTTACCAAATCTCTTTCGGCCTTCAGTTTGGGCATGCAATCAATTCTAATTATGGTGGTATCAATCAGAGTTTTGAGAAACACAAACCTGAGTTTATGGTTCCATTAAACCCCAAATGACCAACTTGTACTCCACCACCTAAGTACAGACCCTGGCAGAGGAGCAATAACTGTTTTAGTGGAGTGTTAAAAGATTTCAGTGGAACAAAAAGATAATCTTCTTCATGCCTGCTGCCTGGCTCTTTCAAGCTCCTGCTCCAATTGTATCAGCTTTAACCGACTTGATTCTAATTGTTGAACATACACCTGCAAATCAAAGTCTAGAATTCAAGCCAGCAATCTGCAGAACTTGATGTATGTTCAATAGAAACTTGTACCTTTTTCCTCAGCCGGCTTTTACGAGCAGCTTCACGATTTTGAGCTTGCCTTCTTTGTACCTTTCGTCATCAACATGTCAACAAATTATCTACTTCCATAAACAAACATACACAGATAGGGCAAGAGAGAAGGGGAGAGTCATAACATTTACCTTATCAATAGGTTTACTTGCTTCTTGATCATACGTGCTTGAAGGTCCAGGTGTATCTTGTGACGTGTTCTCTGACTAATGAAATTGCATAATAAAAACTTCAGCTCACAATGACTAAAAACTACCAGAAAAAAGTAAGGATTCAGTTTAAAGATTTGCACCTGATTGTCTAGCTTCGTGTCGACCGTGAAAATCATCGATGTTGATGTACCCGGGGAGCCGTTGATTATCATTGATGCAGGTGAAGTTTCTCCCCACATTCCAATATGATGGATAGGCTCATACATGCCCATCCTTCCTGAGGTGATAAACTGTGTCGATGGAGAGTTCATGCTCCTTGTATCCAATACAAAGGTAGGCTCAGTAAGCTTTAAAAGTGAAGATAGTAACCAGGAGAGTTCAACTGAACAAGAAGGAAATTGAGACATCAGGACAGACCAGCACCATGAAATCACAAATTCCTTGGAACCACAGTAGACCAAATGTTAAGAAATTCCAGATGCTCCAACTTT
This sequence comes from Erythroxylum citrifolium, assembly GCA_026284465.1. Lineage (NCBI taxonomy): Eukaryota > Viridiplantae > Streptophyta > Magnoliopsida > Malpighiales > Erythroxylaceae > Erythroxylum > Erythroxylum citrifolium. The sequence goes on from JANKOE010000204.1 coordinate 60,853,933, forward strand.
CCAGGAGCAGGCAGGGGAGATGGAAAAACGAAAATAAGTAAAGAAATGCAAAACAGTCCAGATTTGTTTAAAGACAACATTTTTCTACTTCCAGAAAACATGATAATAAGAAACAAGAACTTCTGTAATTCCATCGCTACTCGAAACAAAGTCCTAAAGAATTTGTTTAACACCCAAAGAATCTGTCTCTGACATTTACATGCACTTCACTGAATAGAACCATCTTTCAGATCAACGAATCCAAATCATGTCAAGTTTACACGACCAAACAATTACTAACGAGACAAAAGAAAAAAACTCTCCGAAACTAACAGAATCTTCAGTTTATTCCCATCTCTCTGCAACCGAGCACACTCGATGAACAGAAACACGAAAACCCAGAAGAAGAAAACGATCAAAAAGAACCAAAACAAACGAACAGAACGAACCTTTTTCAAATCAAAGTTGGATGAGAACAAAGTTTCCCGCCACGAGTAAGAACCAGAAGCAGAGACCCAAAGCTTGCAACTTCCAACCCAAAACCTCGTAAACCTACTATTCTCTTCACATATTCTCCCACCAAACTGACTTCAAACATCATTCTTCTTCAAACCAAGACACAGATGAGAACACCCCCACAGCTTAAAAATGAACTCTCTTTCTCTTCAACACTGTTCCTACTTATTTTTTATTCCATTTTCTTTTTGTTTTGCTTTGAAATTATACTAATTATAAAACAGACCCAAATCATGCAACTCTCTCCAATTATTTAGTTCAATTTGCTTTGGCTTATCAAGAGCTACAGATAGTCAAAGATAACAACTTTTTTTTATACATATATGCTTCCACCACTAGCTAGGTGCTATTGCTCCAACACTTAACCTGCGCACCACTACATCTTCTAAATACGACGTCGAGCTCCGTGACCGGAAACGATGCGTTGGTTGGTGGTGGTCAGCGAGATTGGACCTTATCGGGGAAATTGAGCAGTCGAGAGAGAGCCGCGTGTGTTCCGTTTTGATTAAACTAGATATAACGGCAAGTCCTCCACTTGGCAGTGTTGTCGTTGATTACACGTGGAAGTACTTTACGATGTGAGTCAGCAACTTATGCTGTCAGCCGGACCTAGCAGAACAATTATGCAAATCACATATGTAATAATTTACTACGTCATCACGTATATTTTTAGTTATATTTTATTTTTATTTATTTATTTATATATTTATTATATTACATTTTTATTTATTTATGTATTTATTGTAATTTTATTTACATAATTATTTAACTTGTCAGTTTTATTTATTTATTTTTTAATTTGCATCATTTTTTTATTGTCACGTTTGCATATAAGTCTACCGAAAACAACCTCACTATTATATAGAGGTAAGGATGCATACTATCAGACCTCCCTAGACTCCACTTTATTGCGAAACTTCATACTGGGTGTGATTATGACGATGACGACATATGTAATAATTTATATTTAAGCAATTTGATAAATATATTCTTAAATTATTTATTATAAGAGAATTTTTAATTTGGAATTATAATTATAGTGCTCTTTTTATTAAATAATAATAATAATATGCTATGCATAAATTGCCCTAAGTAAACAACATTAGAATAAAACACAACGTTTAAGTGGGCCCATATTAACAAAGACAAGATAAGCATAATGCAAGCATCGTACATAATTAGGCACTACATTGACCTTTTATTCCATGTCCTACCCAAAGTTAGAATTTACAAATATTAATTAGATTGAATACATTATTTAATTATAAATTATTGATTTATTGAATAATTTATTCAAAATATAAAATTTACGAATTATTATATATATTTGATAGTCTATATACGATAATTCAAAAATAAGTGATATATTAGTTTCAACTAATATTTATAAATTTAATATGCTTTAAATCTCGCTGGTCAGTATTTAAATTATTATAATAAAAAAGAATTAAAACCTAAAATTGAACTATAATTTTGATAAAATTTTAGGTTAAGTGATAAATATATTTTACTAAATTTACCAAAATTTGGATAAATTTACCACTAATTTTACCAAATTAAATGTTTTTTAATTTGATTTTAAAACGGAATATATTCTGTCTATAAATAGTCAACCAAGCCTATGTTTCAGAATCTAAGTTACGATTTGGATATATATATATATATACACTAATTCAATTGTCAATTTAATAATTAAGATGAAATTTATTTGTAAATATGATTTTATTTCTTTTTTATAATAAATAAGAACGGTGAGCTTATAGATGATGATAATGATGATAATTTAAAATCCGAAACTTTTAAGTTCACTATAATATTTATGATTAGAATTAAATTTTTAATTTTTTAAAAAATTATAATAACAAGATTATTATATTTTGTTTATAATAATAACTTAAAATTTTAAATTCATAAAAGTTGAATATTTCACTCCATATTAATCAAAATTTACAGCTCCTGCTGTCAATCTGTCATAGATGGAGACTAAATCTCATTCACAATGTTTTAATAGTAGTTAAGCTGGTAAGATAAGAGGGTTAAGATTTAAAAAGTTTAACCGGTATTAGATTGTCATAAATTTAATTAAAGCTCGAATAAATTAAAATTTTTGAAATATAATTAAATGAGACTTTTCTTATTCGTGGAACAATTTAAAGTTTAATTTAAAAAAGACCGTTAAATAAAAATTAATTAATTAATTTTAATTTATTAATTTATAAAACTAGCCTGACTAATTAATTAATAAATTGGTTATTTTCTAGTAATAAAAGTTATTAAAATAAATTAAACTAAAAATAAAAAATTAATCGATTCAGAGACCCAACATACTTCATTTTTTTTTAGATGAGATCCTCCGTATCTATTCTTCGGTTTTTACTATGTGTCAAAAGATTTCATTTGCAATTTGTAGATAAGATGCTCAGGTATAGGATAGGAAAAGAGAAAGGAGACTCTCTTTTTTTGATTGGAGGAAACTCTAAAGGAGACTTTTTTTTTATTTGAGAAAATTTTGTAGGCGGGTCAAGCGAGCACATCTTTTTTAGGATTTAATTGGTGCACCTCATCATCGAAAGCTCAACTAATTCTGCACCTACCGGTAAAATCTCGACTGTGCCAGACTCTTATAAGAAGAGCTAGCATGGAATTGAACTTGGGACCTAACTAAAATCAAGCCTCGCTCTCTATCATCAAACCACACCCATGATTGCTAGATTACACAAACCAATACATATACAAATTATGTCAATTTGCATAAGATTGCAACGGAAGTGGGCATCTCTAATGTAGGTAGAAGGGTGAATCTTCTAGAAAAAGTAAGGGGGCAAACAGTATTATCTTTTTTTTAAGAAGGAATTTATAGTTATTATCTTTTAGATGTGTATTAAGTAAACCTTTAAATTAATGTACTAACTTATAAATTACACAAACCAAACAATTTACACTAAACAAGTCTTGTGTTACAGGCTCGACAGAAAAGCATGGATGAAAAGATTCGAACGCATATCCTTTTCATGCCCCGACATCATCTAAAAAGCTATTAGGTAGAAGCATAGTGCTGGCTTGTTCAGACTGACACTAACAATATATACCTTTTAAATCTTGTATTCACACATGATGACATCAACTTGGTCGAGTCCCTTGAGACTCAATTACCAAATTATTCTAATATTGCGATGTGTTTGTGTTTTTGTCTCTGTCTCTGTCTTTGTACTTCAATTCGAATAATTTTAATTTTAAAAAATTCTTACACTTAAATTCTGAAATTTAATTAACTAAAAATATCTACATGTTACTATAATTTTATAATCTCAATTTTACTCATGTCGTTATAATATTATATATATATCCGAATTATGATTGCGAGTGTGAGTATGAGTGTGTTGTTCTTTTTTTTAAAAAAATTACAAATTTATTAGAATAACATAATAAGTCTGTTCTATACTTGAACTCACAATCTACTCATCTATGATATTTATAATTAAATAGCCAAACTTATATTTTTAATATTGAAAATCATAAAATTTGAATATGAAGACATATCATATCATATTGACAATAATCTTAGAATTATTGAAGAGAGGATAAGCTTCAATTATACATATACATAGGAATCTTCCAACATTCAAACGCAGCACCTCCCAACTTTACCTACCATGGCCATATATATATTTGTGTGTTAAAAGGCATAACTTACTGGCTAAATGCACTCATATTTATTTAATGTGGGATTCTTGATATACCCCTTTCAGCTCAAAGTAGAGCTAGACATTTGTTGAATATATTAAGTAAAGGGACAAAATCGGACACTGCTCCAAACTATCGAGACAAACAACCTCTGATATCATATTGAAAGATCCATGTTGAAAGACCTAACTCACCCTCAAAAGTTAACTTGAGAAGGAGATTTTTGCATACTATTATAAATGACTAAATGCACGCACACTTGTCTGATTTAGAATTCTTGACAATATATATAGCCATGGTAGGAAATGATCTAAAAGTAGGTCGCGGGAGGTGCTGCGTTTGAATGGTATATACAGGACCGGCCCTAAGTCAGGGCAAGACGGACATCTGTCCAGGGCCTATCCTCATAAATGATAAAATAGAACATATTTTTATCTTCATAAAAAATAAAATGAAACAAAATAGGGCCTGCTCTTGACTTCACAAAGAACAACAAAAATGACTCATATTTTGCTTATTTTTTTTCTTTGTAAGGGTCAAAAAATAGGAAAAAATAGAAACATTTTTTTTACTTTGCCCAGGACCTATAAAATATTAGGAACGGCCTGAATATATGTGTGTATATATATATATATATATATGGTAGGTAAAGATCTAAAAGTAGGGCTGTTAAAGTCGTGGGGGGTGCTGCGTTTGAATGGTTGGACGATTCCTTAGTGATATTGCTTTTGATATTCTCCATATCTATATATGCATTAGTACTTTATGATAATAGATATTAAATACAAAGTAAAAAGACACAACAAAACGTCAGAAGCAAGCACCCATGCACCCACTTGCTCTAGCGTTTTTTGTTTGAGTACTTATTCTGAAAGTGCAATCTAAAGTGGATTGGCACTAAGAATGGTTGTTGCACCTATCGTCATCAACTTTTGTATGAATCTTTCGATGTATGAGGAAAGATGACTTCAGATTATTCTCTATTCACCATTGTTGGAATATGACGTAGGGATTTTAATCCCATAAAGCAGATGATCTTTTTATACGAAATCATTAAGAATAAAATAAAACGGAAACGTACCTGAAATGCTTGTTAAAATTTAAACTAAAGTTTTGCGATTTGTCTTCCAAATTAGAACATAGCCTCTTTTTTTTAGAGTTTTCCATAATTCTCTATTTTCTTTCTGATAATGGGATGCCAGAAAAAAATTAAACGTACATTTAATTTAGGGACCATAATCACTTATATTAGGGTAAAACTTAATCTAATTTCTAATTCAGCATGTCATAAAACTAGAAATTATAAACCCGATTTTGCACATATAAACCTCACACTTAAAATAGATGCATAAAACCTAAAATACTATAAACATATTAAACAACTTTAATTAATTGGGTTCAACTTTATATGATAGTCTTTATATATAATTATACACATATAAGCCCACATGTTGGATTAAAAATCCTTAGATATGTTCTTCCTACTTATGATCTCTACACTTTGCATGTACGTATTTAGAATATATGTGTTTTCTTTTTTGGTAAAAGATAAGGGACTTTTTAAATTTAATTAATTAAAAATCTTTGTTTTCTTTATAATTATCGAAACAAGGTTAAACTTCTTTATTTATTTTTATTTTTATTAAAAATAATAGTAAAAGGCATGCATAAATCTTACTAGTATAATGATTAAATTTACTTAATTATTAATCCCAATTAGAATTAAAATTTTTGATTTAAATTAATAATTTATTATAATTATAAAACTATTATATCCGTAACATTTAATTGGTTTAGTGTATTATTTAGTCATGTACGTTTCACTAATACTTTTAACAAAAGTATAAGAGAAGAAATATTTTTAGAAGATGAAACCCATAATTATTTTTACATAATTTTAAAGAATATAAAATTTTAATTAATCAAAATTACATAAAGTTTTTATGTCTTTTATCCCATATTTTTATATTAATAATACGGGCAACTAATGTTTTAAAAATCATATAAGAAGTTCAATTAATAAAATGAGAGGTTTAAAATTTAAAATTTTCATAAAATTAGCTAAAGATTGAATAAAATTAAAAAAATTTAAAATATAACTAAAAAAAATTACCTTATAAAATTTGACTATAAAGCAATAGATTGTTGCTGCCACTTGGTAGTGCGAAAAGCTCAATTGTGTTTCATGGTATCATAGTCACCGAGCAGACCTCTCTCCTTCCAGAAAATTCACCTATGTGTCTCTTCCTTCAACCCCACTTGCTCTCTCATCCTAATCCTTTTCGCTATGTCAAATGAAAATCAACTCGTCGTTACAGTCGGAACCCTAGCCCTTCCTCTAGCCCCTCTTCCTAATCATCAAATCTCTTAAAAATTGAGCTTTTCACACTACCAACTGACAGCAACAGTCTATTGTTTTATAGTTAAGACATACACGAGTTACATATAATAGGGTTACAACAGATTGGGTCAACTACTTGCAATTGGTAAGGAGGAGTAGTAGGAGTAAATTACTTTATACATAATATGCCAGTGGCTCTTTTCGCTATTACGCAAAACTCGGTTTTCTCTTTCTCGGCCTCCTACGTTGTGGTGTGATAATTTGGGAGCAAAGTATTTGACGACAAATCCTATCTTTCACTCACGATCTAAACATCTTGAGATCGAGTTCCACTTCGTCCGCAATTTGGTTGCTAAAGGTCGCCTCCTTATACGTTATATTTCTAACAAGGACCAGATCGTCGATGTATTGACCAAACTAATGACAAAAGGTCGTTTTCTTCTTTTAAGTAACAAGTTGAAAGTGGCTACCACTCTCAACTTGAGGAAGAGTAATAAGGATATTAAGCAGATTCCTTAGCATATTCTGTACAGAGTGATATATCTCTACTAATCCTCTTTACTAATTGTAATTAGTTGACAAACCTTACTATGCGTAATTCTTGAATGTCTTGACTATAAAGCAATAGACTATCGCTGCCAATCGGTAGTGTGAGAAGCTCAATTGTGTTTTAAGGTTGAGTTCATATATAACAATAATATTATATTTGAGTCTAAAATTTTAAATTAATAAATTACGAATCTTATTTATATATTTTTTACTATTATATTTCTTGTTTATGTGTAATTATTCTGACTGAATTTTAAACAATAATATTAATAACTTCTGAATTATTAAGCTTAATAATGCTTCAAAATTTTCAATTTAAATTCATATTCTCTAAAAACAAAGTGCCATCTTACTCAACACATTTGATAGTCGTATTCAACATATATACATGGACTATATATCTATATGTCTTCCTGAAACATTATGGGTATGTACATGTCAACACTTTAAGACTCCATTTTTCCATGACCTTCATATCTACTTAATCAAACATTTTGGTGTTTTCTTAATGCAACTTCCCATTTCTTCTATATATTATTGTGTGCAAGTTGTAAAGTTGCGCATATATTTAAACCTGTAAAGGTACCACCTTAAAAGTTCACTTTAAGATTAAATTATAGGTTATAGAATGGAGAGTTTTCAAAAGATATAGGATTAATTAAAATAGACATGTACGTGGTCTTATTGTTTTCATTTATTTCTTTATATTTTAAATAATATTATTGCATACTTTTTTAACAAAATTATGATATCCATTTTTTTTCAACATAACATAATATTGAAAATACTGAATTCTAATAAATTGTGATAATTCAAAGTTTAATTGTAAAAGAGAATGTTAAATAAAAATTAATTAGTTTATTTTGGTTTATAAAAACTGAGTAGTTTAAAATTTTGATTTATTAATTAATAAATTGTTCAATTTTTAACAATAAAAAGTATTAAACTAAATCAAATAGAAAAATTTAAAACTGAATCGAAAAGTTAACCGATTTAAAGTTTTCACTGTTAAATCATCTTAACCGGTTTAATTTCTAAATTATTGGCAATAACTTTTAAAACATAGAAGAACAAATAAACATAATGAAACCAAAGAAAATTAAATGCAAGTACTTTAGGGTTAATTACAAAAAAAAAGCTCAAACTTTCGTCAAATTTTTAATTAAAGTCAGAACTTTAAAAAATAACAATAAAATGCCCAAATTTTAAATTTTTTCAATTATATCTCGATCTTCAAAAGTAGCAATAAAATGCTTAAAATTTCAATTTTTTTAATTATAGCCTAACATTATTGTTTTCGTTAAATTTGCTGATATGGTTTGCCACGTGTTTTAGAAACCTTAATTATTAATACACATCATCCAAAATTAATACAACAAATGAAGATTAATGAAATGACGTTTTTGTTTAAAAATGACCTGAATCAGATTACGCAATTCTGACAAACTTACGCTTTGATTTCATTTTTCCCCTTCATTTCAGCTTGTTCTCTCGACGCCCCGACCTTTCGATTTTGAGATTACACAATCCCGACGTCCTCACGCTAAGAGCATTAGGAGAATGAACTAAAAGTAAAGAGCTTACTGATGCAGTATGTTATAATGTGATAGTAGTTTGAGGTGTTAGAAGAACAAATAGAAAACAAAGGGTTGAGAGTATGAGGAGAACAATTGACAACATCGTGCTACAATTGAAAAAAATTGAAAGTTTAAACATTTTATTGTCACTTTTTAAAATTTGGGCTAAAATTGGACAAAATTAAAAATTTTAACATTTTATTGATATTTTTTTAAATTCGGGTTATAATTATAAAAGTTTTAAAATTAACCCATTACTTTTACTTGATGATAAATATATACTTCTAGAT
>JANKOE010000204.1:60862968-60873812 GCA_026284465.1 Erythroxylum citrifolium
ATATTTAAACCTGTAAAGGTACCACCTTAAAAGTTCACTTTAAGATTAAATTATAAGTTATAGAATGGAGAGTTTTCAATAAATATAGGATTAAGTCTTATTGTTTTCATTTATTTCTTTATATTTTAAATATTATTGCATACTTTTTTAAAAATTATGATACCCATTTTTTATCAAAATAACATAATATTGAAAATACTGAATTCTAACAAATTGTGATAGAAGTAAATCGTTTGGAAATTATATGGACTTAGAGGAAATATGTAATAACTAATGTTTTCAAAACTGGGTTAGAAGTTAAACTTACAAAGCAGAAGGTTTAAAGTTTAAAAAATTCAACCAATATTAGACTATCATAAAATCGATTAAAAATTGAATAAATTTGAAAAATGATTCCAAAAGATCATCTTTACTTTAAAAAAAATTCAAAGTTTAATTGTAAAAGAGACTGTTAAATAAAAATTAATTAGTTTACTTTGGTTTATAAAAACTGATTAGTTTACAAAAGATCGATTGATTAATCAGTAAATTGATTGATTTTTAACAATAAAAAGTATTAAACTAAATCAAACAGAAAGATGAAAACTGAATCGAAAAGTTAACCGATTTAAAGCTTTCACTGTTAAATCATATGAACCGATTTAATTTCTAAAATATTGGCAATAACTTTTAAAACATAGGTGAAAAAATATTGAAACCAGAGAAAATTGAATGCAATTACTTTAGGGTTAATTACAAAAAAATCGAACTTTCGTCATTTTTTCAATTAAAACCCGAACTTTAAAAAAATAACAATAAAATGCCTAAGCTTTTCATTCTTTCAATTATATCCCAAACTTCAAAAGTAACAATAAAATGCTCAAATTTTTAATTTTTTTAAAATTTTAGTCCAACGTTAGTGTTTCCGTTAAGTTTGTTGATGTGGCTTGTCACGTGTTTCAGAAACCTTAATTTAATACACGTGAGCCAAAATTAACACAACAAATGAAGATGAATGAAATGATGTCGTTGTTTAAAAATGACCTAAATCAGATCACGCAGCCCTGACAAACTTACACAATTTGATTTCATTTTTTTCCTTTCGTTTTCAGCTTGTTCTCTCGACGCCCTGATCTTTCGATTTTGAGATTATACAATCCCGACGTCCTCACACTAAGAGCATTAGGAGAATAAACTAAAAATAAAGAGCTTATTGATACAGTATGTTATAATGTGATAGTAGTTTGAGGTGTTAGAAGAACAAATAGAAAACAAAGGGTTGATAGTATGAGGAGAACAACTGACAACATCGTGCTATAATTGAAGAAAATTGAAAGTTTAAACATTTTATTGTCACTTTTTAAAGTTTGGGCTAAAATTGGAGAAATTTAAAAATTTTAACATTTTATTGCTATTTTTTTAAATTTGGGTTATAATTATAAAAGTTTTAAAATTAACCCATTACTTTTACCTGATGATAAATATATACTTCTAGATTGGAAACTCTATAAGCCCAATACATGTGCAAAGACTCAACCGTAGTTTTCCATTAACAATGTTTCAGGCTTTCAGGGTTTCCATTCCACTTAGATGCACTTTTTCCGAGAAAAGCCCAACCTTTTACACTGACTTTGAACTATGAAAAATAAGGCTTTCAACATTAGGCTTGGCAACGGGCCACTAGACCAAACTCGAAATAAATTTGATTAAATATGTATTTTAAAATTTCAAAAATTAAAATTCAATTTATTAAAGACAACCGGTTCTATTGTAATAATTAAAGACAAACGGTTCGATTGTAAGAAAATATATGATCATGACAAATTAGAAAAAGGGTTTAAATCCTAAGTGTAACGTTGCAATCATAATGTCTGTGAAGGAATGGTCTAAGTTGTAAGTGGTAAAGCTTATTTTTTATTTGTTTATTAATTCAAATTTCTCAAGTTTAAATAGTCATGATAATGGACCAGACTAGTTGGGTACTCTCTCATTCTGTCTTCTTATAAAATAGTTTGATTTCGATTTAAAATTTAATTTTATCTAATTTAAATTTGTTTATGTTATTTAAAAACAAAATTATTTTGATTTAATTTTTAAAATAATTTTAATTTTGTCTTAATTTTTAAAATTATGAATTAAAATAGAGTTAATTACTAAAAAAAGCCTAAATTTTCGTCAAATTTTCAATTATAGCATGAACTTTAAAAAATAGAAATAAAATACCAAAACTTTCAATTTTTTAATTCTAACATAAACTTGAAAAGTGGCAATAAAATACTTAAACTTTCGATTTTTTTCAATTTTAGCCCAACGTTATCTATTGTTCTACCGATACCCTTAATCATTTGTTTCTTTGTTTGTTATTCTGACGCCTCAAATTACTCTCGCATTATAACGTACTGCACCAGTAAGCTCTTCGTTTTTAGTCTATTCTCCTTATGTTTTTAGTGCGAGGGCATTGAGGCTGCATAATTTGAAAATCGAACAGTAAGAGCGTCGAGAGAGCAAACTAAAAAAAAAACTGAAATCAAAATATAAGGTCATCAAAGTTGCGTAATCTGATTTAGGTCATTTTGAAACAACAACATCATTTTATTAATTTTTATTTATTGTGTTAATTTTAGATGACGTGTATTAATAGTTAAAGTTTCTGAAACACGTAGCAAGCTATATCAGCAAAATTAACAAAAACACTCACGTTTAAAAATGAGGGCTGACCGTTATAAAAAATATCACCATCGGAATTAAAAAGTTTGATTTGAAATTAGAGTTTTGAATTAGCCAATTTAAATCTTTGTTACTAATATTATTAGCTTAGGTTACACGACAATCTTATCATGATTGGTCACCACAAGAGGACAGCGACTTGGAGAGTCACAAAGTCAACAACAGATCTAAAAGCCAAAAAAGGAAGAAAAAATAAAAAATAAATAATTAACGAGTTAAAAGAAAAATATCTAATGGAAAAAGAATCCAGAATTGTCCTTTACTATTCACGGGCAGCCCGAAGCGGCGACCTCTTAAAAAATTATAACGCAGAAAGGGGTCCTGCCCGTGCTGCCCGAAACAATGACTGAGAAATTACGGGCAGCCAGTCGGTCACTCACCCACACTCTCTGCTCTCGGCTCTCTCTTCCTCTGGGCGATATTTTTCTATATCTTGGGGTCTCTGTGTCTCTGCCATCACGATCCAACGGTCCACAATGAACGGAGCTTGCTATGCCTGTTCCTCCAGGTTTTAGAGCCTGAAACATCCAGATCTGCTCTCTCTGTGCTTGGATCTCCATACACGGTACGTATTTGCACTGTGATTCTCTTGCTCGTCTCGATTCCTCTGTCTTTAGCATTTCTTTACTCGCTTTTTCTTCAATCCAAGCTCTTATTCCGATTTCTCTAGACCGCCTGCGTTGTTCACTCCTGAATTAATGATTTTCACCCCCTAGTTCTGCTATTTCGCCGAGTTTCACCTCGTTTTGCTTAAATCGCGTGATTCCTACGCAAATTCAGTAGCAAAAATTGAAGTATATACCTCCTTTCATGTTGATTTTTGAAAATTTTTGGCTCTAAAACTGGCTTCCGGCGAGTTTTCTGATCTCTGAAAGCGGTTTCTTGTCTTATTCTCTTAATAGTAATTATTTTTTGAAAATATTAACTTTAATTAATTCCTCTTTCGGTTTTCTGTTTAATCTTCAAGATTAAAGAAAGAAAAGCAACGTTTGTTCTTGTTACCAGTCTTCAGATCTGACGGCTGATACGGTCTTTTTGGCGAAAGATCTAACGGTCAGAACTTGTTATCCAATCTTGTGCAGGTCCTCCTTTTTCTACCTCAAAATTTCCTCTTTTAGCGGCCGCACATGGAGGTCAACCACGGTTCCACGATAGTTACGCTAAGTAACGGCAGGCTAACGTGCGCCGGGGAGGTACTGGCAGTTTTGCTCGTTTCCTCTCTCGTCAAAGCACAGGTGAGCTAGAAAAAAAATTCCCAAAATTACCTTGATTCCTTTTTTTAATTATTCTGGAACATCTTAGCTTTGAAATTTTTTTTACCTTTCCACTTTTTTTTCAATTTTCATGATAACATACGCCGGATGATCTTTTTTCGGTTGTTTTACGGGCGCTGAGGCTAACGTACGCGGTGGGTGGTGAGTGAAAGTTGGATAGGGTTGTTGGGAGTAGGAAGAAGAGTCGTTTTTCTAGTTCCGTAGGTTTTGCTTTGTTTGTTTGCACGTATTTGCCTATAGATTGTGTTTGTACGTGTCATGTTTTGATAGGCGGTTGGATGGAAACCTGAAACTAGTGACCAGTTAGTCAAACGTTAAAACCGGTTCTGTCTTTTCCACGGTACTTGGGAATATTCTGTTTCCAAAGATATTTCTGAAACGAACCATCGTCACACAGATCCTAGCAGACACGTGTTACTCTTTGCTCTGGTGCAAAGGCACGTGTGATGTTTACCACTAGTGACTACTGTTCAAGTTCAGAATTCTTTTTACTTTTAGTAATTAAAAATGATATAATTTAAAGATTATATAATTAAAAATTATATAGTTTAAATTTTTAATTAAATATTTAGAATTTAAAAATTATATAATTTAATTAAAAATTATATAATTTAATTAAAAATTATATAATTTAAATTTTTAATTAAATATTTAGAATTTAAAAGTTATATAATTTAAGTTAAAATTTTATTTTTATTAATATTTTTTGACACGACTCATGAAATAAGTGTAGGCTAACATTTAAAGTAATTATTTGACTTTTTTTTATCAACATGATTTTTAAGTCTTTTTGTATTCAAAATGCAATCACATATTTGATACTAAAGGATTAAGAGTCTAACTGTTTGTCTTTATATAACCTATTAATTATATTTAAAAAATATAAACAAGATAATATTTTAAACTAACTTTTTAATTTTTTTAATATCTAATAAAAATTTAAAATATTGGACATTAAAATAATTTTTTTAAAAAAAGTTAGATTCATTATTCCAAGAACAAATCTAAACTTCGTGCCAACACAATTTTTTTTTGGAGTCTACATGAATCAAGTGTTTGATAATGTGTTCTTCATTGGCCACTTTCTCCGTTGATCCAGAAGTTGGTTACGTATGATTGTGTCCTTAATGGTATTTTACGGTTTGTGACTGCTATGGAATCCATTTTATAAAAAATGGTTTCAGGAATCCATTACGGCATTGCTACTGAGTCACATACCTAGAACAATCGGAGACAAAATGGAGAGTCATAATCACCCAGCTGATGCCGAAGCAGAAGATGGCGGCGACGACGATGACGACGGTGACGGGGACTTTGAAGAAGGCGAAGAAGATTTGTCATCCGAAGATGGTGGTGACCATGGCAACAAACCGAACAACAATAAGAGCAACTCAAAGAAGGGACCAGATGGTGGAGCTGGTGGGGCAGAAGAGAATGGTGGGGAGGAAGAGGAAGAGGAAGATGAAGAAGATGGTGACGATCAAGATGACGATGACAACGATGATGATGATGATGAAGATGACGACGATGACGACGATGGTGGTGAAGACGAGGACGAAGTTGGGGAGGCTGAAAACGAAGAAGATGAAGAGGAGGATGAAGAAGAGGAATCCCTGCAGCCTCCAAAGAAAAGGAAGAAGTGAGGTTGGAATGATCAGGCAGCCTCCTAGGGGATGCTGTATCTATGTGAGTTTGTTACCTAACATTATATGATCCTTCTTAGACTATGTCAGGATTATGTAGGATGTTGCTGGTCTCTTAATTTCCTTTCATGATTAGAGTACGCTAGAACAATGAGATGCGGAAAAACTTAAGGAAGATGTCATACTTATGATCTTAGCTACAATTTTAATTTCCCAAATTCCTGGCTAAACTGATAAGATAATGTCATTTTTCTGATATTATTTGCAGTCATCTGTGTGATTTGTGAACGCCCTGATCTTCCATGCTTAGGTTAATCGTTGCACTTGATTCTTTGGATTCAATCATAGAAATTAATTGATTCAAAATATCTAATTTTTAATATTTTTTTAATTTAGTGCCAATTTTAAATCTAATTTTAGACGCATAGGGTGTAATTATATCTTCCTTATTTATCATTTCTAAGAAACTTATTAGGTTTAGAGATAGATGAAAAGTATATCACCTTCTACATCAGCTTTTGTATTTTTAGAAATCTTTAAAGGTATTTTTATCATAAGGAGCAACAAATTTTGAAACCAAATTGAAAATTAAATCGGTAAAATAAAAGAACAAGTAATATTAAATCGTCGTAAAATTAGTTGAAAATTGAATAAATAAAAGATCAAGTAATATTAGGTCATCATAAAATTAGTTAAAAATTGAATAAAATTGAAATAAGATTAAAAGAAATTAGTCTTTAATTTAAAGTTTAATAAAAATTGTTAAATAAAAATTAATTATGTTATTTTATTTTATAAAAATCAAATAGTTTACAATTAATTAATTTAACAATAAAGATTATTAAAAAATGGTGAGAAAAAAAGCATGACCTGACATTGCAAATGTCATGAAAGCAAGCCAGAATTGCAACAGAAACAGATGGTCAGGCATAGATGAAAAAGATCAAAAAGACTGTCAACCAAAAAAGAAAAGTATATATAATGATCTACAAGCTGTAGTTCAGCTTGGTGAACTTGAAAAGATGAATCATAAGAAAACTGATAAATGTTCAAACTTCCCCAAGCATGATAATCTCCTGATACCAGAGTTGCATGAACATCACTGCTCAAGCTCAATCCGAAAACAATCTGCGAATACGAAACCACAGGTCACAGCAGTGTAAGGAGATAAATGAAATCGGCCCCCCGAGCAAGGTGTCATGTGGTAATGTAAGAGATGAAGAGGAAAACGATATGGACCCAAAAGGTCCAACAGTCATAAGACAACTTATGAAATAAAAAGTAGTCGGTAGATGATTCCGTTCAGGCGATCAAACTGTTAGATTTTAAAGCTAACCACTTGCTATGCAACTGTAATTTCACGGAGCAGCCATCAAATGTGAATCAGAGGTTCTGGAATAAATCTTGCAAGCAAATAGCAAGTTGGAAATCCAGAAATGAAGATTAAAAACACCGTTTATAAAGGCAGAAGAACGAGGTAGTGTGTCACGGTTATGAACAAACCAGAATAAACCTTCAAAACAGAATAAGGTGGCTCTTGAACTGAACTTCAACTTTGTCATTGGGATCATATTCAATGGAATTCATAGAAGAAGCAATTTGCTTAAACAACAACTGAAATATCCTTGGCCCGAAATGCAAAAAATGTAAAAGGAAACACGATTCATCAAATGAATGGCAACAATATGGAAAGCAGAGGCACAAATGGTGCATCATGAAATAGAAAAAGTATTATCAACATGAGAAACAGTAAGTGGAAAATGAAGATGAAATGAAGGTAAAAAACATTGAAACAATGAAGGAAGTTTAAAGTAAATTCTTAGTAATGGAGATAACACCAATACTAAAAACACAAACAAACCTGTCCACAACAACAACAACCTCCAGTTCATGAAACATTGGAATGAGATCGATAAACGCACTCAGTTAAATAGATATAAGGGGAAAAGTATAGCCGAGTCAAATTCACTAAAATCAACTGTTGCAAATGATTTCAATTCATATCAGATTGTATATCATCAACTATTTTCTTCACTAATCCTCTTCCCAAATCAAAGAATGATCACAGCAGTTAATTACAGACAGAAAGGTCGGAGTCCAATGCTTTGAGAACTCTTATCTTTGTTAGTTATTCCATGGATTCTATATACTATTTAAACTAAAATTTGATGCTTTAGAACCATGAAAACCAGACAGTATTTCGCAGGTACAAAACCATGAAATCCACCATGCACAAAGACAGAACAACAGAATCTCAAACAAATGAAAGCTATTACAAAAATCAAGCTTAAGTAACCCATACCATGTATAAGAAGTCCCAGGAAATGATCCTCCTGCAGCCTGACCTCCCCGACCCATCCCTCCATGTGGATAAACTTGTTGGAAAGCCTGCCCTGTTCCATATGTACCAACCATTGTCGGACTCATATCATACATCCCTGGAACCACACTCTGGTTCGCTGCACTTGCCATTCCCGGACTAATCATCCACCCACCACTAACACCGCCACCACCAGCATTAGTAACAGCAGTACTATGCTGTCCAAGCACTGGACCATATGCTGGATTAAGCTGACCAAATAATGCCAAATTCTGCGCTGCCGCCAACGCCGCCAGTACATTCTGTTGGGGCGGTTGTTGCGGTACCAACTGTTGTTGTTGTTGTTGTTGTTGATATTGCTGTTCCGGCGCGTTAACAACCTTAGTGTTACTGTGAGACTTACCCTTCCCATCGGTGGCTATGGAGCAATGCAAAACCTGTCCTTCAAACATCTTGAAAGGCACCTCCAAAGCCTTTCTCGCTCCCTCCAAACTCTTATACACAAACAAAGCATAACCCTTTGATTTTCCCGTTTCCTTATCAAAACCTATCGGCCCACTCTCGATTTCTCCGAACTTGGCAAAGAAAGCTCTCAACTTCTCCTTACCAACACTTTGATGAACGTTGCTCACATATATCTTCCTCGCACCCACATCTTGATTATGATTATCTTTGGCTGAATTAGCATTATTACCCGGTGGTCCCAAGCACGCCAACTGGTAATTAACAACCCGGTTACTGATCTCCATCTTCGGATCCCTCAACGCTTTCACAGCATCCTTTCGCGTCTTGAACACGACAAAACCGTAACCTTTAGCCCTGCCGCTTGCTTTGTCGGTCACAAGATTGCAATCCTCGATCTCTCCGAAGGTTTGGAAGGCGGAGAAGAGGCGGTCTGTTGTGGTGTCCCATGGAAGGCCGTGGACAAAGATTTTCCGGTGAGAAATATCCTTGTCTGCGAACTGGTTAATGGCAGAGAAAAGAGAAGGGTTTGTTTGAGCTTCTATGGAGATGAGTTCGATGAGTTGGTCTTTGGTGAAGGGTTCCAAGAGGGAAGTGAGATCTTCAATAGAATTGGAAGGTGGAGGAGGAGATTTGATCTTCTTGATCTTTTTGATTTTGGGATTTTGGTTCTTCTTCTTCTTCTTCTTCTTCTTCATTAGTTTGGGCTTTTTGTTAAGCTTTTCACTTGTATCCATTGGAGCTTAGGCCGTAAGCTTGTAAGTGAAGAACAACTTCGTGCTAACGATACAAATGGAAAAGAAGAGAAAAGGGAAAGGAAAACCGGGGTCGGTCGGGTTCTGGTTCAGTCGGGTTGAGCTATGGACAAGACGGCCCAAACTTAAAGGTAGATAATTCGGAACCCCTTTAGGCTTGCAAATAAGCCCTATCAGACCCCAAATCAACAGGCTCGTCCTAGTTAACCTGGATTTCCGGTCTAAGTTTGATTTTTTAAAAATTTTTAGGCTTTCATGCTCGGCCCATTAAAAAATTTAACCAATTCGATCGATTTAATCATAAAAATTTAAATTATTCAAATTTTAAGTTTAATTTTTAACTTTTCAGTAAGATTTATTTTGATAACTCTTATTACTAAAAATTGATTAATTAATTAATCAATTTTATTAAATTAATAAATTATTATAAACTAATTTTTTAAATCTAAATTCAAATTCTTTCATAAGTAAAAACGATATCTTTTAATCATATTTCAATCAAATCTTAAGAAATCATAATAATATAAAATTGACATAACAATACTTATTTATTTTTACTAATATTATTATATATTGTTTATAAATTAAAATATCTCTAATATCAAATATTATCTTTACATATTTCAAAAGTCATTAGTATAATATTCTCTTTAAGTATTAAAACACTAACACTAAATCTCAAAATACTTTTAATATGAAGATATGTTTTGAATATATAATTAAAATTTGAATTGTAGTTTTCATAGTATAATTAATTTTGAACTGTAACTTAGAATTATAATTGTGGAATTAGTTTTGAAATGTAGTTTGTAAGTATGTTCAAGGACGAAGCCATGTTATAGGGGAGGGGGCTATGGCCCCCTCTTTCAAATATTTTTTTATAAAAATGACTTATATAATTAAAATTTTTAAAATTACAAATATAAGTGGCCTCCCTTTTAAAAAAAATTCATATTATATAATTGTATTATTTTTTTTATTTAGATGTTGGCCCCCTGCTCCCCTTAGAGTTGAGTCTGGCTCCGTCCCTGAGTACGTTATAATCATATCGCTGTTCACATAGCTTTCGTCGGCTGGTTTTCACCGGCCACCGTTTTCTTTAATTCGGTGACCCATTTCACGACACAAACAAAATGTTGCTTTTGCCATTAACTAATCACGTTTTAAATGATTATATTACCATCTTTTTCATATATAAAAAACAAATAGGAAAAAATAAAATTATACTGTTTAACATTAATCATAAAATTGAGGTAAAATTTTTTTATTTTTACTTATTTTAAAAATATTTTATGATTTTTAATAGTGCAATGTGTCACTTTTATGATTTAAATTTTTTAAACAATTAAATTATATATAATAAAAATTATCAGATCAATATTAATATTTGATGAATAATCAAATTAAAAAAAACGATTTGTATCATAATATTACTAAAATAGTACTTTTTATTTTGAATAAGGTGTACAAGTGATAATAAAAATAGCGGGTATTTTATTTAGCTTTTTTTATGAAATGTTAATATGAAAATTACATATCTAATTAATTTTTTTAATAAAATTAATTATCTAAAATTAATAATTTTTAATAGCGGGTATTTTATTTAGCTTTTTATTTTGAATAAGGTGTACAAGTGATAATAAAAATAGCGGGTATTTTATTTAGCTTTTTTTATGAAATGTTA
>JANKOE010000204.1:60916701-60946364 GCA_026284465.1 Erythroxylum citrifolium
TATATTTTGTGTAAAGTAATAAATATGTTAACTTTAATTACAAAGTAAATTATGTAAATAAATCAATTTGAGAAAAGAACATAAAAGGAAAATGTTAAAAAGTAAAAGGATAAAGTTGTCTTTTTATACTTTTGGTGCAATGAATAGGGGACATGATCCTCTGTCCCAAAAATTGTGTACCAACCCTGTCTCACTTGATCCCAACCATCCATTTATGTGGGTCCTACAAAAATAGATGGTTGGGATCAAGTGGAACAGGATTGGTACACAATTTTTGAGACAGAGGATCTGAGGGTAATGAATAGTAACACACCAAAAGTACTTTTAGTGTGTTAATTTTGGTGCGTTACTATTTATTGCACCATTTTAGTGTTTACTTTTGATGTCTTGGTTGGAGTGAATTTTTTGCACCGGAGATGGCCTAACATAAGCCATGAAATCAGCTCCCAAAGATGACCATTGTCGACCACTTATTCACTCAACTTTACTGAAGAAAGAGTATTATATATACAATTATACACATAGCATTAAACCCATTTGGACTATTAATATCATATCAACAAATAATTCATATAATAAACAATGTTACCCAAGATGGTCACTAACTAATAAAGAACAGAAAAACAAGATTATCTCGAGACTCTGCATGCAAGACTATGTGGCAGACCGATGAGAACGATGACATATACAGATTATGGTGTTGTCTCGTTAGATTTCGGTATCGCAAACTATAGTTTTATATTTTTAGGTGTTCGCCACATAATGTATGTACTAAACTCCTCATGATTATGGTCTATTTGTGATTATTGCTACTTAGAAAAAAAATTACGGTCAATGAATTAAGGGATTTCACTTATGTTTTTCTTTTATAAATTTTTTATTTTTATTTTAATTGTTGTTTTTGTCAAAAACAAAAAAAAACTTATTTGAATGTAATTATAATTTTATAACTGATAATAATTAATATATTATTTTATTATATTTTAATTATTAAAACTAATATTATTATTGTATATTTAAATGATTATCAAACTTGAAAGTATTTTCTATTTTTAAAAATAAATTAATTATAAATTTATAATTAAATTTATAATTAAATTTTATTTTAAATTTAATTATAAAAATGACTAAAGATTGAATAAAATTAAAGAATTTGAAATATGATTGAAATTTTTTTCTTCTTCACCGAAAACTTTGAAGTTTAATTAGAAAAGAGATTATAAATGAAAATTAATTGGTTTATAAGAACTTATTAAGTATAAAAATCATGATTAATTGATAAATTAATCGATTTTTAATAATAAGAGTTATTAAAATAAATCAAACCGAAAAGTTAAAAATCGAACTAAAATATTAACCGATTTAAGATTTTTATAGTTAAATCGATCGAACCAGTTGAATTTTTTAATATTCCTAGATGTATATATACTAATTTTAAAGTTAGTATTTCCTCTCAATAATTGCATGCCCTCGTTCTACGCCTTTATGTACACATACATATAAAATAACATCATGAACTCCTCCACTTCAACTTAGATTCTAAGTTTTCCTTTTTATAAAAACCATCAAATGCAGCCCCCATTATATGCTTATATCCGTGTGCTAACCGTTTAAATAATTCCAAATTGTGCACTTTTGATTTGCAATATCATTACTCTTTCTCTTACCCTTTGTTCACTACCTTCTCGTGAACCCTATTTCTCTCTATAAATACACACCATCACTTCCATTGAAGCTCTCAACCATATATTCTTTAATTTCATCTTTTGTTTCAAGTCGTATAAGTCAAGCCTGTCAAGCCATGTCGAGCATTGGAATGTCCTGTGCTAGAGTTTACTTGATGCAGAAGAACCTTGAGAAGAAGCTGAAGCAGAAAGAAATGGAGGAAGGAGGAGAAGGAGGGACAGTTGGGGTTGAGCAGACAGAAAAGAACCCTAAAAATGCCGTCTCTACTACTACTAATACGAGTAAGAGCAATAAGGTTCATCCTGGTAACTTCACCTCCATAGCTGGGAAGCAATGAAATGCATGAATGAAATGGAATGGATCGATGGGTTGATCCATCCATTTGGTATACACAAATTCAACACTCTGGTTTGTACTTGTATTGTTGTGTGTGTGAGGCCTTAGGTTTGTGTCTTATCATGGTGGATGAATTATTATTGTAAATTTAAGTTTAAATTATGTATTATAAGTTGCATTACAATTGGGAATAGAAGTTATAGACATAATTACTAATGAGAATGATAATATAGTAATTAAATTAAGGAGTAAAAGAGATACAAGGTTTTTGTGATTTAAGTAATAATATTTAAAATTTTAAAAATTATTTATAATTTTCAATTTTTCATTAAAACATCTTCTATTAAAAAGTAATGATGAAATACACATAATATGAATATCACCGATTAATTGTTGTTTATATGAAAATCAAATTTAACTCTTAAAATTGAAAATAACTAATTAAATCTGCTTCAAACAAATAATTTATTATAATTATTAAAATTATTAAAATTTAGGTTTACTCATTAATTGTTATATCAGTAATATTTACTTAATTTATGTGCGATATTTATGTCACGAATATTTTTTCTTTACTTAATAATAAAAATGTTGAAATTTTGAAAACCACACAAAATTTTGGATAATTTTAAAGATTAAAATTCTTAAATCACATAAATTCTTATCTCTTTCCTCAAGTTGATTTTAGTTTATTAAAATTCCTATATCCAAATATACAATAAGTTAGTAAGTAAATAAGATATTCTTATTAAATGATGAAAGGTAATCTTTCAAGGGATAGTGTTCCAAGATTACAATAAGTGCTTGAAAAAAAGGAAGGTCCTCCTCCTCCACTCTCTTTAAAAACAAATTAAATTAAGACAAGCCGTACTTATCACCATCAACTTTATTACTCCATTTGATATCAGCAAATTAGGTTAAGCACTATGATTATATATGACTACTTGTGGTACTTTAATTTTCGGAAATAATCTCTCTAATAGTTCGGGATAAAATTACATAATAGTAAACCTCCCCAAATTCCGTATTTAACTTTTTACTAAATTATTGTTATTCTTATTATAATTGTCGTATTTTAACTGTACAACCTTTTGTTGAAGAAACCACTCATTTGATTTTTTTTGGTATTTGTATTTATATTTAGAATAAAATTTGGCCGTATATTAGTTCTTCTATTGAACACCAATCAAAATTAGAACATGTTTTAAAATTGAAAATAAACATACCTTACAAGTGTACTGAGAATTTCTATGTTGGGATTGAATCAAAACTGGGATAATTCATAATTGACATTGTTGAAAATGTTGCTCTTACCATCGGTAAAGATCGAATCTTTATAGTGCTGAGGTGTTGATTTCATCCCCAAATCTCAAACCTCACGCGGCCAATCTAATTGGTTGGGATTTTGTATTCACATAGCCCTCCAAGTCTTCTAAGCCCTAGTCTTTTGTCCAATTAATGGAGACCACTTCATCAACTGAAACATTTTCTCGCAGGTAACAGCACTCAATGTGTACGTGTGAACTATGATGCAAAAAAGTGTATATTATAGAGATAGATGCAGAATTATGATACTGAGATTGACATCCTAGAAAGAAAGGTTCCACCATTTTAGGCTGGGAAAAGTTTAAAGAGTTTTCCTGCAAATACAAAACCTACTCACATAGACAAATCCATGGTTCAAATACGTTTTTAAGAAAACTAAAAAGTCACAACTTAAGACAGTCGAAGACCTAAGCTCACCAACAAGCAACATTTCTCTCGATTTGGAAAACCAATTCACTCCTATCCCTCTAACAAACTGGACATCCATGACAAATTCTTAAGACCAATTGCCTAGGTAAGTAATAGCCTGATTCCCTACTATTTGGTATTTCTTCCACGTTCTGCAAGCTTTGCTGCAACCTGCTCTTCAGACAATGGAAGATAGTAGATCCGTGGGATGGCTTTGGTCTTCTGGAAGAGATCGTCCAGCGTAACAATTGGAGGCTCATGTTTCTCAGGCAGAGGAGGTGGTGGATGAGCAAACCTTTCCTTGGCAAGTGGTGGGTTAGACAGAGGTGGAGGTGGTGGAAGGACAGGTGGGGGTGGAAGTTGCTGCCTGGGTACCTGTTGACGGGGTGAAGGCTGCAGCTGCAAAGTTGGAGCAGCAGGGACACTAGGAGTTACGGGCGTCACAGGTGACTGAGGAGGAGCCTCCACCCGCATCTTTACTTCTTGTGGGTCAACGAAGTCAGCCACCAGTAGGCGTCCACCATTGGGTGGCCATTGTAGGTTGTACACAGCATTTCGAGTTTCTATGGCTTCGTCCACAGATGAGTACTGCATCAACATGATTTCAAAGGTCAATAGAAATCTAGAGTGCCATACAGACTCATCGAAACACATACATACTGACAACAATGGTGATTATATAGAAAAAGTCAAAGGTACCAAGTCCACAAATCTACCACATTGCAGAGAGAGAGAGAGCTTACAGTAACATAGCAATGAGTTTTAATCTGATCCATCCAGAAACTGGTAAAAGTACCAGTTTTTTCAAGAAGTTCCTGGACAGCTTTCAGGGTGAAAGGACGAACAAAACGATCAATCCTGAGAGAATTTGTCGGAGGCTTTTGTGATGGTGGAACTGAAAAGCACAAGAGATAGAGAGCCTTATTAGGTACTAAAACAACTTTTGCTCAAGTTCATTACAATCGAGGAAAAAAAACTCACCAACTCGCTCCTTGGGTGTATCCTCACTCACAGATGAGTCGGATCGAGAAAAGTTGCGCTGCATGGGTGCGCGCTGAACTGCATCTTTGGGGATTGTGGTGGGTGTGAGATTGGTGGTTTCTGTTTCGGAAGTCTTGATGCTTTCAGAATTCCATCTGCGTTGCCTCTTCAATGGCTCATTTACAACATTTTCTTTATCTGTGAATGACATTCAGTCAAATAAAAAGTTAGTCCTTCAGAACCATATTCTTTGAACATTAAAAACAAGAGAAACCATCTCACTAACAAGAAACGGATGGGAAAAACTGGTAGGTAAAGTGGAAGAACACGTAAATAGAATTAGCTTTAAACTTGTGGCATGACTTCAGGACAAGAATACCCAATTCTTCCATGGCAATATACCAAAATTAGTTGTTGTCTCCTGGCAATAAGCCTAACGTCAAAGATGAAATTTAAAGAACAATTATAAAAACATATTTGCCACTAAAATGATCATCGCCTTGTCCAACTTATTAGTGATCATACAATAATTCAAAGACAATTAGGTAATAAATGCAAAATTCATATTTTGACATAGGAGTAAAACCATATCAGCAAATGAAACAAACAGAACATCAATAAAGCAGACAATATGAATTAGTAAAATTTGTAAGAATAAGGTTAGGTGGGAAAGGAAATTCAATAATGCAGGCTCACCATTAAGCTTCCTTTTCTCTGTGGGCACAGAAGAGCGAATCTTGTTCTCATCATGTACTTCTTTTTGCTCAGTAGATGAATCCTTTCCAACAACATCAGCAAGATTTTCCTCCTTCCCAGCAATTACTTCATTTTTCTCAGTCTTATCTCCAACTTCATCAGGATTATACTTTGAATCAATTTGCTTACTTTCCAATACATCATCCTCCATAGAATCATCACCAGAGCTTCTGTCTAAATTTAATTTTTCTGAGTCTATGATTTCTACAATATCATTTTTCTTGCTTATATCTGCATTTGAAGCATTGATGGTATCTTTATCTCCAACTGATGGCTTCTTCTCTTGTGGCTCTTCAACATCCATTGGATGTGATTCACCACCAACTGGGACAACATTATCCGATAATGGTTCCACAATCTCTGGTTTAACAACATCTAGTTCTAATTTGACATTATCAGCAATTATATTATCCTTTAGTTCTAATTTTTCATTAATTGACACAGAATCAGTAGAAATAGAATCAGATTTTACTTGAAACCCTAAATTAGGGCTGACCTCAGATACCTGGTTTGCTGTTGTAGAAGTGTCATACATTGCATCCTCGTGTGCAGGCTTCATATCCTCCTTGTCCAGCAGGGACTTGGAAACCTCTTTCTCCATTTGGGGCTTCAAATCCTCACCCTCCAGCTGGATCTTTGTATCCTTATCATCCTGCTGGAGCCTTGAATCATCAATCCCCAAAGTCTCCTGCGTTTCAGAACCATGTGCAATTTGACCACTTAATGTGCAGTCAGAAGTCACATTCCCTTTAACTCCAATGCTGGTATCCAATGCAAACTCAGAAACCACATTCTGTGTAACAGTAACACTGGTCTCAACTGTGTTTGTGTTAGCTGCAAGCTCCCCTTCCACTGTATATGGATTATTTCCACCATCCGTTACAATATCTTCTTGAACTTTGTATCCTTGATCCTCGGCTCCTAGACTATCATTGATGTCAATCTGAAAATCCTGGGCTGTAGTATTATCAACCTTCTCTTTTTCATTAGCATCATCAACTACAACTTCAGCCTTCTTCCTAGCAATAGAAACCGGTTCAGATTGCTTTTCCGCACTTACATGCTGGGGATCCAAATTTATGCCATTGTTTGCATCCCTCATAGCATTTTCCCTCTCAATGCGAAGTGCTTCATCCAAGCGTTTTATTAGATCATCCTTTAAACCTTTAGTTGTTAGTTTCCGTTTCTTTAGCTCCTCCTTCAATTCTGTAACCTTCCACTGATCTATCGGTCGATTGTCTAGAATTGGGTATCGGGACGACATCTTTTCCAACTAATATCACCTTCACAATCCTGCAAACATCAAATGCAACTCAAATTTATCTACTTACATAAACCATCTAAATCATACAGACATTTTGGAGGATAGGAAGATAACGGAAAAGATCATGATGAAATCAACTATGAAGTAATGATATGCTGAAATAACTATGATTTCACAAGAGGAAATGCAAAGGTACACAACAATATTATTTGTCAATGGAAAGAACATCTGCAAAATTATCTTTAAAACAAAATTGAATAAGTGGAAAAAATATCATTGTAAACATCTTCGAGGCAAAGAATGGAAGAAAATTCCACAACTCATGCACAACAATGTGACATCTTTTGCGCATGTAACAGAATCAAACAAAAACCAAATGTCACGGCTTTAATGCTGGAAACCAATGATATTCTGTTCAAAGGCACATGATTTTACCTAATGCTCCATTTGGTTTACCAGATAAACACAAGTCATTCCACCAGAAAATATCCCTCCTTTAATGACATGTCTATACTTTTCATATTGAACAAAGCACTGTTACAGTACACATTTTGCAGACTTTCCCTTTTCCAAACAAGCTTTGATATAGAAACTATTAGAAGTATTCACAACCGAGAGCAAGTTAAAATGACAAAAAAGAGTAAACTCATTGAATCACCTGGTACAGCCCAGCTATTACAGAAGAGACATCAAATCGGTAAAAAAAAAATCCCCAGAATACACGACAAGGGAACAGAAACATTGAAATGAAGAGCCAAAACCCAAAGTGTCAAATCGAGAACAAGTCGTAGACCTGAATGTGCGATAATCCTCTGACCTCGATTCCAGGAAACTCAGGCACCCACGACGACGACGAAAAGCTCGACAACAGATTTTGTAAAAAACCCTAAATTTCACAACACAAAACCCGACATTAGAGATCGATAAACCAAATGCCCGCGGAGTAAAATAAAACTGCAAAAAAACTGCCTCCCAGTGGATAATTTATTTCACAGCGAACCCTCGAATTCGACCCACTGGACCAAACACAATCTTTTTTTTTTCTAAATTTCCTGGAAAATAAACGAAGAACAAAAACCAACTGAACCAAAGAGACTACTGAGACAGTGCGAGAAAACGCAAACGAAGGCTTCCTTATAAAGAGGAAATCAGGAAAAGGATAAAATGGAAAATGGAAAATCGAGGTACTGACAATTCCCAATCTTTTTGTCCGTTTGCGTTAACATTTGGGCGTTAGGGTTTTTGGGTTTTGCCATTATATTGCGTTAAAATGTCGCCTCAGAACACCTTTTTTATTTATTAATTTAAAAGATAAAATAACACAATACAAATAAAATCGGATTTTTAATTAAATCATAAAAATTTAAATCGATTAATTAATAACTTTTACTTATTAACTTTTATGAATTAATAAATTAAAATTAATTATTTAATTAAAATTTTAATTAAAATTTTGAATACATAAATATATTTTAAATTATTTAATTTTATTTAATCTTTTTTATAATTATTTAATATCAATTAATTTTTGGAAACTCAATTTTCTTATTTTATTGGTTTAATTTTTGATCTAATTTTTAAAATATTGATAAAAACATAAATTTAATAGTTACAATATAATTAATAATTTTTTAGTTTTATAATAATAAAAAGTATTATATTATAAAAATGATAATGTTATTTTAAGTATAAAAGTATCTTATTAAATTTGTTTATTTTAATATTAATTAAATATTTTGAATTAGGATAAAAATGAAAACATTTGAAGTAATTATGTACAGAAAATAAAAATCAATTAACTAATTTAATTTAAAATTGTATTTTAAAAATTAACATTAAAATTAATCATGTGTTAAAAAAATTTAACACGTCATCAACTACCAACAGAAAGACATAATATGTAATAAATAAATAAAACATTATTATTACCATCTTTTGTAGTCTCGACGCTAAGCTACTAGAGATCAGCTCTGTCTCTGTCAGACATTTTATCGAACACTCGAAGCTCTAATCGAATCTCACGTCCTCCTGTACGTTGCTGAGAAAAGCGATGTTTCGAAGGTATGCGCTCTGTATTTGGTTTTTCTATTTGAGGTATGCAATTACAGCACCAATTGGTATTGGTTGAATATTTGCGGATTTGTAGGTCGATTTTGGACTTTGCGTCTCGTCGATCGTTTAGGACAATTCCGAGGCAGCCGACGTATCAGGCATGTATTTCATAAGTATCTTAATAATTTTTGAAATTCTTAATCTCGGGTTGGAACGTTGAGGGAATCTTCATTGAATGCTGTTCTATTTTAAAGTTGTTATTTTTTATGTGTTTTGGCTTTCTATCCCAGTTTTTGGATTGTGGGTTTTATTTGATTTAGAATGGGAAGTTGGGCAAAGGACAGGGAACTGGGTTTGTTGAGTTCCAGCTGATGGGAAAGTGTTGTTATTAGCTTCTGCAGTTGGTCAATGCTTTTTGGTGATACTGATATTTAGTTTGCGGTTAATTTGAGCAGACACCGTCGTTCATTTATACAAAGAGACAATTTTCAACTTCCTCCAAGGACAATGGATCCCCGAAAACTGGTTCTGAAGGTAAAACACCAGAAGCAAAAAGCAATACAACAAATTTTGTATTGGGGAGTGCCATTGTTGCTGGAGTAGCTCTTTTAACATATCAATCAGGCTATTTAGACAAAGTTGTTGGTAAAGATCAGCAGGGTTCTCATCATTCAGCTGAACTTGAAATTGACCATAAACAAGTAAAGGAAACTCAAGACTTAGGAGAGCAAGTGGTATCCACAACAAGTGAAGAACCCTCCGCAAAGATTGAAAGCCAAATAGATCTTCCTGGTGTTGGAACTGAAAAGAAGATCGAGACTCTTGTAGATCTTCCTCAAGTTGATACCAAGAAGGATGATGAAAGTCCTAAAGACTCGCCTCATGTTGAAGTTCAAATTGATGTTCCCCACCAGCAAGCTTTTGGTTTAACAGAAGAAGGAAATCAAACTCATGTAGAAGTGGCATCTGATGTGAAAACAGAAGCTGAGGGAATCAATGTCCAGGACAAACATAAATTGGAATCTTCTCATAACACAAGTACCGAAGCTAGTGTACCTGCAGAAAGCCCAGAGGCAAAAACTGATGTATATTCCAATGAGAATGTTCAAGTTAGACAAGTACAACAAGAGGCTAGCTCGGTTCCTGAAGACGATCTTGGACCCACTCAACATCACACTGCAGAAAAGAGATCAGAGGTAATCTGACAGTTTGTGGATAACTTGGTGCATAAAATTGCAAAGGAAAAGAAAGAAAAAGGAGTATCAGGGCAAAAACTCTCAATATCAATTCTCAATTATAATGATGTAGTAACAATGATTCCAAAACGTATAACTATAAAGAAAGTCCTAACTGGACTTGAAACTAAGACCTTTTTATGTTTTTTTTCCCCAACAAAAGTTTTGCGAGATCTTGTATTTGATGATCCCAAACTAGAAGCCTTTGTGCAATTGATCCCCTTTTTAAGCTTGAAACGAATCTAGGGAAATCATGGAGTCCATTGTGTTTGCTATGTTGTTTGCACAATTAACTGTGTTTGATATTCTGCCATGGCAGCCTGCGGTTGAGAAAGATAGAGAAGGGGCAAATCTACTTGATACATATCTTCTTAAGGATAAGGCTGAAGAAAGCTCAGTGACTAAAGACTCTAGTGAGCAGGTAAACAAGCAATCTATGCTTTTTACTTGGCAGATTAATGTTACATTAATAGGAATGCTTAATTGCATGGACAGAAATGTTACAGAAAGGAACTACTGAAATTATCTTCTTTGCAAATGTAGGCAATAGAAGAATCAGATGATGGTTCTATGACAGTTGACGGGAAGCTGGTTCTGAATTTTCTCCAAGCAATTCATGCAGCTGAAAAGAGGCAAGCTGAGTTGGATACCCGCACTTTTGCCGAAGAGAAAAAGGCCTTGAAGGTATATTTGTTTCTGGCTTGAACTCTTAATAGTCTTGATGTACATTCTGGAACGTAATTTTGTTGTATTCTTTCCTTGGTATGCAAGAAACTTGAGTTAGCATCAGTAGAGGTAATCTGATTCCTGTTGGTGCTTTCTCACACTCTGTGCTTTGGTCGTTCTGGTCCGTATTCTATGTTCAGGAGAAGTATGAAAAGGAATTGAGGGATTTGAGGGCTAGAGAATTCATGCGTGCAGAAGAGGCAGCAATCCTTGATAAGGTTTTATAGATCATCTCTTATTACCTTTTTCATTATTGATGAATGGAGTTAAACAGAGTTGACAGGATATGCACATAAATACGAACAGTTAGGCTACTTTTAATCCAACCTCTATCTGGCAATTTGTACCCTGTAACCAGACTATAACTTCAACCATTTCAGGAACTAAAAAGAGAGCGAGCAAAAGCAACAGCTGCTATCAGAGCACTTCAAGAAAAAATGGAAGAGAAACTTCGCATAGAGCTTGAACAAAAGGTGTTCATATTTTTTATTTTGCGAAAACAGCATATATCTTTTGGAGCTAGTTGTTTAGTTTCTAATTCAATTTGTGATTGTAGGACACCGAAGTCAAAAAGAAACTTGAAACATTGCAGGAGTTGGCAAAAGCAGAACTGTCTGCTGCTATTGCTAGTGAAAAGGCAGCACAAATAGAAAAGATGGCTGAAGCAAACCTCAATGTGCGATATCTTCTTTAAATGAAAATGAGTTATTTTCAACTATATTTGCTTGTTTATGATTTTTAGTAAGATTATTTGTTGCTTAATGTGAACCTTAAGGAATATTGGTCAACAGGATTTAGGTGCTCTTCGTCCTTTATTTTCCCATGCTGAATTTAGAACCTTTATGTTGAGATAACTCTGATTGCTTGCTGGTGATGTTGTTTCTTAAAGCCTGAGGTGTTCAGATTTCTTTTCTTTTGTAGATAAATGCGTTGTGCATGGCTTTCTAT
The DNA here is from genome assembly GCA_026284465.1 of Erythroxylum citrifolium. Lineage (NCBI taxonomy): Eukaryota > Viridiplantae > Streptophyta > Magnoliopsida > Malpighiales > Erythroxylaceae > Erythroxylum > Erythroxylum citrifolium. The sequence continues at coordinate 60,928,420 of JANKOE010000204.1, forward strand.
GCAAGATCTGAAGAGACGCGTCAAATCCATTCTGTTCACAAGCTTGCATTGGTAATAGTCTTCATTTTCGTCACTCAATGGCTACATACACACTCACATATGTGAAGTATCTTACACGTATACTGTGGCTGATTTCATGTTCCCAATTTCTGCTAATGATTTTATTTCGTGCTCAGCAAATTGATTTTTTATCTGGATTGTAGGGAGCACTAGCATTGGAAGATGCACTAACAAAGGGGTTACCAATTCAGCAAGAGCTTGATGTTTTAAATCCATATATTGAAGGAATTGATAAAGACTCACTTTTGCATTTGGTCCTCTCGACCCTTCCGGAAGAAGCACGGCATAATGGCACAGATACTCTGCTGCAATTGAATCAAAAGGTAAACAACTTGGCAAACCTAAAGTTGCAGAATTAAATGCTGCCACCAATAATTGTGATTGCTCATTCGCTTGATGTGTCCTCATGCAGCAACTTCATCAGAAACTTATGGATCAGATATTGAAATGTTTACTTTAGAGGCAGTATGCTTAGTCGTTAATACTTTCGCGCAAAAAAGTGGTTTTTGTTTAGAAAGAGTTTAGGATATCGATGTACAGAATATGTTTGCTTTCTCACTAACTAATATCCATTTCGGTTTTAGTTCAACGCCCTGAAGGGACCACTTCGACACTACATTTTGATGCCACCAGGTAGCGGTGGCCTCTTGGCGCATGGTTTGGCTCAGGTTGCATCCTGGCTAAGGGTATGTGATCATATAAAATTATCTGAATATCTATTTTAGACTTGTATGGGGTACTGTATTGATATAGTTTTTGCAGATTAAGGAAGTTGACCCATCCGGAGAAGGGATCGAGTCCGTGATTACTAGAGTCGAGAGTTTCCTAGCTGAAGGAAAGCTTGCTGAAGCAGCAGATACTCTCCAAGAAAGTGTCAGAGGCAGCCAAGCTGAAGAAATAGCTGGAGACTGGGTGAAGCGAGCCAGGAATAGAGCCATCATAGAGCAAGCTTTAACCGTACTCCAATCGTATGCAACTTCCATTAGCCTAACCCAATAATACCATTGTTATCACCTTCACTCTTGTGTGATTAAGCTTGCCATGGCTGTACCGGTACTCATTTCCCGCTTAACCCTCCGATCAGATTATTGACACAGGAAATTGAATTCTGAGTTTTTGTTGAGCAACAGAAAAGTATAGTATTGCCATTAGATTAACCACATTCCCAAATAAGAGAAGTTTTGTTTCTTCATGATCAAAATTCCTTATTCATGTTCTTGAAGATAGTATGATGGTGAGCTGTCCAATTGAGAGTAACTCTGTTCGTGAAAGGTATTTTAGTCAACAAGCTGGCATTTCATTGTGTTTCTTCAATTTCACGTATGCCATTCATTGTTCCCATTTCCCAAATGAAAAGAAAAGTTTCTCTTTTCTTTCCATAAAGTTTTCCCTGATAATGTATCCAATCTTTATCCTAGTCTCAAATATGTGATCTTTTTGTTGTCTTCCATGTATAGATGTAATCTGGCTTGATTTAAAGTCAACAGGACAAGTTTGAAACCGGACTTAGGATTCAAACTTGGACGATTTTTTGGAGTCGATCAATCATGATAAATTTGTAAGAATTTAAGTCATTTTGACTCGGAATTAAAAAATTAAACTAGATTTAACCGGTTCAAATTTTGATATTTTGGATCGATTAGAATTGGATTTGAAAACAATTTTATAAATAATCTTCAATTTCGAAGCCCATTACAAACCCTAGATGAAATTGATAATAATCAAATTACTCTTAAATTTTTATTCATCATGTTCTTGGAGCACAATTAAATAGGGGAATGTATGTATTTGAGATTCCATATTCTAAGGTCGACCAAATCCATGTGCTTCAAGGCTCTGCCCATGTGAATCTTATTCCCATTTTGATCAATAATTCAAGTCTCTCGTTAAATGTTAATCAACAATTATAATAAGGTATCGCATTGATTATTATTTTTGGGATTTGATATCAAGTTAACTAGTCTAACCCGAATCAAACCATGAATATATTTTCTGTGAACGTTATTTTGAATAAAACGATATTGTTTCTAAATTTTAAATCTAATCAACTTAGCATAATCTTAATCGAACTATAAATTGCCTAAATTTTGGACCATACAAATTTAACCAAACTCAAGCTCGAACCGAACTCCGCTAATTATTTTCGGATGACAATTAGATCTTTTGATCATATGATGCACTATATGTTGTGAAGTCTCGTCAATGTGTGTTAGACTATACGTGTGGGGAAGGGGAAAAGAAAAAAGAAACATAGAGATAGCAATCATGGTTGGATGAAGAATACGTCTCTTACTTACCACCTAATTTCATTCATCGAAGCTGGCAGTGAGGATGTGAATCTAACCCTCTAACCAAATCATGTATTTTAAAAATATTATTTAAGGAATTGACGATTCAATTAAATTAACTCGTGACGTTTTACACGAATATTTAAGTTTTAGTTTAGTTTATTTTATTTTTTAAGAGCAAAATACTCAAATTCTTATTCATGACGATAAAACTCACTCAAAAATTGAGGAATAGAAACCCAAATCCGTAGATGCGCAAAGCGAATAGATGCTCGAGCTAAAGAATGAGCACTATTGGCTTGCCTACGAATCCACCTATAGGAAATATTCGGTAGCGATAATAACAAAGTCTTACAATCACAAATAACAGTACCTAACTCGGAAAGATCAAAGTCCGATGAGCTAAGTGCGAAAAATAAAATTTGAGAATCCATAAAAATAGTGCCACCGCCTTTAATGTGCTGCTATCGTAGAATTTGCAAGGATTGTCGAAGTGCTAGTGCTTCCGCAATTAAGGGATTCGCACCACCAACAAAATGACCAGAAAAAGTTCTAATAAATAGTGATTTTTAATTGTTTATTTTGTGATAAATAATAATTAAATATATAATCAAATTAAAGTATAAATATTAATTATTTTAAGAATATAATGAAAATTTATTTTTATTAAATATTATGTTTTTTCCTCATCATTTGAAAACAAACTCTCTATTAATTACCAGATCTCGTGTATTACCGAGATTTCTACTTGGTATTGTTATTGTTGTATGTTTTTCCCCCTCTATTCTTATCAATTTATTAAAAAAATAAACAAATAATATATAAATTCTCGAAATGAAAATTTCTAAAGTTTAATATTCACACATTTTAAATTTTAAATTTAACTTATATAAAATTTTAATAAATCACATTCGAATTAATTAAATTTTTAGCTTTGGAATTTAAAAAAATTAGACTAAACCGATTAAATATTAAACTATAGTGTTAGTTGGCAATAAATAAAATAATTCTTTTTTTTTAAATGTACTTTCTCTTTCAGTAAACCTTACAAGAACAGACGGAGACATCCGAGGATGTCTGATTCGTAATGACTATTTGCTGGAGATTGCATGTGAATGTGGTTGAAGAAACATGCTCTGTCCTAAATATTCGTTTATAATAATAGGAAATTAATAACTGAAAATTTCGCTAAAATGTAATATCTAAAAAACTAGTAATTAGTGCGTGTTTGATGGGTTTTTAAAAGGTTAATAATTATTCGTTTATAATAATAGGAAATTAATAACTGAAAATTTCGCTAAAATGTAATATCTAAAAAACTAATAATTAGTGCCTGATTGATGGACTTTTAGAAGGTCAATAAGTACTTTTTTTTATCACAAATTTTTTAAAAAGAAAAATAGGTTTTAACTGTAAAATAAAAAAGTATTTTTTTAATAAATATTTTTTTTACAGTCGAAATGTAAATTTTTAAGAAACTTAAATTTGGAGCTTATTAAAAAACCCTCTCAAATGATTTTTTAGGTAGATTTTTCAGATTAATTAATGAGCCTATTTTTTAGTCTCTTTTGCTCTTTTATTTTACACATAATTCTCACAATACTCACAAACTTATATTTACGTTTACTCAATTTGATATTTATTTTGGGATTTATATAATTTTATTTGACTTTTTATATGTTTTAATATTTATTTCTTATATTAATTTTACTTATGTTATAAACTTATAATTTATATAAAAGATTTGGTTAGATATATTTTCATTTATTTTTATATAATTTAAAATTATATAATAATTAATATATTATGCTTTGTTTATTGTTTAATATACTTTAAATAATATTTATATGCATAAATAAGTTTATTACAAGATAAAATATAGTTAAAATTAAAAGTGTCTTTTATTTTTATGTTGCCAAACAGCATATTGTATGAAGCTATTTCAAAAAGTTCTTTTTTAAATGACAGTCAAATAGTCAACTGACTTCTTAGAAAAGTTCTTCTCATAAAAAATTTAAAGAAAAAAGCTCTACTAATAAAAATTCTACTGCTATAAGTTAAACCAAATAAGAGGCTCAGTCATATTTTTAATTAGTAAGTAATTAATAATATTAATTTTTTTAGATATTACTATTATTATTATTTGCCTTCGTCCCATCTTACTGTTACCAGATTTCGTGTGTCTGAATCGGACGTGGTAAAACATCAACATCGATCATTATAATGTAATCATTGTTCTGAATCAAAATAAGAAGCAATAGGACCAATAAATTCACATAAACAATCTGCAGGTGCAGGAATCAATTTGTAATAACAGGACCTATAATTTATTAAAACTTTTAAGAAAATAATTCGTAAAAAATATATTAATATAATCATTATTTATATTAAATTCATCATTTATTTATATATTCATATATTTGATTTTTTAAATATTCTGTTCACCTTAATAGTTCTTTTATGTTATTATAATAGGCCCTCAAGAGGTGTGGCTAGATGGTTAAGAGCGAGACTTGGCTTCGGTTAGGTCTCAGGTTCGATTCCTTGCTAGCCCCTCTTGTAAGAGTCTGGGGCAGCCAGGATTTTGCCTATGGATGGAGAACTAGTGAGGTCCTCTGTGATGGAGTGTAGCCGCTTGACCCTATGAGAGGTGAGTCCGCTTGGTCCGCCTGTGTGGTTTCCTCGAATAAAAAAAAAGTTATTATAATAGATATAAATTTCTCAACTCGTGAAGAATAAAGCTGCCTATTATTGAGCTTATCCAGTCTCGTATGTCAACGAAATTTTTACTAGATGTTATTATTATTGTCGTTGTCGTATATTTAACTTTTATTAATATTTTATTTGTTAATTATTATACACATTCAACAATTTATTTAATATAAATTAGAAATATACTTTCTGAAAACTGGTCTTATGTCCCAATCACCGCTGGAAGAAGAAGAAGGAAATAAGTGGGATTTCGGAAAAAAGGAAGAGATAATATGTAGTGAAGTGTGTTTGGTTCATTGCCAACTAAGACAAAGACAAATAGATAAAAAAGGATGGGTTTGGTTTTCCGATTCGGCTTGGCTTAGGCGCAGACTGAGCAGTGAGCACTCAGGCGTTGCTCTTTCCCATTCGGCAGCTTCTGTTTTTATCTCAATGCCTATTTGGTTGAATTTTTTAAGGGTGAAATAAGAACTTTTTTTATCGTAAAAGTCTTGTTTTAAAACGAATATTTGGTTGTAAAATAAAAAATATTTTTTAGTAGATATAATTTTTTTGACAGCTAAAATACAGCTTTTGAAGAAACTCAAATTTGAAGCTTCTCAAAAAAATATTTTTTCATATAGATTTTTCGGATCAATTAATGAGTTTATTTTTAGTCCTTTTTGTCCTTATATTTTACACATAATTTCTGTAATACCCACAAACACATCTTCACGTTTATTTTGAGATTTATATAATATTATTTGAATTTTTTTATATATTTATATATTTATTTTTGATATTAGTTTTATTTATGTTATAATCTATATAAAATAATTGATTAGATGTATTTATGTTTCATATGATTTAAAATTATATAATAATTAATATATTGTACTTTGCATATTGTTTGATATATTTTAAATAATATTTATAAGCATAAATAATTTTTATTACAAAATAAATTATTAAAATTAAAAGTACTTTTTATTTTTATATTACCAAACAGTGTATTGTATGAAGCTCTTTCAAAAAATCATTTTTTTAAATGACAGCCAAACAATCAACTGGTTTCTTAGAAAAACTCTTCTCAGAAAAGCTCCACTGATAAAAGCTTTACTAATACAAGCTCATCTAAACAGGCACTTACTCAATAACTAATGTAAATGTTTTAAATTATTATAAAGTTAAAAATAAAATATAAAATTAAATAATAATTTTTATTGAACTTCCTAATCGAAGTCCATGAGTTTTTATCACGAAAATAATCTTTTTGTAAAATACAAAAAGAAAGCTGTATATAATTAGTGACCTTCCCGTGACCTCGCACAATGGAAAGTTACGTGTAGTGACTCGATGAATTTGCCCTTAATTTCACACCTAAGCAAAATATGTAGTTTTTTAAAAATAGAATTTTGTAAAAAAAATTACACTAATTAAAGGTTAAATAATTAAATTAAAATAATACTATTTTGCAATTTTTTTAGCTAAGCTGTTTAATTTAATTTAATTAATTAACTCTAACAAAGTCAAATATATAATAATGGTAAAAACAGGACAAGACAAAATGTAGTTTTTTAAGTTTTAGGTGGCTAAGTTATCAAGGTTATAGCCAAGCCGAACCGTAAGATGTTAGCGTAGTTCATGGAGTTGTCGGTGGTCCTGTGAACGCTAACTGCAAGCTGAGCAAAGCTTGACTCACTCCCATCTCATCTCTTTTAATTATCTTTCTTCTTCGCTTCTTTTCCACGACATCTGTAGATGCTAACACATTCTCTTCATCTTTACTGCATCTCTTCCTCTCTCCATCTCTCTAAGAGGTAAGTAACTAACTGAGACCCACTTACACCGCTCTCTTTTGCAATTGTATTTTGCTATTGCTTTCCACTCAATGTGATTTGTCGTTCCTGGTATTCCTGGAGGAGGTGGTCTCCTTAACTGTTGTTAGATTTGATCCATTCTCATTCCCTCTGCTTGAGATTTGATGCGCTATCTTTTGATTCATTTCAAGTTCGATCCACTCTCTGACTGTCGCTATCTTCAGATAAACAAAGTCTAGATTTTGTTTCAATTTCTTTCTTTTGGGAAATTTCCAACCACTTCAAGTTCGCTTCTTTTATTATAATTTCTAAAAATTGAATCTTTCTTCTGAATGGCCACAAGGGCATAGTACTTTGGCTTTAGTTTTACTTCTTGGTTGATTGGCATTGGATTCGTTTTAAGATTTTAGTGTTTTTTACATGGTTTTAGTTCAATTGAGCTCAAGTTGGGGAAGCAATTAGTGGCTGCTTGCGTCTGATCTGACACCAAGTTTTGCATTGGGACTTTTGTACTTTTGTTCTGGCAGAGGATTTTGATGCTTTGACTGTGTAAGGCAGGCAGATCTGGGGAGGGGCAAGGTTTTGCACTGATTTATTTGTGTTGGGAATCTTGAAGTTAAGTAAAACTGGCGACCACACTCGCTTGGAGGTTGGCTGCCAGCAATGGCAACGGCCTTGCCACAAATGATATGGTAAAGTTCACACCTTTGCTTGGTTATGTACTCTGAGCATGAGATTCAGATACTTATGCTGATTCGTTGTATCTTGATTGATGTGATACGGGCTGGATCTCAGTGATCTGATAGTTGCTCATTGGTGTATCTGATTCTTTATTGGATTGTAATGGAGTTACTAAAGAAGATGTATTTAATGTTCTTTTTTGTTTTGCTCTGGTAAGAAGACGCACAAAGTTCCTGGAGATGCTTCTTTTCATTGCTAATTTCTGATCCCAGTTTAGATAGTGAACCAGAAATAGGTGGCATTTCTGATATATATTCTGTCCCTCCCCCTCACATCTATCAAAATATAAAAAAATGGAAAAGGGATCAGATACGTTGAAATTCTCCATGTCTTTGATCAATGTTTTGTTTGGTAGATGTGTATGAATAAATCTACATTCTCCCTTTTCATGGTTTCAGGAAAAAAATGTTGATGCAAGACTTCAAGATTCAGAGCCCCCTACTCCACACTCTGTTATGAAGATGGGTTTACGGTCAGTTCTAATCTAATTTAGTAATGTAGTCTTCAAGAACAACGTGCATACAACTAAATTGGCATCTTTTGTTGTTTGTTATTCGTTGCTCATCTATGTTCGCAATTTCTAAGGCGCTGAAATATTTTTGAATAATGTACTTTATCATGTTCCTGCCTTTTGAAAAAGGCAAATGCAACAAATCAGTTGCCAAAACTTTCAGAGTTTCCAAAGGTTGTGGCAATTGGTTACGACAAATTTTCTGACCTCTTTCACCCATCTCCTCTGCTAGTCTGCCATATGCAATGGCAGTCGGTTACCAAAGTCAATATTGTTAGGACTGATATGGGTGAGCGTAATTTAGGAAAGGGGGAGAATAACAAAGAAGGGAATAAGCCTAGGATATGGAGAGTATACTCGAGGAGAAAGAAAGGTGTAGAGGGGAGTTAGTTAGTTACGGGCTGAGTTGACAAAACAGAATGTCTTGGGGAATAGGTGGTTTTTAGGCTGAGAAGTTGGGGCAAAAAAAGGGGAGAGGGGAGGAGAAGTCATTGGAGGCAGAAAGGAGATTATTCTTTGTGTGTTTCTGAGAATCACCACTGTATTAGCAATATATAGTACTTTTTCATTCAATAATACAGATTTACTCTCGTGCTAAAAGCTAGAGTTCTATCAAATATCCTTTCCTTAGTTAGTCAGTAAAGGTACCACATGCCTTTGCGTAGAAGTCCACATGAGTGGGAAATATGTAATCTCTGTGATGTAAGCACTTAAAACTACACTTTCTGAGTCATTAGTGCCAATTAAATCTCTGTCTATGTTTAATCTAAATGGTTGTTAATGCTCTGAATTTGTAATGATTCAGTTGTGCGGTTGCTTTGAAAATGGTTATTATTTGAGCTAGAAATTTACTGGAACCATGGCACTGGATGCCTAGTGATCATTAGATGAGTAGATTTTCTATGAGTTTGACATACTTCATATTCAAACTTTTATGTTTGAAGTCAGAAGGTGCATTATGCCATGAAAATATATTTCCTTTCCTAATAGAACAAAACAAAAGTACACAAATAAACAAACCAAAAGCATTCAGCTTATTTTCATTCCAATTTCATAAGGTGCTAAGTAAGAGACTTTTGATATAACTTTATGTGAGAAAATAACATTCTTAAATCATCTTCAGAGATCGTAGTAGTAGCATGGAGGACCCAGATGGCACATTGGCCAGCGTTGCACAATGCATTGAGCAATTGCGTCAAAATTCTTCATCTGCACAAGAGAAAGAATTTTCCTTAAGACAGTTGCTAGATCTTATTGAAACACGTGAAAGTGCCTTTAGTGCTGTTGGGTCTCACTCTCAAGCAGTTCCTGTACTTGTTTCTCTTCTCCGTTCAGGAACACTGGGAGTAAAAATACAGGCTGCTACTGTTTTAGGTTCTCTCTGCAAGGAGAATGAGCTGAGAGTAAAAGTATTGCTTGGAGGATGCATTCCGCCATTGCTTGGACTTCTTAAGTCAAGCTCTGCGGAAGGTCAAATTGCTGCAGCAAAGACAATATATGCAGTTTCTCAAGATGGGGCTAAGGATCACGTTGGGTCTAAAATTTTTTCAACCGAAGGAGTTGTGCCAGTGCTTTGGGGGCTGCTTCAAAGTGGGCTGAAAACTGGCAACCTAGTTGACAATTTGTTGACTGGAGCACTTAAAAACCTCTCTAGCAGCACTGAGGGATTTTGGTCTGCAACGATTCAAGCTGGTGGAGTGGATATACTAGTAAAGTTGCTCACAGCAGGGCAGTCAGGGACCCAAGCTAACGTATGCTTTCTTCTTGCATGTATGATGGTGGAGGATGCATCAGTTTGTGCTAAAATATTGGCTGCAGATGCTACTAAACAACTTCTTAAGTTATTGGGACCTGGTAATGAAGCTTCTGTTAGAGCAGAAGCTGCAGGTGCTCTGAAGTCTCTTTCTTCTCAGTGTAAAGAAGCTAGAAAGGAGATAGCAAATTCTAATGGTATTCCGGCCTTGATAAATGCTACTATAGCTCCATCAAAAGAATTCATGCAGGGTGAGTATGCACAGGCTTTGCAGGAGAATGCAATGTGTGCTCTTGCTAACATTTCTGGTGGTTTATCATATGTCATCACAAGCCTTGGACAAAGCCTGGAATCATGCTCATCACCTGCCCAGACAGCAGACACTTTGGGGGCCTTAGCTTCAGCTCTCATGATCTATGACAGCAAAGCTGAATCAACAAGGGCATCAGACCCTACAGCTATAGAGCAGACTTTGGTTAGGCAGTTCAAGCCTCGTGTGCCATTTCTCGTCCAAGAACGAACTATAGAAGCATTGGCCAGTCTATATGGTAATAGCATACTCTCAATTAAACTTGCAAATTCTGAAGCTAAAAGATTACTAGTTGGTTTGATCACAATGGCTGCAAATGAAGTTCAGGATGAGCTTATAAGAGCTCTCCTCACACTTTGCAACAGTGAAGGGAGCTTGTGGCGTGCACTTCAGGGACGTGAAGGTGTTCAATTATTGATATCTCTTCTTGGACTGTCCTCAGAGCAGCAGCAGGAATGTGCAGTTGCATTGCTTTGCCTTCTATCTAATGAAAATGATGAAAGTAAGTGGGCCATCACTGCTGCTGGTGGTATACCTCCACTTGTTCAAATACTAGAAACAGGATCTGCTAAAGCCAAGGAAGATTCTGCAACAATCCTGAGGAACCTATGCAACCATAGTGAAGATATACGTGCATGTGTTGAAAGTGCTGATGCTGTTCCTGCATTATTATGGCTACTGAAGAATGGTAGCCCTAATGGAAAAGAAATTGCCGCAAAGACTCTAAACCATTTGATCCATAAATCTGATACAGCAACTATCAGCCAACTCACTGCATTATTAACCAGTGACCTACCTGAATCCAAGGTTTATGTTCTGGACGCTTTGAAAAGTATGCTTTCTGTGGTTCCCTTGAGTGATATATTGAGGGAAGGTAGTGCTGCAAATGATGCAATTGAGACAATGATTAAGATATTGAACTCTACTAAAGAAGAGACTCAGGCCAAGTCTGCGTCGGCTTTGGCAGGGATCTTTGAGATCAGAAAGGACTTGCGTGAAAGTGGCATTGCAGTTAAAACTTTCTGGTCTGTGATGAAATTGCTAAACGCTGAGTCAGAAAACATCCTGGTAGAGTCATCTCATTGTGTTGCTGCCATATTTCTTTCAATTAGAGAGAACAGAGATGTTGCTGCTGTCGCTCGAGATGCATTGTCTCCCCTAGTTACACTCACCAACTCTTCAACTTCAGAAGTAGCAGAGCAGGCAACATGTGCCCTGGCAAACCTTATTTTGGATAGTGAAGCTTCAGAGAGAGCAATCCCTGAAGAAATTATTCTGCCTGCTACGAGGGTTCTGCGTGAAGGCACGGTTTCTGGAAAGACACATGCAGCAGCAGCTATTACCCGCCTGTTCCATTCTCACAAAATTGATAATGCTGTAATTGATTGTGTCAATCGTACTGGAACTGTCCTTGCATTAGTCTCTTTCCTAGAATCTGCTGATGGTGGATCTGTTGCCCTGTCAGAAGCACTAGGTGCACTTGCTATTCTGTCAAGTTCAGAGGGAACTAGTGGGAATGTTAGACCTGCTTGGGCAGTATTAGCTGAATTTCCAAGAAGTATAACTCCTATAGTTTCATCAATTGCTTATGCAACACCGGTGTTGCAGGATCAAGCTGTTGAAATATTATCACGACTTTGCCGGGATCAGCCTGTCGTCTTGGGAGAGACAGTTTCTAGTTCAGCTGAATGTATATCGTCAGTCGCTCGACGTGTGATCAATTCTACAAACCCAAAGGTCAAACTTGGGGGAGCTGCACTTCTTATTTGTGCTGCAAAAGTCAGCCCTCAGAGATTGGTGGAAGACTTAAATCAATCAAATTCCTGTAGTCATCTCATTCAATCACTTGTTATGATGTTTAATTCCATGGAGATCTCTGCTTCGGGAAATCAAAGTGATGATATGGAAATAATTAGCATCTCTAGGCATTCTAAGGAGGAGGGAGGCAATAGTGAAGCCAACAATGGAACATCAGTAATTCATGGATATAGCTTGGCAGTTTGGCTACTCTCGGTTCTTGCTTGTCATGATGAGAAAAGTAAAGTTGTGATAATGGAAGCTGGGGCAATAGAAGTCCTCAACGAAAGAATCTCCAGTTGTCTCTTGCAATATAGTCAGGTATTCAATCATTCTTCCCTATCTTCCTTTTTGTCCTTTTTGTCATAAACACATAAAAACCAAAACTGAAGAACTTCCCTTGTTATGTATCCTCTTCTCTGAAGGTTGTCAGTATTAAAAATCTTGACATAGCTGAATGTTTATGGATTCTGAGATTCATGCTATAGAAAGCATTTGTATTGTATTTTCAAGTTAATTACATCAATTTTGTTTCTTTTGTCCATGGTTCTTCATGCAGAGTGATGTTGGTGAAGATAGCAGCATATGGATTTTTGCACTACTGCTGGCGATCCTCTTTCAAGACAGAGATATTATACGAGCACATGCAACGATGAAAGCTATACCAATACTTTCAAACTTGTTGAAATCAGAAGAGTCTGCAAACAGATATTTTGCTGCACAAGCAATAGCAAGTCTAGTGTGTAATGGTAGTAGGGGAACTCTTTTATCTGTTGCAAATTCTGGTGCAGCTGGTGGTCTTATCTCCTTACTTGGCTGTGCTGATGGGGATATATGTGACCTTCTTGAGCTGTCAGAGGAGTTTTCTCTGGTGCGTTATCCTGATCAAGTTGCTCTTGAGAGGTTGTTCAGAGTTGAAGACATAAGGGTTGGTGCAACTTCCCGAAAAGCAATTCCTGCCCTTGTTGATCTACTTAAGCCTATTCCTGATCGTCCTGGTGCACCTTTTCTAGCATTAGGACTTTTGACTCAGCTTGCAAAAGATTGTCAGCCAAACAAGAATGTAATGGTAGAATCAGGGGCTTTGGAAGCACTAACCAAGTACCTTTCTCTTGGTCCTCAAGATGCAACTGAAGAAGCTGCAACTGATCTTTTAGGTATCCTATTTGGCAATGCTGAAATTCGAAGACATGAAGCTGCCTTTGGTGCAGTCAGTCAACTTGTTGCAGTTTTGCGCTTGGGTGGAAGAGGTGCAAGGTACAGTGCTGCTAAAGCATTGGAAAGCCTTTTTTCAGCAGACCACATTAGGAATGCAGACACTGCCAGACAAGCTGTCCAGCCCTTAGTTGAAATTCTTAATACTGGTCTGGAGAAAGAGCAGCATGCTGCTATTGCTGCATTAGTCAGGTTATTAAGTGAAAACCCATCACGAGCCCTTGCAGTTGCAGATGTTGAAATGAATGCAGTAGATGTGCTTTGCAAGATCCTCTCATCAAATTGTTCAATGGACCTGAAGGGGGATGCTGCAGAATTGTGTGGTGTACTATTTGGAAATACAAAAATAAGGTCAACGCTTGCAGCTGCACGCTGTGTTGAGCCTCTGGTCTCTCTCCTTGTGACTGAGTATAGTCCTGCTCAACATTCAGTTGTCCGTGCACTGGACAAACTCGTTGATGATGAACAACTGGCTGAGTTAGTTGCAGCTCATGGCGCGGTAGTTCCTCTTGTTGCTCTCCTATATGGTAGAAATTACATGCTTCATGAAGCTATTTCTAGAGCACTTGTGAAGTTGGGGAAAGATAGGCCGGCCTGCAAAATGGAAATGGTAAAAGCTGGAGTGATTGAAAGTATACTTGATATCCTCCATGAAGCACCAGACTATCTCTGTGCTGCATTTTCAGAATTGCTCAGAATATTGACCAACAATGCCAGCATTGCAAAAGGACCATCTGCTGCTAAAGTGGTTGAGCCCCTTTTCCTCCTTCTGACAAGGCCTGAAATTGGCCCTGACGGGCAGCATAGTGCATTACAGGTTCTTGTCAATATATTGGAGCATCCACAATGCCGTGCTGACTATACCCTCACTTCTCACCAAGTCATTGAGCCACTTATCCCCTTGCTTGATTCCCCTGCTCCAGCAGTGCAGCAGTTGGCAGCTGAGCTTCTCTCACATTTACTTTTAGAAGAACATCTTCAGAAGGATTCGGTGACTCAACAAGTGATTGGTCCCCTCGTAAGAGTTCTTGGTTCTGGCATACACATCTTGCAGCAAAGAGCTGTTAAGGCTCTTGTTAGCATTGCACTAATATGGCCAAATGAGATTGCCAAGGAAGGTGGTGTTGGTGAGCTGTCAAAAGTGATATTGCAAGCTGATCCTTCTCTCCCTCATACATTGTGGGAATCTGCTGCTTCAGTCTTAAGTAGCATTCTTCAGTTTAGTTCGGAATTCTATTTGGAGGTGCCAGTTGCTGTATTGGTAAGGTTGCTACGGTCTGGAATGGAGAACACTGTTATTGGGGCATTGAATGCTCTTCTGGTATTAGAAAGTGATGATGGAACCAGTGCTGAAGCAATGGCTGAGAGTGGTGCCATAGAGGCTCTTTTGGAACTTTTAAGAAGTCATCAATGTGAGGAAACAGCAGCAAGGCTTCTGGAAGTGTTACTCAACAACGTGAAAATCAGAGAATCAAAAGTGACCAAATCTGCAATCTTGCCACTCTCCCAGTACCTATTGGATCCGCAAACCCAAGCTCAGCAAGCAAGATTGTTGGCCACGTTGGCTCTTGGAGACTTGTTCCAGAATGAGAGTTTGGCTCGAAGTTCTGATGCAGTTTCAGCTTGTCGTGCTCTTGTCAATGTACTCGAAGAGCAACCTACAGAGGAAATGAAAGTTGTAGCAATATGTGCTTTGCAAAATCTTGTTATGTACAGCCGCTCTAATAAAAGAGCAGTTGCAGAGGCTGGTGGCGTTCAGGTTGTCTTGGACCTCATAGGCTCCAGTGATCCAGATACGTCTGTCCAGGCTGCAATGTTTATAAAACTTCTCTTCTCTAATCATACTATTCAAGAGTATGCTTCCAGTGAAACTGTCAGAGCCATAACTGGTCAGTATATCAATGTTCTGTGCGTGAGTTTGTCAACTTTCAGGCATCAGTTGATCATTTTTTATTTTTGACATCTTGCATTACTAACTTACTGGGATTTGTTATGGAATTCTTTTTTTTGATAAATTTTTTCATGGAATTCTTGCTTGAGATTGACTCTTCAAAAGGTCTTTTAAATGTGTGTTTAACTTGTCCTCTAAGTTTTGAGATTATTTTGGTAAAAGAAATTGTCTGGTTCGTTTTCCAAGCTTATCAGAGACCACAAAAACAAAGATAGTTTTATGATTCGTAAGGAGAGGATGCATAGATTACTGTATTGAGATCAATTGCTAATTCGATTCTCCAATGATTATCCATTTGGTCATGCAGCCGCTATTGAAAAAGATCTATGGGCCACCGGAACAGTGAATGACGAATATCTGAAAGCACTGAATTCTCTCTTCAGTAACTTCCCTCGCTTGAGAGCCACAGAACCAGCTACGCTCAGTATACCTCATCTGGTAACATCTCTCAAGACAGGCTCAGAAGCAACTCAAGAAGCTGCTTTGGATGCACTTTTCCTTCTTAGACAAGCTTGGTCAGCCTGTCCGGCAGAAGTTTCTAGAGCTCAATCCATTGCCGCTGCAGATGCAATTCCATTGTTGCAGTACTTGATACAGTCTGGACCGCCTCGGTTTCAGGAGAAGGCTGAATTTCTCCTCCAGTGTTTGCCAGGAACACTGGTGGTCATCATCAAACGTGGAAATAACATGAAACAGTCAGTGGGAAATCCAAGTGTGTATTGCAAGCTTACCCTGGGCAACACACCTCCGAGGCAAACGAAGGTAACAGACTATGTTTACTTTCAACATCCTTGAATTTCGATTGCGTTCCAAAGGAGGGGAAATCTCTTTCCAATCTCATTATTTTCTGCAAAGTGAAACTGGGAAATGCCTGAACTACTTGTCCTTGCTATGCTGATCCATGTCTGTACTTCTCAGGTTATATCAACTGGTCCTAATCCAGAGTGGGATGAGAGCTTTGCTTGGACCTTTGAGAGTCCTCCAAAAGGCCAGAAGCTACACATTTCTTGCAAAAATAAAAGCAAAATGGGAAAGGTAAAGATCAATTGGGAGTCTTTTTTCATAGACTAAGGATTGAAGTCGATAAATGTTTTCTTAATCTTTGATGAATTCCTGTTCAAACTAATCTCTTCCGATCCAATGACAGAGCTCTTTTGGCAAAGTAACAATCCAGATTGATCGAGTTGTAATGCTAGGGCACGTCGCCGGGGAGTACACGCTGTTGCCAGAAAGCAAAAGTGGACCCTCCAGAAACCTGGAAATTGAATTCCAGTGGTCTAACAAGTAATTACTGTTCAGGAAAATAAGAATCACCACTACTGCAAATTGAAATTTTTAGGGGCTGGAGCATACATGTCAATATATATTTCTTTCCCCCACAGTGTAAATATTTTTGCCAGAGATCTCCGTATGTTCTTGTAGATGTTTTGAGGATGTTGTGAAATAGTCATGTCAAAACCCATTTTTTGGTAACCTGGATTCTTTTTCTTTCTCTCTTTTTAATTTCCTGGAAAGAACATGAACAGGCAAAGCTCTCTGTAATTTTTGTACCAATAGTTGTGTGCTTGTCAATCTGAGTTATAGTGATAATGTTGCTTTCTGGATCAAATTTGACATATTTTGCTCGTATTGTTTACTTCTGGTCATGCAAATTCTCTGCGTTATCATTTCAATTGCATAGTATATACATTTATACATATGTATGTATAAGCATGTAAAACTTTGTCAATTACCTGGAAAACTTGATTGTAGCACAGAATTTTCACAAGTGACGCTGCCCTTTATTGCAAATTTTCACCACACTTACGGATAAAAGTAGGGATGACAATAAGTTGAATCAGGGTAGATTCGATCTTTTTCAGTTGGATCGAGCCAAACAACTCTAATCAATCTAATTCAATTAGATTTAGACAGCTTGATTGAATTCTGGTACGGTAATATACTGGTATCAGTTAATATCGAGTACTATTTTGGGTAATTTTTTAAATTAATGAAATAGTTCTTGAATTTTTTTTAAATTACAAAATAGTACATTGTCATATTGTACAATTGTACGGTATATTTTTAACCCTGTCTCCAAAAATCATAATAATAATAAATAATAATTACAATTTTAATTTAATTTATAAATTTAATTTAATAATTATTAATAAATTTAATTAAATTTAAAATATATTTTTAAAATATATAAATTTCCAATAAATTCTGATTCAAAAATTAAAAATATAAAAATATTAGTTTATAAATAATAATTTTTAAATTATTTATTTTTAAAAATAAAATATTTTTAATAATACTTTATTAATAAATATTATATAAACTATTAAAATAAATTTAAATAAAAATATTTTATTTTTAATTTTTAATCATTATTAGTAATACAAATATTTATTTTTATTTTAAAATTAAAAATTAAAAATTTACAATAATTATAAAAGTTGAAGTAAATAAAATAACTAATTAAAAAAACGTTGAAAAAAAGAGGAAGGAAGGAAAGGCAGGAGGGACGGGGAGAAAGTTTAAAATTTTTTGAAAATTTAAAAAAAAAGTTTCCCTATTTTTAAAAATTTTTAATACCGGTCGATATTTTAAATACTAGCTGGTACTGACCAGTACTATCCAAAACTGACCAATACTGATCAGTATTTAAATCCGGTACAATCGACCCTTCGTTTCGTACTAGCTTTAGTCTGATACGGCACGTATCAATCGATACAAAATGGTATCCTAAATCTTTAGAGGCTGTTTGGAAAACAGTGAATTGAATTCATGAACGAATTGGATTTTATTACATTAATGAAATTGGAA
>JANKOE010000204.1:60990242-61008002 GCA_026284465.1 Erythroxylum citrifolium
AAATCACAATGGTTTTACAGAAATTAGAAAACATCGTTTTTCTAAATTTTGACAACATGTTTTCTTTGACAAAAAATCAACATATCTCTACTTTCTATCTCGAATAATAATAATAATAATAATAATAATAATAATAATAATAATAATAATAATAATAACCAAACATATTTTTGTTTTCAGTTTTTTATTAAAAATCTCAACTAAACAGGTTTTTGTTTTTAGTTTTTATATTTCAAATATCAACCAAACAGGTTTTTGTTAAAAAAAACAAAAACTAAAAACATAAAACATAAAACAGAAACTAAAAACAACAACAAAAAAACAAAAATAGAACTAAACGGCCCTTTAAAAAAAACTAAGAAGAACCCGAGCCGTTATATTTTGGATGCATACTGGGTAAACTTTCAGATTGATGCAATAGCTTATAAATCATCTTAATCGGGTACTCCGCACTGAACAAACCTTGTACGATAGGCTCGATAGAAAGAGTGTAGGTAGGGGATCGAACACGTGACCTTTTGACCCCATGCTCCTCTACTCTACTAACTCGACCACCACCTAAGGGGCCAACATAGCTACTTAAGTATTAATACATCATATTGAAAATTAAATTAGTAAGATAAAAGAATTAAATTTTAAAATTTTTCATGAAATCGGTACATAATAAAGATTTGAATAAAATTAAAAAATTTATAATAAAATTTAAAGAAGTAAATTATCCTTCCCCATTTAAAAAGTTAAAGTTTAATTGAATAATGAGACTGTTAAATGAAAAATAATTAGTTTAAAAATTAATTAATTAATAAATCAACTAATTTTTAATAATAAGAATTATTGAGATAAAACTAAATCGTAAAATTAGAAATCGAATTGAAAAGTTAATTGATTAAAATTTTTGTGATTGAATTGGTTGAATTAGTTCGGGTTTTGCTTCAAATTCGAGAAAGAATGATTTAAGAAAAAAAACTATCAAAAATTAAAAAAATTGGAGGGTTAAATTATGCAATTAATTAGTCGAAAAACCGATTTTTTAGTTCTTTCAGCATTTTTCAACACATATAGTTCCTCCCATATCGGAGAATAAATTGACCTTTTTAACCAATATAGCTTGCTGCAAGAACTTCTTCACACGTTTATACACTTAACCATGTAATAAACAAGAAGCTTCGTCATAATTTGTACATTAATTAACAATATTTATATATTATTTAGTGACTAAATCAACTTAAAGCTCCATATAATTCGCTACATCCCTTATATCTTTCCTCTTTTCTTTTTGAATATCTATCTCTTCTTCTTCTTCTTCTTTCTTCCTCCTCTGTTTTTCATTTCTACTTTGGTTTTCCTCTTCGTGTTCGTTCTGAATCAAAAGATCAATCTCCGTAAAAAAAATGGGTCGTGTTAAGCTGCAGATAAAGAGAATAGAGAACAACACAAACCGACAAGTTACATTCTCTAAACGTAGAAATGGTCTCATCAAGAAGGCTTACGAACTTGCAATCCTTTGCGACATTGACATTGCTCTTATCATGTTCTCTCCTTCCGGTCGTCTCATTCATTTTTCTGGAAAAACGAGGTTCGTTTTATTTTTATTTCACGCATTCATCATTGCATGGATTACGAACACGACAAGTTTTGGTAACATATGCATTCATCATGTTGTAGGATTGAAGATGTCATCACTCGTTACATAAATTTACCAGAACATGATCGTGTAGGGTATGTTTCTCTTATTCAATTCATCTCTTCTTTTTTTTTTCCTTGCCTTCTGAATTGAAATCATCTATTTCTTTTTTGTGCAGAGATATCCAAAATCGAGAGGTAAAAATACATTTTATATCGTAATAATCATATATAAAAACCAAATTAATATGATACGATCTTGATAAATACTTTTTTTTGCAGTATTTGCTCAACATTCTTAAGAAACTGAAGACTGAAAGTGAATTGGCACTTCAAGCTGCTAAGTATGATTTAATTCATAAGTATATATATCTAGCCATGTTCTTCCTAGCTATATATAACATATACTGAGACAGCGATTTTTCTTGTTACAGTCCCGATTCTGCAAAATCAAATACGGAGGTGAAGATGAATTCATTTAAGTTAACCTTTGATTAATTTGGTATTGGTCTAAGAAAAAAAATGAATTGTATAGGAACTCCGTCAGGAAGTTTTCAGCTTACAACAACAGCTTCAGATCACTGAGGAACAATTAAGGTCGACACAACCTTTTAATTTATCGTTATCGTGTTAGTTAATTACTAATCAAATGTTATTAATATTTCGTCTGTCTCGTACGTTTAAAGAATGTTCGAGCCAGACCCTTCGCTTATACGTTCGATGAGAGAACTTGAATCTTGTGAGAAGAACCTTTTAGATGTTATGGCAGGACTTGAAGCAAGAAAGGTGAAGTCAATATATCCTTCTTGTATTAATTATATTTAATCCGGGCTAATTACTAACTAATTTCATTTTAATTGCAGAAATATCTAATGAGCAACCATGCATCTACTTATGACCCATCAAGTGTACAGGTACAAAAATTGGAAATAACCAAATTAATTATTTTTTAGAACTTAATAATTAAGTTTTGACATTTGGAACCATTTTATTATATACTTTCTTTATTTTTATATCACTTAATTGTGTTTTAATGATTTTTTTTTTTCCTTATAGATGTATTTGGATACACAAGAAGGACTGCAAAATTTTGAGAATGATATTGCAAGTTGGTTACCCGAGAGTGAAAATGGCGTACACACTCCAAATTCTATTCGTATAGGATCTGAGTCATCTTGTATTCCTGTGAGGTATGCATGCATGCTTAAGCATATCTGTCTTTCATTTTGCACATGTATTAAAAATTAAACTTCTGATGGTGTTTCGTATTTTTCTTTTTCAGTAATCAACAATCATCAACGACCATCTTTGATGCTTTGTCCCATGGGACAAACAGTACTGTAACTATGGATCGGTGCAACAATGGAGGAAGCCTCATGGACAACTCAAGTAGTGAGAGCCTACCAGCTTGGTACCAATCTTTTTCTACATTGTCATCATCTGAGCTCCTCGCAGCCTTCGTGCCTCCTACTTCCTTTTCCCTCATAAAGGTTCTGTTTTCATCTAACCTTTAGTTTTTATAAGTTTCTTCTTTTCATGTCACGCATAAAATATAATCTTGTGTGTGTTTCAGAATGAGATTGAAGGGCCAAGCTTTTCGTCAATGATGCAGCAACAACACCATGCAGATATGGCAACAAATTGCCCACAAATGCAATCAAGTGCTGAAGGTTCTGAATACGAGAGCAGCAAGCTACCTCAGCTCAATTTGGATTGACGATCTACACTCGCTTATGATCAAGAACTTGCTTCAATTACGTACATATATAGCTATTGCTTGTTTGAACATTAATTCTTCATGTTTAATCAATTATTGCATATTATTTGTATATAAATTTGACTTCTCATGAACAATAAGTCGATTTTCTCTAAAAATGCTTCATGTTTACCCTATTTAATGATATAAAAGTTTAACTATATGATCATTATTTAATGGTTATTAGTAGTTCTTTTAATTAAATAAAAAATTTAAATTAAATAATATTGTTCTTTATTTATAAATAATAATTATTTAATTTTTTATTATATAAATAAAAATAATAACTTGAAGGAATATCATTTATATAAATTAGTAATTTTCTCATTTTTCTTAAATATAAATAGAGATATTTTTAATATGATATTGAGTAAATCTCCATAAATAGTATCATTTCAAACATTTATCGACTAAAATCAACATGAACTTACTGTGCAAATTTGAGCTAGATGATGTTCTTTGAATTATTGTAAAACATAATTTCATCCAGATTTAGGTTTTCATCCCACGCTAGGTCATGATCTGCTAAGGAGCCATCTTGGTTTCTTCCACTTCTCATCTCAACCTGCTAAAATTGAATATAAATTACTTATTCAGGACCCATATATATAAGTGAGATTATCACTGAAATGCGAAATTTTTAGGAGTCTAATAATACGCAGCTTTATAAATTTCGTATTACGAGTCATGTTCTCAATGAGTACTTACATGAGCAAACTTTTCTGGCTGTCGATAATTGTTCAGGTCAAGATCATTGTTGCAGAAAATGTTTGAGGTTCGCATGCTTGAGATTGAATGGTTGAAAGTATCAAAAAGTACGGAAGATGAATTACTGTTACCAAAATTATGAAGTAAGTAATGGATAACGCAAAAAAATTAAAAAAAAAGAAGCAAAATAAATATATATTAGAAATTAAGACATACCCAACAGAGTCGAGAGGAGGATTAGCATTGCAGATTCGTCTAGCATTGACATGAGGATTGATGTGTGAGTGAGAGGTAAGCTGTTTTCAAGGAATGATATTAAGATTAGATTAGCAAATTAAATACTAATGAGAAATATTTGATGTAATTAAAGTTTAAATTAATTAAACTAAACCTCTCGTGATTTGATTTTTTATATTTTAATCTTTATATTTAGAAATTAAAATATTCTAATGTTAAAATATTAAAATTCAAGCTTGAATTATTGATAGTGTCCAAAGTATTTATGAATTTAGTGACACTATTTGTTCTTGTACAAATCAAAACTATTATATGAGACAGATCTTCTGTACCCATAACTTTGTGTTAATCCTGTTCCAAACGATTTTGTCCACACATTTCTTTGAGTCCTATATATTTGTGTAGAAGAGATCGTCTAGAACTGGAAGAGAATTTGATCCCCAATTGTATTAATACTTACATAGTTTTCTTCTTTAAATGAAAATCAAGCTTGAATTATTGATAATGTCTAAAGTATTTATGAATTTATTGACACTATTTGTTCTTTTACAAATCAAAACCATTACATGAGACATATCTTCTGTACTCATAACTCTGTGTTAACCCTATTTCAGACGATCCCATCCACACATTTCTTTGGGTCTTATACATTTATGTGGATGAGAATATCTAGAACAAGATTAACACAGGGTTATAGACTGAGAGAATTTGATCTCCAATTATATTGATACTTACATAGTTTTCTTCATCTTGAAAATGCACGTTTCTGAACAAGCTCTCACGAACTTTGGAACTGCAAATATGAATTAGTGAAGCATACGGTTTGATAAAAGAGACATAAATCCAAATTATTTATAATAATGTTGGTAAAATAATCGTTAAAAAATTCGATCGATTCGATCGATTCAATCGTAAAAAGTTTGTATAATCATACCCTTCCATAACATCCATCAATTCAGCTTCTCCATATTCCTGGAATAATAGTATAGTTCGTATGAAATCAAATACACTTACAAAAATGCATTAATGTTGTATTGTTATAGTGACTTGTACCTGAACTGGTAATGACTCGACTGCGTTTGGCCAGTTTGCAAGCAATATTTTCTATCAAAAGAAGATAATAAACATAAGAACGAAGACTCGATTATCAATGATGCTAGGAGTGTAACCACATGTGTTAGAACATACTTTTCTACTCATGATTCGTCGTAAAGAGCATTTCAGGTTTTTCTCACACAACAAGATCTGGGCAAGACTCGCATCGTCTTCATGCTCCAAACAGAGTTCGTAGTTCCTTTAGAGCAAAACGATCAAAGCATATGAGTTGCAATAGGTCAAACTATAAAGTTTACTGGAAGCATAAGGCTATATTTAGGATGGCACCTGGTTGCTGAGGCTTGATCAGGCTCGAGGCAACGGATATGAGCCCGACTTAGCCCGACACAAACTATTTTTTAAAATATTAAAAATACAAAAACGATGTTATTTTTTGACGTTATTTTACTTATACATCAATTTGGAGTTGACTGTTGACTTCGGGTTAGATCGGACCTAGACCCAATTGTCATCTCTAATTATATTATTTTCAATATCCTCAATTTTGTAAAATATATCTCAAAGTTTATTTTGAAACAATAGTGATTATGATTTTAAAAAATTTACATTTAATTATATAATGTTATCATTAACATAACTAAAAACTGTTCATATAAACTTTATGATTATATCCAAAATAATTTTTTGAAGTATTTTATAAAATTTGATGATATTTGAACATATATTCTAATTTCATGACTTTTCATGTTTTTAGCTTTAAAAAATGTAAAATTATAATTTCCTCCTCTAATAATTTTTAAATTTTGCTTAATAAATATTAAATTATTTCAACCACTCGTCACGTTACAATTTTAATAATTAAACTTTTTTAAAGCTAAAATTCTAAAATAATTAAGAGAATCGTCACTAATTAAGATCGTATAATATTTAATTTTATAAAATACAAATTGAAATATATTTAATATTTTTTAAAATTATTTATCTAAAATATAACTTCAAAGTTCGTTACTTACTTGAGATCATTATCAAGCAACTCCATTTGTGTTTCAACCTCCTTAATCCTCAGCTCAAGATGCTACGTCGTAGCAACACAAACGCCAAAATATATTTTATTAAACACTCTTTGAAACTTACTAATCATGAGCTAAAGGAGGAATGAGATACAAACATATAAGTAATTATATACTGACCTTGATACTAGAAGAACCATTGAAAGTGTATTTGACCAATGCATCCAAAAGTAAATGAAACAGTAGTATAAGTAATTATGCAATTAATAACAATAATTATATGCATATATTTTTTTTAAATAGAGAGGAGGAGAAAAAGGAAAGAAACAAACTAATTTTCGGCATGACGTAATTTGGTTTCCTCGCCTTTGATACGATCGAGATGCCTTACTTTGCGCATTTTTTGCTAAATATAAATAACAACAACAACAATTCAGTAAAAAGCTCGTTAAGTATAAATTATTACGAAGTGGTTGGAAAAATACCTGAATATCCTTCACGTGACTTTTTGGTGTTACGATCACATTAAAAATGAAAAAAAACATGAATTAATCCTTATTAAATAATAATAATTTAATGTTTTATGAAATAACTAACAAACATAAAAGATTAAAAATATATTACGGGTATCTTTCCTCTGCTGGAAGATTGATATATCTTTCAATCACTTCCTCAATTCTGAAAAAAAAAAGCAAATTTTAATAATAATAAATTAAGAAAATAATTGTCAAAATAAATAAATAATTAATTACCTTTTTCGGCTACAAAAATTACTAAGTCGACCTGAAGGTGAGAACACAATAATCGCAATGTCTATATCACAACGAACAGAGATTTCATATCCCTTTCTTAGTAGACTACTCTTCCTTTTGGAGAAGGTGACTTGGCATCTAGTAGTGTTCTCTATCCTTCTCATTGGTATCTTCCTACCCATTGTAATGGAATAAAAATTATAATTGAATATTGGTTTGTATTTATATTTGTTATTAAGAGCTTTTAATTAAGTAATTAATATGAGGAGATAGTGTTTTTATTATACCAAAAAGAAAGTCACATGATTATGCCTCCAAGCATTTATTAGACTCAGTTATTACTTTACTTTTAATAGATACTATTATACCTAATAAACTATGATGGAATATAATAAATGTAATTAATCCTACCTACTCCTATTAAATGCATGCAGGAGATAGGTCTCATTTGGTTACTTACTAATTAACTACTCCCTCCGATGTATAATAAGTATCGTTTTAGAAAAACACACGTTTATTAAGAAAGCTAATGAAATTATAGATATACCCTTATCAATTAGCATGTGAGGGAAATTGCATACTATTAAATTGCCTTGAAATTGTGATCTGTGTAATTAAGATGAGAGAAAAATTAAAGGTTAATTTTAGAAGTAAAATTATAAACATACAAACAAAGTCAAGAATGACACTTATTTTGAATAATTAAAATGTATCTAAAACAACACTTATTATGAATCGGAGAGAGTATTTTTTTAGCTGATTGGTTGTTTTCAGCTGTTTAACTCTTCAAAGAACTAATAGAGTTGTTTGGAGAGTAGCTCTTTCATCGGTTGATTGAAGATAAACAACCAAAATTTGAACCCTCAAAAGTCAATTATACCCTTTAAATTCTATTGCTAAGTTGTGCAATATTTTGCTGTTTAAATTGTATTTTTAATTAAGTTGCAATAAAGTATTGCACGCATTATATTTTTGTTAGTTCTAATATACAACAATTTATAGTAAGTAGGACAACCTAGTTGAGGTTCCTAGATACCTACGTTTTAGGAACAGTATTTGTTCTTATAATTGTTTTATGCAGTTATAGGTTAGAAATAAAATGTTGATCTTAAACGAAAATGAAAAATAGAAAGAGTTGCGTAAATTTCTCATAGATGATGAAACAGTACATGTGAACATGACTTCTCTAAAATCTAAATTCTTATAAGAATATTCAACAAAATACTAAGTTATATAATATTCATACCCTTATATATATTTTTAAAGTCATGTCCTCATAAGTCATTTTAAACATAAACATCTAATACTAAACAACGAATTTTACCAAACATTTCTAACAAACAACTAATGCAATCCGCTGGTTAAATCAGTTATTAGCTAACAATTGATAGAATCAGCTAACAGTTAATGCAATCAGCTGATTGCCAAAGAGGGCTATAGTGTCAATATAAAGTTCAAAGTTAGGAAATATTTTATTAATTTTTAATATTAAAATAATTAAAATTTAAAATATTAAATACTATTTAATTAATTATTAACCACCACTGCATTATATTTCGGGCCAAAGGTCCAAGCCCATAAAGCAACACAAAACAATCCTATGCAAAAGCTTGCACCCGCAATATTTCGAACGATCATAGCCGTTGGATGGCCATCACCGTCACCATTCATACCACAGCTTCTTAAGTTTCCCGCCAAAGCTAACAGAAACAAAGAACCCACGCAAACCGTTATGCTTTGGCGGAATTCCATATTTCCAGACTTCACGCGCGTACTCAGGCGTTCATTTTAGTCACGAGCTGTTCTCGAAGAGTTCTGAACTCCATCGATCAACTTTATAAATAGCCCGCGTATAAGTATTTTCACCATTACTTCACTAGCAATTGTTCAAAAATGGCGAGAGCTTCTCTGCGAGTTGCGGTTCTCTTAGCTATTATGATTCTCTCTCTCTGCCTCTCTCGTGTAACCGCCACTAATTCCGTCCTCGAGTCGTCCTCCTCCTCATTCGTCTCCGCCACATCGTCTCCACCGCCGACGATGACGGACGCGGTCTCTCATGATTTCCATGAAAAGTCGCTTTTCACTAACAATGCTCTTCTCGGTCCCATACTTTCTCATCTCGGCTTCAACGAGCTCGCCATGGCTGCTCCGTCGCTCTCGGGCGACTCCTCCGTCGCCGCCTGGTCAGGTCCTTCTACTCTCTTCGCTCCTTCCGATTCCTCTATCCGTTCGTGCTTCTCTTGCTCCATCCCGAACCTCCTCCGCGAACACATTGTTCCTGGTCTTTTCACCATCGATTATCTCCGTAAGCTCGCCTTTGGGACCAAAGTAGAAACCTTAAGTCCCGGCCGTTGCATAACCGTCACCAGTAGTACAATCACTAACACCACAGCGGCTTCCTCCTCCACTGTCAGGGTTTTCATCGGCGGCGTGGAGATCACACAACCGGATCTGTTCAACAACGGCCTCGTAGTAATCCACGGGATTCAAGGCTTCATCGCACCTCTCTCACCGTTTTCTTGCGACATCGAGAGGTTGAGCTCACTGGCTTTTCCGTTTCAGCAACCAGAGCGCGGGTTACCTCACCAGATTCAACATCATCCTCTGGTGCAATCTCCGTCCGCGATCATGCGCTTGATGCTTCGTGACGCTATGCTCAGGCTCCGCAACAATGGCTTCAGCGTCCTCTCTCTGGCGCTGAAAGTGAAGTATGGTGAGCTAGTAAACCTGAGCAACATGACGATTTTCGCTCTAGACGACGTGTCGATCTTCTCTGGATCACATGCATATATTAGCAGTATAAGGTTTCACATCGTGCCTGACTATTTCCTGACCATCGCTGAGTTGGAGAAGCTTCCCGTCGGGACCGTCCTTCCGAGTCTGGAGAGAGGACAGTCTCTGGTAGTTACTAGCTCCGGTGTAGGTGGATTAGCTGGCGTACCGATGAGGATTAACTATGTGAGGATAAAACTGCCTGAGGTGATGCGTAACTTGAAAATTGTTGTGCATAGCATTTACTTGGCATTCCCAAGGATTCATCCAACGGGTGTTTACGAAAGTATCTTGGGCATACCTTCAGGCGGTGTTGATCATCCGACGGCGGAAGAATCGTGTGCGGCGCTTATGGAGGAGGATGGAACTTGTGGCTTGTCTCCTATGCCTCATGTTAAGCCAACGGCTGATATTGAATATTCCCATGGTCTGTAAGTAATGCGAGTATATGTCATATTTTGTATTTCAGTGATGATGACGTTGGTCTCAGTTCAGTCTGATTTTAGTTTTTTTTAGCTGCAAGTAACAGTGGCGTAATAGTCCTTGTAAACATCGTGATTGTGCTAAATGGACTTAATGTGAAATCTGCACTACTGAGTTGAATAATGATGTAGATATTATGGTGTCACTGTTGTATGTTCTTCGGCTCTTGTAGCTTTTCTAATTAAGAGCTACTACTAGTAATAAATGGGCCTTGATTCTAAGTTTGGACCCTTTAATTTTTTGGGTTAAGCCCTTATATATATACCCCGTTTTCCCCCTTTCCTCAATTGAAGCGAAAAGCTCCATCATCTAACATCCAGACAAATCCCTAACAACCGTGCACGGCGACTACCATGGATTCCGATCCCGACGCAAAACCCGAACCAGTCCCAACAACAGATCCACTCTCTAACAGATTCGGCAGTCTGAACGATCTAGCCCACGACCTGTCTTCTCTCCAAGACCTAGCCAACCGAGGCAGTTGGCGTACCATCCTCGAGAACGTCTCACGAGCACGTTCCCAGTCTCTCCTCACCACCCCACACGACCACCTCACCTATCTAGCTTACAGCGTTCTCGCCCTCGCCAAACTACGCCGTTTCAAGGATGCTCTCGCCGAGCTCGACATTGTTGAGGACTTGGACAGCCACCACTATCGATACGAGACTTATCCCAAAATCTACCCCAATCGGTCCGGTTCCATGGTCCCCTTTTCTCTCCGATGGCTTAACGCCTTGGTCCCTATCAAATTAGGTAATCGCGAACAAGGTTTAGATCGTTTCTATTTATTGCTTGATTATGTTCGTGGGAAGATTAAGGAAAGACAAGGTCTTGAGGAGTCTAGTATTTCTCTTAGGGTTTGGAAGAAAAGAGAGATTCTTGTTATGAATAGTATAATCAGTCAGCACTTGAGCAGTAAAGAGCATGGGGTTTGTTTAAATTTGATTGCTGAATTGATCTCTGGGGGGGTTCTGGACCCGGTCCTGGTGTCCAAATTAGGGTACATTCAGATGCAAGTTGGGGATCTTGATGGTGCAAAAGAGTCTTTTGACAAGGTGGAGAAATTGTTGAATGAGTGGAAGAGTGGTGAAGATGATGGATGTTTGTTGAGCGAGGTTGAGTTGAGGAATCTGGTGAGTAGGAACAAAGCTTTGGTGTATTTGGTTGGGAAGGATTATGTGTCTGCTGTGAGGGAGTATGAAGAGTGCATTGAGAGGGATCATAAAGATGTGGTAGCAATCAATAACAAGGCGATTTGCTTGATGTATTTGAGGGATTTATCTGATTCAATTAAGGTGTTGGAAAATTCCCTGGAAAGGGTTCCTACAGTTGCTCTCAATGAGACCCTTGTGGTGAATTTGTGTAGTATGTATGAATTGGCATACGTCAATCATTCCGACATCAAGCGCACGCTCAACAACTGGATCTCCCGGGTCGCACCTGATGATTTCGATTCATCCTGTACCAGAATTTAGGTGTATAATCATACCTCGCTGCTTCATGCAGCTATTTTGTTGCAGATATAAACTGATTTCAGTCTCTCAAATTGAGAAGTGTCAAATAAAAGTTCTATTGCCAATTTTCTTTTTCCTTTTACAAAAACTTGGAACATTTACTTTATGAAATAAAATTTACATGTACATAATAATTTATTTATTATCTAAGAAGCACGGACACGACACGGACACGGACACGGGCACGAGGACATATCAACTTCTAAAATTTAGTGGACATGGACACGGCATATACTTATATATATATATATTATAAAATTTAGAATTAAGAAAAAAAATTAAGAATTCATAATATGATGATATATATTAATTGATGTGTTTCAAGACTTTCAATAACTTGATAGTTTATACATATTTTGTACTTTATAAACCTTTTTTAAAACATATGAAGCATATATATGTACTCTTTGTGAATGTCCGTGTTAAATACGTGTCCAACACAGACATATGCGTGTCTGGCTTTATTTTGCCGTGTTCATGCTTCTAGTTTATTATGTTTTGATATTATTTATCAGAGTTATCAAAGTGTAATCACATGAAGATAGAATCTTGGAAGAAGAATTTAGCAACCTAAGTGTCAAAAGCTCATTATTGCCATTTAAGGCGTCCCGTAGAAAACCATGATGCTAGTAATTTGACTTTAGAGGCAAACCTGAAAGTCCAGATTCAAGAAAAAGGCTCATTGTTACAGTAAATAGACACTTTCTCGATGGAACCTGTTGGGATGATGATTGGATGGCAATGGGCTGGGCAGGACTTGAGCCTGCCCAAGTCTAAACTCAGCCTGGCCTGATCATTTCTACTAGGGTTAGGCTTGGTGTGCTTTGCTTGGCTTGGCCTGATCTGTCATCCTTATGGATCATCATCCTCAAGGCTTGATTACGACTGAGCCTAAGTCCGAG
The DNA here is from genome assembly GCA_026284465.1 of Erythroxylum citrifolium. Classification (NCBI taxonomy): domain Eukaryota; kingdom Viridiplantae; phylum Streptophyta; class Magnoliopsida; order Malpighiales; family Erythroxylaceae; genus Erythroxylum; species Erythroxylum citrifolium. The sequence goes on from JANKOE010000204.1 coordinate 61,003,056, forward strand.
CTCAACTTAGTCAGGTTAGATTGGGCCAAGCTTAAGAATATTTTTTGAAATTTTTAATTAAAAATGCAAAAATGATGTTTTTGCATAAACATTGTCATTTTATTTATTGCACAACTCAGCTTGATGTCCCTGCACGTTAACAGAAGACTTACAAGAAGAAAAAGAAGGAAGAGGAAGAAGAATTGGCCGCTTGACGGTGGCTTGACGTGATGGTCTAACTTGTCATGTTTGTGTTCCATAATATTCCACCACATCCTTCCTGGAAAGATACGTGCTTCATGACACCCAAAAAACCATGCTCTACAAACAAGCCTGTAGACTTGAGGATGAAGGAACTTGAAATTGTAACAAGAGGTCCTCTAGATCCCAATGGTTAGACACAAAGCAACCCCTACTTGTTAATTTACAACTGCGGATATTCCATTATCTATCTGGAAATGCCATGAACAAGCCATCACCAAGAAGATAAGAAACTCCTCCATCCAAAGTCCAAACCCTATTTGACTTGAACCACAAGACAATCAACCTCCAACCCCAAGAATTCTCTTCTTTTACTACTTCTCCTTTTAACTCAAACCATTTATATGAGTCCAACGACAAGAATAGAGCTATAGTCCCTGAACTCATCAACCAACAGGTACCTACAATTATGGAAACCTCTAACAATTCATGCTCATCATCATCGGAGATTGTGTTCTTTGACTTGGAAACAACAGTCCCCAACAAAACGGGACAGCGGTTCTGGGTATTGGAGTTCGGTGCAATCATCGTTTGTCCGAGAAAACTGGTGGAGCTTGAGAGTTACAGTACCCTCATTAGACCCTCGGACCTGTCCGTCGTGTCGTTGACGTCTTGTCGACGTGATGGGATAACGCGCGAAGCTGTTGCAAGTGCTCCGGTGTTTGAAGATGTTGCTGACAGGATTTTCAGCATTCTTAACGGTCGAATATGGGCAGGACATAACATCCAAAGATTCGATTGTGCTCGTATCAGAGAGGCGTTTGCAGAGATTGGTAGGTCTCCGCCAGTTCCTGTTGGATTGATTGATTCTTTAGGCGTTTTGTCCCAAAAGTTTGGTCGTAGAGCTGGCAATATGAAGGTGCATTTCTATTACGTCTTGCAACTCGGCATTACGTGCATTTCTTTTCTTTCAGCATTAAATTTTCCTGGAAAATGTTCAAGATTTTCTTTTGATTTTCAGATGGCAACTTTGGCAGCCTACTTTGGGCTAGGACAGCAGAAACATAGGTAGATATATACTAAGGTTTGCTTCGGTTGCATTGACATACGTAATTACAAATAATCATTGTGGTTTTGACATATCACAGAAGTCTGGATGATGTTCGTATGAATTTGGAGGTTGTGAAACATTGTGCTACAGTTCTATTCCTGGTAAAACTCATTACCATCTATAATTCTTCATCTACAATTCTAAACCGTGTCATGATGAGTTCTAATAGATGAAGTCTTGGGGTGTTTCTATGTTGCTAATTAACTAGGAATCTAGCCTTCCTGCTGATTTAAATCGAAAATGGCACCACAACCCTCCCTCTGTTACAACAAGGAGTAGAAGTAATGGAAAGCCACAAGTTGGCAGGGAAGAAACCAGCGCCAGAAAATCTCCTCCTACTACGGTTGGACATCAAAGAGCGGTACCTTATACAAGAGGAAACATAAACAAGGTACCTGTGAAGTTGTTATATTTCTGAGTCAAGAAAATGGCAGACATTAGCAATCTTCAAATTGTTAAATTGGTTTAGCAGATGACAGAAGGAGTGCAGAGATTATTGTGCAGAGCCCGAGAGACAAACTCTCTTCACAGGTTACTCAAGCACTCTCAATCTTTGCTCAGATGACCACCATGAATGCTTGGAGATCCCCATCTCTGAACCATTAACAACAAAAATGGAAGTACAATGTTAGAAAAGACCGTGTTCTGAATCCATGGAAGGTTTCGTCGTGGGTTTCTTACGAACGGCTTGGAGATGGAATGTAGATATGTGATGAATCCTTTCGATTCCCATAATTAGTTGATTAAATTATTCTTTTACTAAAATTCTTTTTGAGGTTATCACATCCTCAAGGTTACATGTAATTTGTACATAACAATTACTAATTGATCAAGGTTACATTTTTTAAGTTCATTTATGACTTGCAAATTCTACAATATAATAAAATTTATTAATTTAAATATTTTAAAATTAATATTTATCAATTCTTTATTAAAAAATATTTGTTAGGTAAAATAGAAAATATAATTCCCCTTTCCAATTTAGGAAAGACCTCCACTTACATAATAAATTATTTAAGATTTATGAGTTTTTTAAAAGTAAAGGTTTAATTAATAAATAAAAGTTATAAGGTACAAATTAGGGATAACATAATGTCTGAAGAAGTATGAAAACTAGAAGCAGATGTTAACCGAACGTGGAATGGAGTAATAATTCCCTTAAGGGATGCACTTAAGCAGGGCAGATCTAGAATTTTTTTTGAGTGGGGGCAAAATTTTAATAGGGATAAATTTTTATTTTTAATGGGAGCAAAATTTTAATAAAAGTAAAATTATTTTTTTTACGGGGCAAAACTTAAAATAATAACTTTTTATAGGAAATTTGTTGGAGGCAACGAGAGCATGTGGGATCCGCCCCTGCACTTAAGGAAATATTGAGAGTTTCCAAAGGGCTTAATGGTTATAAGAAAGAATTTTGGTAGTCCAATGAAGACATCTAAAATAAGGTGAATGTCAAGAAGGTTGCTTACTAAGAATGGAAAAAAGATATTTTTAAATTAGCTACAGCTAGTAAATGCAAAGCAATGGATTTGGATCAAAACTATCTAAATAAAGTATGCTCTAACTTGACATTAATACTTTATTTTATTATATCCACTAAAATAAAGTATTAATGACATTAATACTTTATTTTAGTGGATATAATAAAATAAAGTATTAATGTCAAGTTAGAGCTTTAGAGAGATGTACTAGAATTAAAAGACTTTAAATTGAACAGGATCAAGATTGAGTATCTAGAGTGTAACTTTTCAGATTGCAAGGTTGCAATTGGTGTGGAGATCAAGATTGGTATGGAATTATGCCACAGAAAAATTGTTTTAAGTATCTTGGATCTATCATTTAAAGTAGTAGCGAGATAGACAACAACATAGTTCATCAAATCAAATCAAGACGGCTTAAATGGAGGGGTGCTTCTGGACTTTATATAATAAGAAGATATCATTCAAGTTAAAAGGTATATTCTATTATTTAGCAATCAGTCTAGCCATACTTTATAGAATGTTGGCTTATTAAATAAATACAAAGTTATAAGTTAACGATGAGGAGATGTCGGTGCTCCATTGAACTTGCAACCTTACATGAAAAGATAAAGTCTGGAATATAGTGGTAAAAGACAAGTTGGAGATGGCTAACACTGTTAATAAATTAAGGGAGACATATCTTAGATAGTTTTGATATATTAAGAGGAAACATCCTAATACCCTAATGAGAAGATGCAAGAAGATTATACTTTGAGAATATAAGAAAAGACGAGGACGATCCAAGAAGAACCAGGGGAGGTGATCAAGAATAATATTGTTCTACTAGAGCTTACCGAAGGCTTGACTCTTAACGAGAAACTTTGGAGAACTAAGATACAGGTAAAAGACTCTACATAGAGAGGTTCTTTTCTTTTCATAGACTTTATATATTTACACTTTCTCTTTTATTTATTTATTTTGTTTTTATCATTTGTTTGTTTTATTTCTTATCTTTTTATTATTTACTTACTTTTATCTTTATCTTTATTTTTATTTTTATCTTCATTTATGCGATTATTTGTTTATGTATTTAGCTATCGTTTTCTTTCAACCGTTTTCAAGCATTTTTTTAGTAGGTCTATTGAAAACAATATCTCTACTAATTATAGGTAAGATTACAGACCTTTGAACTTTTCCGAACCTCACATTTTAGTAAAATTCTGACTAGAACGTTATTGTTATTGTAGTTAAAAGGCACAAAAGTGGTGTTAGAGAAATTCATCCCTACATCCAATAAGCACATTACATTTTGTCAACAACCTACTAAGCACTTAATAACATATATTTTAATGTTTATTAAAGATAATTTATTTAATATGTACATAAATTAATTATTCTAAATTATTTAAAAAAACTATGGTGAGACAAATGAAATATATTTTCTTTTCAAATTAAGAATTTTAATAATAAACTTTGTATTTTAAAGTATATATTAAATAAATTATTAACAAATAATGAATCATAAACTATGTTTATAATTTAAAATTAAATAATGAATTCAATTTGATTGTAATTATTCTCTTCAAATTGTAATTAGTTAAATAAACTGTAACTCCATCGAAATAATTGATCTTTTGAATTATGAAGCTTTGAGACAGACTTACACTTACTCCACCGATTAGGCCACCTTCCCCACATCCACCCCCAAGCTTAAGGTACAGCGAATCTAGACGACATTTTATGAAAATGAAATGCACAAAAAGCGGTGCCTCTTTATGCTTATCGAGACAAGACTTGGCGTTGACTTGAACTCAAAACACGGCGAGAAGTGCCTCCACGTGGCATAATCATAATACCGCGCACTATGTTAAGATTCATTGAACCTAGACCCTTTTTGACTAAGAATCGCAAAGTAAGAGTCAAATCAAAGCCTAAACAATATATATATATATATATATAAAATGGGATGGATAATGTTTTAAAGATAAGAAGTTTAATAAAAATAAAAATTTTAAAATATTATTAACTGATACTGTTTTTATTCATAAAATAATTTAATGCTTAATTAAAAAGGTATTGTTAAATAAAAATTTATTTATTTATTTTAATGATAAGAACCTACTCCCTCCGTTTCATAATAAAAGTCGTTTTGGAGAAATGCACACTTATTAAGAAAGTTAATGAAATATCTGATAT
>JANKOE010000204.1:61024528-61040055 GCA_026284465.1 Erythroxylum citrifolium
TGCATAAATAATTTTTATTACAAAATAAAATATAGTTAAAATTAAAAGTGTTTTTTATTTTTATGTTGTCAAACAGTATACTGTATGAAACTTTTTCAAAAAAGTTCTTTTTTAAATGACAGTCAAACAGTCAACTAACTTCTTTGAAAAGTTCTTTTCAGAAAAACTCTATTGATAAAAGCTCTACTGACAAAAGCTCTATTAGTATAAGCTCATCCAAACAAGATACTAGTTTATGTCATTTTAGAGGTAAATTTTGTGAAAGAAGTATATTTGTAGACAAGAGTTAACTATGGTCTGATTAGTTTATTCACCAACTCAGCATCGTTAATTTCTAAGTTTAACTTCTGAACGTGGTTGAGAAGAATGTGGAACAACTATTATCATTTGAGATATCTAACTGAGATTTACAAATTCGTCTAAGCTTTTTGAGTTTTCTGGAAAAAAAAAGTCAGAGTTTTCATTTTTATTGTGATTATTAGAGCTATCTGGTACTATGTGACTATCAGAACTATCTAGAACTAGATGGAAGGTGAATATAAATTCTTAATTGAGCATGAGTTCTTTTGTTTTATCTCTGGATTCTATTCATAATTGATTATCTTTTAAATTATATTGATTGAACTTAATATATGACTTATACTTCACTATAATCAAATTATATTGATTGAACTTAACATATGACTTATACTTCACTATCTTCTAAATTATTAAAGTAAAAGTAATTTAATAATTATAATTTGAAAGCAAAACTTTTGAGTTAATAAATATATAAAAACAAAAATTATCACTTAAACTATTTTCTTTAAAAGCCAATCATTTATACTTATTTTTATGAGGAGGTATCCTTAATTTATTTTTTTTGAAACGGAGGAACTCGCAATTATTATCTTTTAGATACGCACTGGGTAAAATTTTAGATTGACACAATAGCTTACAAATCACGCCAACTTGGTACTCCACATTAGGCAAGTTCTATACGACAAGCTCGATCGAAAAAGAGTAAATAGAAAGAATTGAACACAGAACCTTTTACCCTCATACCTCTCTACTCGTAAGACCTCTTACTAAGCAAACTGATCATGGAGATATCTTTTTCCTTCTTTTTAATAACAATAATAAGAGAAAGGATCTTGAATTAATTAGTAAAAGTTGCTCTATTATAATCAGAAAGCTATAATTTTGAATTACAAAAATAGTTTTTTGTAAAAATATAAAAATAAGACTGCAATGATCCTATCCAAACTTTCATTAAACAAGAATTTTGTGCGTTAAATATATTAAATGTTTTAACAAATAAGTATAAATCTTGTTGATATATAAATTTTGCTAAAATGTTGGGTAAAATTGTATAATATGTAAGCTTATTCAAAGAGAGATTATTTCGATAAGAGTCACGGACAACAGTGACTCTAAAAATTACAATCGAGGAAGAGTCTGGAACCCAGAGACAGTAAAAGTGAATGATGAAAGCAGAAAAAAGCAGCAGTTGAAGACCGTTCATGTGACTGACATGGTCCTTTTTCCACTAACTTTCAACAAGAGATCGACCTTACCAGAAGAAATGAAAACGACTTATTTGGCATGGACAATAAGAGCTCATATCTTCTGTTTAATATTACGGTATTTTATTGTGTCCAATAAATCTAAGACAGAATAAGATAGAATAAAATTGAACTGAGGATCTGGTTTCGGACCACAAACAAATCTTCTCATTTGCTAATACACTTTTAAGAGGAAGCAGAGAGAAAGCAAATGCTTACTTAAACACATCAACCTTTCCTTACCTCACGAATATGGACAACTCTAGCCAGGAAGAAAATAGAAATTGGTATGGACATTCGAGAAGGCTTCTCATTTTTTCCAGCACCATGTCAGCTTTCCTCCTAGAACGGCCTATCTCAAATGCACGAAGGTCCCGCAAACCACAAACACAACTTAGTGGTCAGTGATTCTCGAATAAAAGGGTCTAGTCCTTTTTTATGTCCACACGACGACCTTTTGGTACGGGTCATGACAATAATTTACTCTGACATGTGGAGATCGTATCACGTTATAACTATTCTTGCTAGTTTTTAATTATTCCAAGGTATATTATGAACCTAGAAAAGAAACATTACTGCATCATGAATTCATAATGAGGACATGGTTGTTAGACTTACTAATTGAATTCTGTAGTAATACACTAATAGGCTCGATGTATATGGGAACAAATTACCTGTTCCATAATTGCTGTGCCAGTGTTGTTCTATTGTATCTAGTCCATACATTTATATGGGACTCACAAAAATATATGGACTAAATGCAATGTAACAGCATTGGCACAGCAATTATAGAATAGGTGATTTCATTTGGATGTATATGACCCCAGTTTCCAGTTCAAGAAAATGAAGGGTCCCTCTATTTCTTGCTTGATTGGCATCACCATCCTTCGTGATAAAAATAGGGCAAAGGCCAATACATTTGGTACAATTTCGAAGAGTCAAGATCCATAAAAATTGTACTGCCTAAACACTTGCATGTAAATTTTATATTACTAGAAAAGCAAACCGAGTTTTGTTGCAATTTGTTTTTAGTAAAGGAAGAGCTCGTATTCATTGTTTCAAGTGCATGCATGCTGTATAAGCTTTTTTAAAAATTTTGTTATAATTTATTAATTATACATTTTAAATAAATTATTATAAAATTATTTAGTAGTATTATACCTTAATTAATACAAATTTTAAGAATATAAATAAATTATTAAGAATATTTGGATCAAAAGACAATGGTTCTTAATTTGTAAAGTTTACACAAAATAGTTTTTATAAATATTTATAAAACAGAAAATAATATATACTTTTTTTAATATAGACTTTTTTTTAATCTCTCTTACTAATTTAAGTCCAATAATTGATAACACAATTCTAACCCCATTAGAACATTGACAAGAGAAACTTAATAGAAAAATCATTAGGTTTCATTATTAAAGTGCACTCATAACACTAAAAATAATTATATCACTTTCCATAAATCTATCAAAATGAATACGAATATACTATTTTAAGTAGTTATATTGAATAAATTTATTAATCATTAATTTATAATAAAAGTCGGTTAATAAATATAAGAATAGTATACCATAATACACCGTAACACTTGGATTGTCACTCGTCAGTAACTAAGTTAACAAGGTTCAAGTTATCCAAGCGGATCAATTTACTTAATCCTGTTTTCGTGTATCATCCTGTATCTATTTTTATAATGAATGAATTGATGGAGAGAGGCACAAGGTGACTCTTGATCCCATTTTTGTGTGCTACCTTATGCTCCTCTCTATAATTGATGGATTGATAGAAAGAGGCATAGGTGGCACACGAAAACGGAAACAATCACCCTATGCCTTATCTAAGCTCGGTTTAACTTAAAGTTCAAAAATTATAGAAAAAATGATATCATTTTTAGTAAAATGATATAATTTTTGAAAGGAAAGAATTTATGGGTGGAGTATGTACTATGTAGAGCTTAGGCAATCTCCAAATATCACACCAAAAAACTTGATGTGTTAAATCTACTCTAACTAATACACCAAATTTACAATTCATGAGTATCATTTTAGTGTAGTGAACAGTAACAAACTGTTACATTAAAAGTTGTAAAATAACATTTTTAATTATTTTCTTATTTACATATTTCTTTTATACTCTTATCACATTTTGATATATTCATACGTAGTTGAGATCTTTAAAATAATACTAATATTAAATATAATATTAAATTTATTTTTAATTCTTATTTATAAGTTTAATAAATTTATTAATAAAATACTTTAATAAAAAATAACTTTAAAATAAAAGGTATATGGAGTTGAGCTCGCTAGTTCTAACACATGACGGGGGTCAGGGGTACAGATCTTCTGTACCTATTTTTGTGTACCTATCTTGTCCCACTTGATTGAAGCCATTCATTTATGTGGGACCCACATAAATAAATGGCTTGGATTAAATGTGACAGAGTAGGTACACCAAAATGGAGACAAAGGATCTCAAGTCGGGTCGGGGTAGTTAAGTTTCGCAGGTTTTATTCCCAAACTCAAGGACGGCGCGTTTAAAGCACATCTGTAATTCACAACATCGGTGATTGAGCACGCGCGGTAAATATCGCGAGACAGAGCTAACACAGACTCCAACAGACACACTCGTCTTCCATGACTTTCACGACCATCGTCACCGGTACTTTCATTTCGGTTCCAGTAAGTTCTTAGATACTGGGACCCGCACAGACATGAAAGTACTAATTAGAACTAATAATTAAATTTTTATTCTGGTTAACGTCGACGCGCCACGTGTAATGCTTAAATTTAGCTCGCACGCGTTAGCCGGTACGTGCGACTCCACTGGTACTCCCCTGTCTCTGTCTATCTTTTGCATGGTCTAGGGCCAATAATATAAGGTGAGATTGGGATCCACAGCCACTAACCTTTCGCCACGTGTTGGGGTGTTTTGCTCTATTTATACACACCGCTTTGGCTTTGTTCTTCCAGTCGAGTAGCAGCATATCCTTTTGTTGTTTCAGAAGTTACGATCATTTGTTCTTGTTGAGAGAAAATGTTTATAGAGAAGTTTAAGGTTGAGTCCCCTAATGTGAAGTTCTCAGAGGGTGAGATTCACTCTGTGTACAACTACGAGACCACCGAGGTTGTTCATGAGAACAGAAACGGGACCTATCAGTGGGTGGTCAAGCCCAAAACTGTGAAATATGAATTCAAGACCGACACCCACGTCCCTAAACTGGGGTCCGTTACTAATTAACTACCTCGTTTTAACCGATTTCGTTTCGTTTCTTGATTATTTTATCTGGGTCGTTCTCAAAATCCTGAATTTTAATGCGTTTTGTTTGATAGTGTTATGCTCGTTGGTTGGGGAGGAAACAATGGCTCAACCCTCACCGGTGGTGTTATAGCCAACAGAGAGTGAGTTTCTGTACAGTGATGGTGTTTATCGTTTGTAATTATATGGAGTTAGGGTGTTTGGTCGATGGGATTGTAACAGGAGTGTACTATTTGTTTTAATTAAGGAAATTTGTAAATTTGTTTGTATTTGTGTTTTTGTTTTTGCAGAGGAATTTCATGGGCGACAAAGGACAAGGTTCAACAAGCTAATTACTTTGGCTCGCTAACCCAGGCATCAACGATTCGTGTTGGGTCCTTTAATGGAGAGGAAATTTACGCTCCATTCAAGAGCCTCCTTCCCATGGTATATTGATAAAATGTGTCTTCTGTTACTGTTGCATGGTTTAACTTTTCGATGTTTAAGTGACGAGAGTTTTGTAAAATCGATCCAGGTGAACCCAGATGATATTGTGTTTGGAGGATGGGACATAAGTGACATGAACTTGGCAGACGCCATGGCCAGGGCTAAGGTCCTGGACATTGATTTGCAGAAGCAACTCAGGCCTTACATGGAGTCTATGGTCCCACTTCCTGGAATTTATGACCCTGACTTCATCGCTGCTAATCAAGGATCACGTGCCAACAACGTGATCAAGGGCACCAAAAAAGAGCAGGTTCAGCAGATTATCAAAGACATCAGGTACCCTCCTTGTTGGGTTTAATCTGTTTAAAAGGTCTTCCCATTATGGGGGAGCTTAATATTGTCATATGATTATTACAGAGAGTTTAAGGAGAAAAACAAGGTGGACAAGGTTGTTGTTTTGTGGACAGCAAACACAGAAAGGTACAGTAACGTTATTGTGGGGCTAAATGACACTATGGAAAACCTCTTGGCTTCTTTAGAGAAGAACGAAGATGAGATATCTCCATCAACTTTGTATGCCTTGGCCTGTGTTTTTGAAAATGTTCCTTTCATCAATGGAAGCCCACAGAATACTTTCGTTCCAGGTAACTAAAACTCTATATTCAATGTTCTATAAAAGAAATGACCCTTCAATTGTGTTAAGCATCCAATTTTTCCTCAGGGCTTATTGACTTAGCTATTAAGAGGAACAGTTTGATTGGTGGAGATGACTTCAAGAGTGGTCAGACCAAGATTAAGTCCGTGTTGGTCGATTTCCTTGTTGGTGCTGGTATTAAGGTATACATATAAATACATGCATACATACATATATATATATATATAGACTATATAGGAACTTACTTGTTGAACCTGAACTGAATTAATTATGCAGCCAACATCAATAGTTAGCTACAACCATTTAGGAAACAATGACGGGATGAATCTTTCTGCACCTCAAACTTTTCGTTCTAAAGAGATCTCCAAGAGTAACGTTGTGGATGATATGGTCTCAAGCAATGCTATTCTCTATGAGCCTGGGGAGCATCCTGACCATGTTGTGGTCATCAAGGTAAAAAAGGATTTAACTCAAATCTTCTCCAGATTTAGGTTCATTGTTTTGGACTTTCTGGTTTAAGTGTGTTGGTTCTTTTGTAGTATGTGCCATATGTGGGAGACAGCAAGAGAGCCATGGATGAGTACACATCAGAGATATTCATGGGTGGGAAGAACACTATAGTTTTGCATAATACTTGTGAGGACTCTCTCTTGGCTGCTCCAATCATCTTGGATCTTGTGCTGCTTGCAGAGCTCAGCACTAGAATCCAGCTTAAAGCTGAAGGAGAGGTGTGTTTGCTTTTGTGTTCCCTTTTTTTCTTTTTTCCTTTTCTCCATGTTTGATTGTTGTTTAGATTAACCTAATCAAGTTGTATGGATTTTGTTAAATACAGGGCAAGTTTCACTCTTTCCACCCTGTGGCTACCATTCTTAGCTACCTGACCAAGGCCCCTCTTGTGAGTCCCACCTTGTGCCTTTAAGAGACATGTGAACTGACTTTTAGATCACCTTTTAGTTATTTTGGCAATTGCACATCCTGCCTAGCCATTTTAGTAATTATGACAAGAGCTCATGACTTGGTGTGTGTTAAATGGTTATAAAAACAGGTTCCTCCAGGCACTCCAGTGGTTAATGCACTGGCAAAGCAGCGAGCAATGCTTGAGAACATACTGAGAGCTTGTGTTGGTTTGGCTCCTGAGAACAACATGATATTAGAGTACAAGTGAACAGCAGATGGTGGAAGAAGAAGAAGAAGAGTAGTCCTGAAACTTAGATGCATTTCTCTCCTTACTGCTCTTTGTTTTTGTCTTCCCATTTAGTGTAATGATTATTTAATGTGAATGGTGTTTAGTTATTCCAGTCCTTTGATCTCTCCGGCTCCTTACAGAACCAAAACGTTAGATTATCTTACAATTCAACAAGAACTACGTGATTGTCATGAATAGTAACGGATGAGACGAGACGAGGCATAAATTGGTTTTAAACTAAATCGTGATTTAACCTTTTTGGCTATGTTTGTGAAGACCATGAACGAGTGGTCCCCTAAAGTGACAAAGAAACTTGGAACTAACTAGACATGAATTATCAAATCAATCAATAAAAGTCTCCAAATGAATCTCTTTCAGTTATCTAATTCCAACAGCCCTAGACATCCAACTAACTTCCCTAGATTCTTGGATTTGTACAAACTTTCTAGACGGAAATTGTTGAAGAGGGTATAGAGAAAACAGTGAATGTTTGAATCAATCTTTCAGAATACGACGTTACCATATTAGATTGTTTATATATAAATGGGCTTGCGTCATCCTTGCTTTATTACGTATAGGCAAAGGTACATTAGCACACAGAGTAAAACGTTATATCTTAGAATCTCATACTAAAAAAATCACAATATATGAAAGTATTATATATTTATGGAGCTTTTGCCTGTTCATTTTGGTTACTTGCACGATTAAGTAGCAAATTAAAGACCGTTTTCTCATGTCAAACATCCAATAAAAGTAGGGGTGAGCATTCGGATAATTCGGGCCCAATTTTTACTGTTTGGGCCCGGCCCGAATTACCTGAAATTTTTTCCCTTACCTGGCCCGAACCCGAACTTTCAATTACCCGAACTTACCCGGCCCGATTTTTCCGAATTACTTATTTACCTGGCCCCATTTACCTGATTTATCCCGGCCTGATTTACCCGAATTACCCTAATTATCCTATTTCACAAATTTTTTAAACCTAATTCGGGTAATCGGGCCGGCCCGAATTTTTTTCCCTTACCCGTCCCAGCCCGAAAATAATTCGGGTAACACTCGGATCGGCCCGAATTACCCAAACTTTAAAATTTTCTTACCCGAATTAATTCAGGTCGGGCCGGATAATCGGGCCGGCCCGAATAATACTCACCCCTGAATAAAAGACCGTTACAAGTGCCTTTCTTTGTTTTATTGTCAGATTAATCAACCAACAATTTCAATTTTATATTATATATTTAAAAATAGTTAGTTGGGAATTTGATTAGTAATTTTTTTATAAATGTATACAAAATTAATACGATATTGGGTTAGGATGATAAAGGTAGAGATTGACCTAAACGATAAAATCGCAAACAATGAGAGTTAACACCTAAAATTATTTTACATTAGGTCGTGCACACGATTATAGAGAGTTACATAACCTTTATATACGGTCTAGCATCTTCACACAAATGTATACACAACTTTGCATGTTCTCACCTCTTCACATTTTGTTCATACATTTACAGAGGCTTGCATCATCAATCTAACACGACCGTGTAAGTCATGATATGGACGTATAATACTTTACACGGACTTGTATCTTTGTAAGATTTTTTTTAATCTTGTCTTCACTCATTTGTCATTCCTATAAATTATAAAGCCTTCTACAATTATCGGAAGTCTAAAAATAGGATTGGACACTCTACATAAACATATATATATATATATACACACACAAAATGCTTGATAATTGATAATAGGCTATTATACTATTTTCTTGCTATTGGGCATCGTGAGCATTTATGGACTCTCGTGACCTTCATTCCTTATTGCCATGCATGATATTGATATTGCTCCTTTAATTTCTTTCGTCTCGTCTTGTTTTATCTGCTCTTCTCTGCATTCTAGACTACAAAAAGCCGTATCACCTCTGCAGATTAATTAAGAACCACCATAAAGAAAAAGTAAAACAAATTGTCAATCAGATTAAGAAAATAAAACATAAGAAACCAAGAACAAAAAGAGTTGCTTGAATGAATTTGCTTAAGGCGAGCTTAATTCTTATTCTTAACTTGTGAACTTCCACAGTAGCTTGAGCCCGATTTAGCTTCCGGTTATTGAAGCCTAATCAATTTCAGGCTTATGCTACGAGCCTTGAACTTGTTCGGGTCCCGAACTGTTGTAAAAATTTTCAGGTCTTAAGTCAAGTCGGATTCAAAGACATGCAATATTGTGAGCATTACCTATACATGTAAATATCTTTGGCAGGAGTCAAGCGGCGTTGACAAAGGCCACATCTTGTCAGGAAATGAGCTGCCTCCGCAGAGCCACCGCAGTTTTTCCGGTGGTGGTATCTGGGAGACAGCACCATGGAAGCTAAGTACCGTTGATGATCATCACGACATATTAGTTCATTACCAATACTGTTTTCAGTCAGATTCGTGGACTGCCCTCCTTCTCCTCCTTCTTCAGGACCATCATCAGACATCGGTGGCGACTCTATAACGTCGTCAAGGAGAGCAGTCATGCTTGGGGTCCTTCTGATGGGTGGTCGTGAACGCTTTCCGAACAGCATATTGAATATCCTATGGGTTTGGATTGAAAGCAAACAGCAGAGGAAAAAAGAGACAGGGTTTTGGAGAGGGCTTGTAAATTGTAATGAGCGAAAATGTTGAGAAACAGAAAAGAGAATTAGAGAAGAAGATAAAATAAAATTAGAGGAGAATAAGAGCGAATCTTGGCCGTTGTAATAAAATAAAATCAGAGGAGAATAAGAGCGAATCTTGGCCGTTGCTTGCGGGCGCCGTGTACTAAGAACATCGCCACGCCACGCATCTTCTTCTTCTGTTTTGCCTTCTCCTTTGCTTTCACCCCTCCATTTCTTATAATAATAATGAGTAAAAAAAATAAAATTTTCTTAAAATTTTGAAAATTTTTAATCTTTGGAAAAATTTTAATTTTCAATTTCCTAAAATTTTTTTCTCTAAAGTATGGTTAAAGATAACAACAAAATATACAAAATATAAATATAAGACACGAATTAATAAAATTCCACTAATACGATAACTTAACTCTTTAGATTTGTTTTAAATTAATTAAATTTGATTTAAATTAACAATTTCAAATAATTAATAATAAATTATTAATTTGAGTAGACTTTAATTAGACTAATTCAAGTTTAAGTAATATTTGATGAGTTCACATGTGATATTTATATCGCATGTGTTTCGTCATTTTTTTTACCGAAATCTAGAAGAAATAATTTTATAAAAAATTTAAAAATAAATGGTTTTTTATAAATTTTTATAAATTAAATTTCTTAAATTTTTTTTAACTATATGAGAGTTTCTTGTCTTTTACTTAATAATATTCTATACGTCACTTTATATGCATATTATTTATTTCTTCCTTTATCTATATATTTATTTTATGTTATGGATACTAATATTATTTGCTTAATACCTAATTAGTATTTTTCTCAAGAAAAAAGTTCAATGGTATGTAAGTCATCCATAACATAGAACAACAAAGAACTTAGAAATACCCTCTAAAAGATGTATATCAATTGGTAAAGCAAGTCTCTCATATTTTCACTTATAAATTTGAGTTCCAATAGAAGAAATTATATTTCTATCAATTGAAAATAAAAATATGATAAATTTGTAAATATTAACTTAATTTTAAGTGACCTACTCATTAACCAAATTATTCAAAATACATTTTTTGTAAATTACTATTTGTAAATTAAGTGTGCATCTTGTGGTGAATTCCATGTTATCAAAAGAAAGTTTTGAAAAATAAGAAGTAAAAGTTTTGTTGACAGGGAAATCTGAAAAAGTTCAGTAGTAAGCAGCTCTATTCTTATTACCTATTTGGATGAGTTTTTGGAAGGTCAATAAGTACTTTATTCTACCACAAAAGCCTTTTTTAAAAAAAATGGACGTTTGGTTGTAAAATAAATAAGCATTTCTTTAACATATATGACTTTTCGTTAAGCCAAAATACAACTTTTTAATAAATTCAAATTTGGAGCTTCTAAAAAAAACCTCTCAAATAGTTTTTTCAGGTAGATTTTTTAGTTCAATTAATGAGTCTATTTTTTTGTCCCATTTGTCGTTATGTTTTACACATAATTCTCCTAATACTCATAATAAATGTATAATTTATTATGTATTTAACTATTTACTCAACTTTTATATTTATTTTGAGATTTATATAATATTATTTGACTTTTTATATGTTTTAATATTTATTTTTTATATCAATTTTACTTATGTTATAATCTATATAAAAGATTTGGTTAGATATATTTTTATTTCTGTTTCATATAGTTTAAAATTATACAATAATTAATATATTATATTTTGTATATTGTATATTGTTTAATATACTTTAAATAATATTTATATACGTAAATAATTTTTATTACAAAATAAAATATAATTAAAATTAAAAGTAATTTTTATTTTTATGTTATCAAACAGTAGACTGTATGAAGTTTTTTTAAAAAAAAGCTCTTTTTAAATAATCGTGCAATAACAAGCTGACTTTTTAGAAAAAAATTTCTCAAAAAAGATACGCTAAAAAAACTCTTATGATAAAAACTGTATTAATATAAGCACTTAATTATTAATCGAGAAGCTATTTTCGAAAAGTTCCGAAAATTAAGGTTTGTAATAATTGATGTTTCCTACCATTCCAACTAGGAGGAAACATAGACAAGGTCGCAATGATGGCTGCATAAAGAACACAGACCCTCCAAGCATCTTAGTCCCACTATGTAAAACAATAATTGTAGGCACTCATCAGGAACATGATTGGGGACCTAAAAAGGCACACCCAGACATCAAATTATGCGTTTCAACACTTTCCTGCTGCCTCGATTCATTTCATTTGCTGCTTCTTAATTCATATATTTTTCAGTTCTATGCATAATTTCAGATGATTCGTATAGGAATGACAAAGTAGATGGAAGAGACATACAAAATGTGATGTTTCCAAGATAAAAGGAAGCATTTGTTTTGTAAGTTCTGTCATCTCTGATTATTCTTTCTTCTGAAGCAGTGGTTTTGTTTTTATGAATCATCATTTTTAAGATGATAAAGAAGAAGGTCGAGATAAATCCTACCCTGTCTTATTCTGTATAAGAATAAGACGGCGCCGTTTTAACATAAAATTTGAGACTCTCTTCTTAAATGGACAGTGTCTGTGGGACCCACCCACAGGCGCTGTTTCTAAGCCAATTACAAAGTTAAATCCAAAGCCACTTTTCATTATTGTTATACGTTATTTTTGCTGCAACTCCAAAACAAATAAATATCAAAACTTTAAACAATTAAATTAATAAGAATAATTAAAGAAACATAATAATTTTTAACAATAATAAAATGTTTAATAATAATAAGAAATATACACTTATTATATTTGAAAATAATTAAAATAATAAGAATAATTAATTCCAGAATAATTCAATAATCATAAGAAAAGATTGAATTATATAATTATTGAAATCATTGCTTAAATAAATACTACTACAGAATTTTATAATAATTAATTATTAAAGGTAATAATAACAAATTTCATCAAAATAATAATAACAATAATTCTAATTCTAATTCTAATAATAATAACAATAACAATAATAATAATTTAATCATTAATTCCATAATAATTCAATAATCATAAGAACAAATTGAATTATATAATTATTGAAATCATTGATTAAATAAATACTTCTACACAATTTTATAATAATTAATTATTAAAAGTTATAATAACGAATTTCATCAAAATAATAATAATAATAACAATAACAATAACAATAATCATAATCATAACCAATATATAATATTACTAATAATAATAATAGCCCATTTATAATTTCAAAATTTTAACACATCCGAATAATTATATTTACATAATAACAATAATAATCATAATACTAATCATAATCATAATAATGATAATAATAGAAATTATTATTATTATTATTATGTATTATTATAAATCCATAAATAAATAATTACATAAATAACAATTGTCAATTATAATAACGAATTTAATAATGTTATCAATAATAATAGACATTTTTTATTCAAATAATACATTTCTTAATCATACGTAATATACCAAAGTACAAACAAATCCATTAAACAATAAAAACGAAATTTAAAAAATACTATTAATTCTAATAATACAAAAAAAAGGAGATGGTGACTAATCAGGCGGCCTCGCCCTCGTGAGACTGGCCATTTTCTAGAGGTCTCGCGAGGGCGATGCCTGTCTCGCAAGGGTGACACCTCACAACCGCGAGCTCCACCCATTCTTCTTCTATTCAGTTACTATTATTCTTATAATTATTACATAATTTCGTTATTAATTATATTAAATAATATGATTGCATTCCTGATTATTATTATTATTATTATTGTTATTCATAACAATAAGGAAATAATTATATGCTTATTTTTCCAACAGTCTTATAATCAGTTTTAATTTATAAATAATTTAAATAATTCTTATAATAAATTCTATTATCATAAATAATAAAAATGTTATGTTTTTTTAAACTTTCTTATTATTTTAATTGTTTCTAAATATGATAAGTGCTAATTTAATATTCGTTATTATTATTAAAAATTATAGTGGTATAATAATTATTCTTATTAATTTAACTGTTTAAAATAGGCTTTAGTGATTATTTCTCTACTTACTATTATTCTTATTTTTAATAAATTCTTTATTTATTCATGATATTAACTAATAAGATTAAATCCTCGAATGTAATATAATTTTGTTCTTGATAACAATAAGGAAAAATATATGCTTATTTTTTCTAATTCTTTATAATCAGTTTTAATTTTTAAATAATTTGAAGAATTATTATTATAAATTATATTATAATAAATAATAAAAACGTTATGTTTCTTTAATCATTCTTATTATTTTAATTGTTTTCAAATATGATAAGTGCTAAATTTTTATTCGTTATTATTATTCACATTATATTATTATTAAAAATTATAGTGGTATAATAATTATTCTTATTAACTTATCTGTTTAAAATGAGCTTTAATTATTAATTCTCTACTTACTATTATTCTTATTATTAATGATATTAAATAATAAGATTACAGTCCTCATTATTATTAATTTTGTTATTCATAATAATAAGAAAAAAATTATATGCTTATTTTTGCTAATTCCTTATAATCAGTTTTCGTTTTTAAATACTTATTATAGTAAATTATATTATAATAAATATCAAAACTTTATGTTTCTTTAATCAGATTTATTATCTAAATTGTTTTCAAATATGATAAGTGTATATTCCTTATTATTATTAACCATTTTATTATTGTTAAAAATAATTATAGTTCTTTAATAATCAAATTAATTTAATTGTTTAAAGTTTTGATATTTAGTAATTGTCTACTTAGTCTTATTGTTATTATTAAATAAATTATTTATTTATTAATGTAATTAAATAATATCATTAAATTATTGATTATTTTAATTTTGGTTGTTAATAACAATAAAGTTGGCTTTGGAATAACAACTGAAAATTATAGTAAAAGTGGCTTAAAAACGGTTAGCTTTGTCCTTTTGGCTTAAAAATGGTGCCAGTGAGTGGGACTCACAGGCGCCTCTCCATCTGACAAAACGCTGCCCAATTTTCATATTAGACATAAGACAGAATAAATTCAACAGAGTGAACTCTCAACTTCGGGTCTCTAACAAGTTCACCCTTTCCAAAAACTCTTGGACTCAGCGCAATATAAGTTGTCACAAACTTTGCTGTTATGTTCATTGTATGGCAAATCGATGAGGGTACGAAACGCGTCAATGTAATTCCCAAGTTGAAATCAGTGGTCGAGGACAAAGAAGAATTATTGCTCTTCTCAAATGGAATGAAGAAAAAAAGAATTGATTGGAAAATAGTGCTAGTGGACAAGCAAAGCAAAAAACTCTGTTCCATGGCTGAAAAAAATCACTTCCAGGTCAATAGTATAGTTCATTGATGGTTCCTAAATCTCTAAACGAAGTTTAACCTTTCAGTTTTGATGGTTGTGTTTTCATGTCTTCATACCATTTTTCCACCTTCATATACTAACAAAAGAAAAGATTTCAATAGATAAACTGTTTGCAAAGAACACCTAGTTCGGGATATAAAGAATATAAACCGAGTCGTGATGTTTACTGACATTTGATGTCGCTTTTTGAGACACCTCACTGTGATGAATTTCATGGGAACAATCATCTAAACTGGTGGGTAATCCAATGAGGCAGAGTTTGGGGCGGATCATGCAATCCCCGCCCCCATCCCCATTTATAATTTCGTTCCCCATCCCTGCCCTATCTCCATTGGGTTTTTTTTTTCAACCTCCATCCGCATCCTCATCGGGAAATACCATCCCCATCGGGGACCCATTTCCCCATTGGGGATGTTATTAGCTTAAAAAATATTATT
>JANKOE010000204.1:61120138-61133086 GCA_026284465.1 Erythroxylum citrifolium
CCGAAAAATGTCATGACTGCATGCCAATTTCGTAATTTGTACTCATGTCTTCTAACCCTTAATTTGGGGCGTTACATTAAAACTTTTTTCTCTTTTCCCTATAATTCTATCGAAAATAATATCTTTATTAATTAAGAAAATGACCGGCACTTTTGAACTTACAATTTATTAAGAATTCTACGGAAATTTAGAGTGGTTTAAAATTACTGAACACTCTCTTAGTCTCGAGTCTAATCCTATTATTTCTTTATTCAGCAAACTTTAGGAGGAAGAGATTTACTCCACCGATTCAACCATGTCTTTGGACCGTCATTTTTCATTCCTTAAGATCACAAGATTAGGTTCAAGCTATATTTTTCGATACGTCCAAAATTTAAAAAAGAATGACTTACTGGAGTGGAGATAGAGTTACTTGATATTAAATTTTAAATTTAATAAATAACTTACTTAAAATATTTAAAATTATTGTGAACACATATAGAAAGTAATATAATTTTATCATAAACAGACCCAAAAAATTGACCTGGTATAGTAAGAACTTAATTATATGACTGTTATTTTAATAATACTTATAATTATTATTTATTTATATATAATAATAATTTGTTAAAACATTAATTATAAGGACTATAAAAAAATTGCTCCACCAATTCAACCCTTTTTTTGGAACTGGTTTTCATTTATTATGATCAAAGAAATAGTTTCAACCAATATTTATAAATTTATTTCAAATTTTAAAGAAAATAGTTAATATTTTTTTATATTAGGACCCATAAATATTAGTCGAATCAATTAATTTTAAAGTATTAACTTAATAAATAATTTAGTTAAAATATTTTATTTGTATTTCTGAATTATTATATGCATATTTGAAAAATAGGGTAATTCACTATTATAAAAAGAATTGATAAAATGATACCATATAACAACATTAAAAATCTAATTACATAGTTATCGTTTTAACAAAATTTTATAATCATTATTTTATAAGCATGAGCAACTTAATTAATATCAATAATTATTATTTTCTTGACGCTAATTACTCTGTATCTAAATTATTATTAACTATTTAGACATAGTGTTCATTGTTAGACATTTTTTGTCCTTAGGGATAATTTTGTCTTTCTCTCATAGAGATGGACAATATTAATTGTATTTTTTAGTTTTTAAATAAATTATTGGTTAAATTACATAATTTGATCTAGATAAAAATAATAAAGTGACCTAATAAATGATCTAGATTAATGGGTCAAAGTTTGAGTAAAAACGAGTTCTAATTAATATAGACCGGGTCTATATCCTTACGGGGTCCCAACCAAGACACCAAAATAAAAGTCATACAGAATATTTGAACTTGGGAGCACCCTGTTCTTGTAGCCCTCGAAGAGCAACAAGAAGAACTAGCCATTGCCACTGTATAGTCAGCTCTTGTCGCCCCTCCCTCCTAAACTATAAAAACTCTTATAAAGACATGAAAAGGATGTGACCTAAAAACACATGGACGTTCTCGATGTGAGGACTCATGGAACAAGTTAAAATCGAACGGTGGGAACCAAGTGTCCGGTAAGTCTAGTTGGGGACGTGAGAGATTCGAAGTGTTCTGGACTTCGCTTGACTTGACTAGACGATCACTACACAACAAAACTGTACCGTTAGCTCAGGCTACGAGGACTGCATTAATTATAAAGTTAATCGACTTCAAAACGAGAAAAAGAAAAAATTGAAAGCTTCTTCTGTTCACATCTCATATAAGTTCCTCACATGGCCCCTCGAGACTTCATGACTCGCTCAGAAAAGATATTCGAGTGTAATTTAGTTAGCATCGAAGATTGTTCATATCAGTTAATATTAATTGACTTTGCTGATGTTTATTGGTGCCTGTAAAATTATGGGAAGTATTTATTGAGCTCTCGCTCTCGTAAAATTTAGGTTTTCGCCGGATTAAATTGGAAGTGAATTTTTTTCAGCGCAATGATTCTTACAAATTGTTTATTCGAAATTGGACTGTTGTTTATGTATATGTATATCGAAAAAGCAACAAATATACTAATTAACTTGTTACCTATACAGAACATTTTGACGTAAGAGTTACTTATTTTAATACTACACTTATTAAGTGCCAAAATGCTCTATTAGTAATTAGCTTGTTACCTATACAAAACATTTTGATGTAAGAGTTACTTATTTTGATACTATACCTATTAGGTACCAAAATGCTCTATTAGGGAATATATCAGGGATCTATTTCTCCGTACTCGTTAGCTTTCTCTGTAATAAAAAAATATATTAATTGACTTGAACATGTCACTTTCGTCTGTGTTATTAATTCGATTAGCACTCAGATTCAAAATTTAAATTCGACATCAAGGTTTATTTGCTTTTTTATTTTTTATTTTAAATTTAGCAAAAACTTATTTATTTAAAAATAATTTATTTTAAAACTATATATTAGTAGTGATTTCTCTTTTCTCCCATTTCTTACAATTAATTAAATATATATTATTTAAAATAAACTTATTTAATTAAAAATAATTTATCTTTAAATTTTATCTATTATGCAATTATTATCAATATTACATTACCATTAACAGTAAAATTTTTATTTAAAAGAAAACTAAAAATTAAAAACTGAAAATCACAACAAAAAACAAAAGTGTAATCAAACGAACTTAAATTGTTGTTTGGTAAATAATTATTTTTAAAATAATTAGAATTTTATTATTATTCAAACAAATTATTTATATAGTAAATTAAAAAAATTGTATAGCACTAGTGATTGTGGACATAAATTAATTTATATGGGATACGAAATTAATTTAAGTGGTATCCATTAAGAGTTTAGTATTATAACAAGGAAATTTTAAAATTTCTTTTTTGTTAATATTAAAATTAGATTAAGTATAGAGAAGATAAATGCTAATATATAGTTTAACTTGATGTATAATATTTAAGAAGATTAATTTTAAGAATAATTATGTATCATACATATAATAGTAGTCGATACATTTTATATAATTAAAAAGTTCGACAATTCAAACAAATATTTTTAAAAAAGTGCATTTAGATTTAAGTGTTTTTAATAGATTGACCTATAGGTAAGGCTTCGGTTCAAATCGACTTAAGACTTAATTATTTTAAATAAAATGATACCGTTTTATTTGGAAGAGTTAAATTTCTAATAAGCCAAAGTCACTTGAACCTAATTAAAAATAATATTATTTTATACTTTAATTTTAGAAAGATTGACGGGGTGGACCGGCTTGTCATTCTTAGTTTATGTTAGGGTGACATTGTTCTCATATTGACTCATATTTGATGGTGTAACTATAGTGTTGACTTTTGATGACACGATATCATAAGTAATCATTAACCATGATTGCGAGAGACACTTCTTTGACTCAATTTTTAGATCTATGTAAAAAGCCAACGAGAAGTAGATTTGTAGAAGAAAAAAATATTCAAGAAAAACCATAATTTTGAATCCGCCGCTGTGCAGCGATCTCTGACTCTAAATAAATCCTTTATGCTTGGCTTCAATGAATTACTTATTCAAAATTGAGTTGTCTTTCTTCGGCACACCTACATATAGGACAATTAGCGTGCTGATTAGCTCGTCAACTATGCTTTAACTTTGAGACTTGGGCTCACCACTTTTGATAGAGCACCTTTTGAGTATATCACTATCTTATAAATGATACTTTGTAATTTGTGTTTCTTCCCTTGTAATATATATATATATATGATTTATATATTCCATTAAGATCTTTATTGAATAAAAAATTATACCCGCTTTTAAGAATATTTTTATGCCATCAAGATTTCACAATTTTGTTATTGTAATTTTAATGACTTTTAATACTTTAAAGATAATGTTTATTAATATTAGTGAGTTAAAATATAACTTGATATTAAATATTTTCAAATATGTAATTAATTACTTGTGATGATAACACTTTAAAAAGAAAAAATTTAATGAAAAAGTATATAGTTAACTTTGCTTTCATAACTAAATAGTGCTTAATATTTTGATTAAAATATAAAATTAAAATTATTTAAAAATTAAAATAATTAATAATTTAATATTGACTAGTTGAGTTTAAAGTTTAAACGGAGTTTGTACATCATAATTAATGAATTTAAGGATGGTTTTACGCAAAATAAAACTGAAAAATAGAGAAAACATCAACAAAATTTAAATGAGACATCTTAACAAGGGAAGAGATAATAAATAAGGTCAGGTTCAAAATTTTTGAAAGTAATTTTGAAAAAGTACTTATTTGAAACAAGTTTAAATTGGAAGGTTTTAATTTGGGCATATTTGAGGTGAAAATATTAAATTTATTTCGGACCTTTTAAGTTCAATTTTTTTTAAATAATTTAGACTTAAGCATGACTAGAAATTTGATTAATTAATTTTTTTGTTGATTTCAAATTGAATATGAAAAACTATTACTCTTACTCCCCCTCTTCAACTCTTTAGTAGAAAACTTAAGCCTTTTTCCGACTGTCCGATTGAATTCGAACAAACAGAAGTAGGGTTTGGGTGTTGACCAATACGTGCTTGTGAATAGATGAATGATGGCCCGGGCGATTGTTTACCAAAAACACAGGTCTCTGCAAAGTCATAAGATCATGTATAGGAGTTGACGCCTGCCTAGTGCCGAAAGGTCAAGGAAATTGGTGACCTGATGACAGGGGAGCCGGCGTCCGAAACCTCGGTGAACGGCGGTCGTACACTATAATCCTCCTCAGACTCCCACAAAATAGAGACTCTAGTGCACTTTGCCATAATTTTAGAAAGGATTGTAATTTTTTTTGAATAAATGTTACGATGAATTTAAAAATTTTTAATTTGAGATTATTGGAAAATTTTTATCATACAAATGCGAGTTAATTATGCATATGTAACATGTAATTAAAATTCCATATAGACATGTCATTTATATAGAGGCATTTATTATAGTTTTAAATATTGCTTATAATTGCATTTTATATTATCGATATCTTGTATGTATGTGGACTATTGGCGTGTTTGGATTGATGTATGCTTACGTGTTATGCGTTCAAGTCTTATCAATAATTCACTAACATGAACAAGTTGGAAGTTGGAACACAACTTTACACGAGAAGAGAATGTCAAATGAAGCATTATAAGACATACGAATTTGACTTTAAACATACCTTTCAATTCTTTTCAGTACTCTATCAAACGCTACATTAGGCCTAAAGTACTAGTAGGGATGACACATTTTTTAAGCTAAGTATCGAATTTGATCCTATCATTAAATTAATAAAAAATTTATTATTTTTATTAACTTAGTTTGTTTTATCCATTTAATAAAATTGTATCATTTCTTTAATCATACGCTCTATTTCTCTTAAATTTTGACTAAAAAATAATTTTTATTAATTAATTTTAAAGCTAAAAGTGTAATTTAGATTTCAAAATTTTCGTTTAGATTATAATATTTTGAAAACTTTTAACATAAATTTCACGTTATTATTGATGTGATATTTTTAAGAATCTTCTAATTTACATTATTATCATTTGTACCTCATATGGCACAATAAATTATGGCAATATATTTAAAAATAATAACATATTTTTTAAAATTTGTGATTGGATATAATATGTTATAGTGTGACTTATATATAGTAGTAGAATCTATTAATAAAATTTTAAAAGTATAAAAAAATGCTATGTTACTTAATTGACAAAAAATGCAAATTAATTTATTAAAATTTGCATTTTTTGAAAGTTTAATTTATTGATAAAAAATATATTTTAAACATTTTGTAAAGTTTTTTTTTACTTTATTTAAACAAAAATCATGATGTTTAAATTAATTAAATTTAAGTGAAACTATATTTTTTGAAGGAAACTATATTATCAAGTTGTCGGAAACCTAAAGTCAATTTAAAGGACTGGATAGGTTCATCAGTAGCAGTAATGTGGTATCCCATACAAAGGTTTTATTGAAGGACGTTGACGCCTAGGCCCTACTGCTCATTTGCGGGGACAAAAGGTTCACGTCATAGGTTGTTGCACACAGGCGTCTAATTTGTCTACTTTCTGACCTCTGCACTGTTTGGGATCAGAGAAAATCCAACCCAAAGTCAAAATAAATCCACCGGACGCGATCGTAACCCTACACTTAACATTCTTTCTTTTTCTCTCTCCATATTTACCTCTACCCCAAATCACAGCATCCAAAGTAAAAGATCTGTGTGATCAGTTCATGTCTTCTCGCGCCTTTTGATGCCTTTTGTCTTTAAGAAAGGTCGTTGTTACCTTTCCTTTTCACCCAGTGTAAGGAAATAGAAAGGGCTTGTTTGGTCCGTCGAGAAAGGCGATCTCTTCTAGAACAAAGCTTCTGCTTCAACAACAGAGTGAGAGTGACGAAGAGCACGCATGGAAGCTCGACCCAGAAGTGGCAGAGAAAGAGAAAACAGCCCAGACAGGGCCAAAGCGTGCATGCAGAGGGAAAAACTCGTCAAACCCATCAAAAAGGTTCAGGTTGTTTACTACTTGTCGAGAAATGGCCAGCTTGAACACCCACATTACATGGAAGTTCCTCGTTTGGCCAACCAACCCCTTCGTTTGCGAGGTAACAGAAAAGTTCTTGATCATTGTTCTTGCTTCATTTCACATGCCCTTCCCTTATGATGTATTGTTTTTTCGTGTGTAGATGTTATAGATCGGCTAACAGTTCTTAGAGGAAAAGGCATGCCCTCTTTATATTCATGGTCTTGCAAGAGGTATCTATGTGTACACAAACATTCTCGTGTGTCTTTGATCCATTATTAATGTTAGCTTATGTTGGGTCTTTTAAGGGGCTACAAAAATGGCTATGTGTGGAATGACTTAGCAGAAAGTGATGTCATCTATCCATCTGAAGGGGCTGAGTACGTCCTCAAAGGGTCTGAACTGGTTGAAGGATGTTCTGGTCAGTCTTCAACTTGTAATCTTAATGTCCACATTAAGAATGTTCAAAGTTCTAACAATAATTAAAACTCTTCTGTTCTTGTAGCAGAAAGGTTCCAACTTCTTCATGTTAACAATAGCAGACAATCGATTCAAGAACCTAATGTAGTCCACACAAAAAGGAAACAACTTTCCTCAAGTAGTCAAAGCAGAAAGCTTGAAGCAACTCAAAATGCCAAGTACGAATATCAAGAATATGAAGAAGAGGAAGAGGAAGACATTGAAGAATCACCAGAAGAGTACGAGGACGAAGAGAAAACAAGCTACACGAGCTCCACAACACCTCACTCTCGTTGTTCAAGAGGTGTTTCCACCGATGAACTCGAAGAGCGACCCACTAACATCAACCTCACCACCAACAAGGATTCAACCAACCATAGCTCTTCTCCACAACCACCACCACCCTCGGTTCTCTCCGGACAACCAACCCAAAACATACCCATCAAAACCACCACCAATGCCAGCACCACCCCTAAAAGGTTCGAAGACGGCGACCCAGTTCCGGTACAGTCGACCACGAGCCGGAACTCGGTCCTACTTCATCTGATCTCATGTGGAAACTTAACTATACCCAAGGCAAAGAACAGCATGCCAACTATAAGACCACCGGTGAAAATGAACAGTGACATAGCGATCAGAAGAAGCGAAACTGATCTTCACCGGGGGGTTTTATGCAAGAGTGCGGTTAAGGTTGTTGAAGAGGACATCATCAACTACATGTCTGAAAATCCTAGGTTCGGCAATTTACAGGCGGAAGAAAAGGAGTATTTCAGTGGCAGTATAGTTGAGTCCATGAGTGAAAATCGTGCTATGAGTCTGACGGAGGCCGAGTTGAAGAGATCAAATTCTTACAAAGAAGAAAGGTCAGTTGCAGATTAACATTTCCGCTTGGATTTACAGTTCCAGTGATGTGACTTAGCTTTCAAGGATCTAGTGAAAAGGGTTAGGGTCCACATCTTTTGTGCTTTTTAACCATTTATGTGAGGCCTATCCATTCCTAATCAGGATGAAATGTTCTGATGTTAAGAGTACGACTTATTCTATACGAACATATTATCTATTTTTCGAAGTCTGAACAGTATACGTCTTCTCATATGCTTAAATCGTTAATTTATCTGTTTGGAATACTTAATCATATGTCTAATTTGGCATCAGATTCTATACAACGTAAGATCTCAAATTAGACCGCTTGTATAGTTTTGGTTAACTTTTTTTTCAAAATCTCAGCTGTGTCTCCGAAAGATTGTCGCGTGGAAGTGAAAAGGTGGGATCACTTTTTGAAGTGATGTCACATAAGATGTACAAGTTAGATCAATATCATATCTTGTACAAAGTACGAACTCGCTCATTTTTCTCATATAATTGAACTCTGACAGTACACTTAACACGTTTTGGTTCAGGACCACCAAGGCTGAAACGAAGGAAACAGTAGAGGACATTAAAGACAGGGCAGTCATGAGAGGCAAGTGCATCCCACGAAAAAAGCCTTCCTGTTTGGCAAAACAAAACAAGAAGCGAAACGAGTAAAGTAATCCAGGAAGCTTGAAGTTTGATCGGTGCTGTAATTATTAGTTGTCAGTAGAGTTTTGCCTAATAGTTTGTACTATTGTTTACCATTACGAAGGAGTGACTGGGGGAGTTGTGGAAAGGTGAAAAGCTGTGAGAATCTTGGAGTGGAAATTGGAATGACACGGTGTGATAGGCTGTCCTGGAATTTGTCATTGAGTACTTTAATGAGGAATTTTTGATGAACTTTTATAATTGAGGCACATGCAGGACTTTTGGTTTCCAACGATCGCCAAGTCAAAGTTTTCTGTTCAGTTTTTCTTTTGACCCTTTCTGCTTCCTTAATTTTCGCTTCTTATAAAGCTCAAGTTAGCTTCAAGGGCAAAGCAAATGGAAGGAAGTTCGGGCTTTCCTAAAGTCAAATGGGCAGATTTGTGTAAACAAAGGCGAAGGGGAGATTAAGAATCATTTACGTAAGAGTTGTTAATAATGTCTTTTTGATGATGAGATTTTGAAGAATGATTAAAGACATCTATTTATTATAGATGAGATGACTTTATGATTACTTTTTGAAAGGAAACAGTATATGGCCTTATCAACTAGATCATCTTATTCTTAGTTTTTAATCAATTTTTTTAAAAAGGATGAAGTAGCTAAAATTAGGAATGAAAAGACTGCTTTCTTATAGCATGACAATTGGATCGGATTTTGTCCCTTTCTTTAAACCCTAATGTGGTATCTGCTTTTCCATGGGTAGATCACAAAATTAAGGTGACTTTTTTTATCAACCAAAATGACTGATTATATTTTTTTGATGCAATCCGACACCTTAAATCACCTTATTCTCTTAGATTCTAACTCTTAGAATTGTTATATGTGGCATGGAACTCTTATTAGAAAGCTTTTATAGCAAAACTTATTGGAAACGATTTTACCATTCAAATCAAGATGATCCCTGGGATAAAGTTATCTGGAATAATATACTTAGAATAAGTACAACTTTCCTTTTATGGCTAGTAGTTAGGACAGAGTAGCAATTATGGACATACTTCAATTTATTCATAATTTAGATCAAATCTGTTGTCTGTGTAAGGAAGGATAAAAAACAAGAGACCATTTATTCGGGAATATCCTTCCTGCTACGAGTCAATCCCTAAGTAGCGCTTTAGGGTTCCATAAGACGAACGGTTTCGGTCGGTATCTTGGCGTCCCTCTTCTGCATCAACAAGTTAGCAGACGTACGTATCAGTACATACTCGATAGAGTCCATCAACGTTTATCCGGTTGGTCTATCAAACTTCTGTCATTTGCTGGTCGTGTCACTCTGACCCAATCGGTTTTAGCAGCCATACTGAGTTATACTATGCAAATCGTCCAATTACCACGTAGTCTGTGTGACGAACTGGAAAAAGTCATGAGACAATTTTTGTGAGGCTCGTCTTGCGATAAAAAGAAAATACACTTAGTCAACTAGAAGGACGTTTGCAAGCCTAAGGAACTGGGAGGACTTGGCATTAGGCGAATTTGAGAAACAAATGATGCTTTCCTAGCAAAACTTGGCTGGTCCTTGGTTGCCAAGCCCAATGCTTTATGGGTACAAGTGCTCTCTGGTAAATATAATTTTGACGCCACCCACATCCCCATCTCCTTGGATACCACAGGGGGTTCAATGGTATGGCGTAGCATAAAAGCAACCTGGCACATAGTTTACCAAGGCATGAAATGGATGATCGAAGATGGCTCTAGGACGTGCTTCTGGCTCGACCCTTGGATTGCGGGAACAGGACCGCTTATTTCCCACACTTCATATCCAATCCTAGAGTCATCTCTTCACCTTAGAGTCCCCCAGTTTGTGGACACTATCGGCAATTGGAATTAGGAAGCTTTCCAATCTTGGCTCCCAACGCTGATTTGTCGTCTAATTGTCGGCACATTTCCGCCTAAGCCGTATCTTGGGTCGGATAAGTTGGTATGGGGAGCTTCCGACAATGGTATCTTCACCATAGCATCCACTTACTCTATGCCTATGGGCCACGAGGACGAGTTGACTCATGGGGTTTGGAAGGCAATCTGGTAGTGGACGGGTCCGCAACGTATCCACTCATTCCTATGGCTACTAGCGCAAGATTGTTTACTCACAAACCAACAACGAGTCCAAAAGCAACTCACTACTGACAACACCTGTTGTCAGTGTTCCCTTGAAGAATCATCTCTACATGCTGTGAGAGATTGCCCTAAGGCTCGCCAAGTGTGGGCTATATTGTCGACACACCTCGCTGCTGCTGATTTCTTCTCCATGCCAATTCGAGAATGACTCCTCACTAACCTCAATCAACACCGACGACTTTTGGGCCATGATTGGGCAGTTATTTTTGGAACGATCTGTTGGTTCCTCTGGTCATGGAGGAATATGTCACTCTTTGATGATCAATTCACTTTGGCCATCCTCTCCTAATTTTCTCATTTTGTCTTATGCAGATTAAATCCGCATGTCTTCCGAGTGGCGAAGCCGAGCTAACAACGGGCTCTGCCCTGCCAAGAACAAGCCATCGATTGGAGCAAGCTGCCACCGGGATGGATCAAATTTAATACAGACGGAGCCAGTAATCGTTCCAAATTTGCGGCTACAACAGGTGGCATCATACGCGACAGTGAAGGCAATTGGCTTGGAGGATTCACTCAAAATCTAGGATGGCGCACTCTGATATCTGCCGAACTCTGGAGAGTTTTTACAGGACTCTCGCTCGTCTGGAGCCTTGGCTTCCGCCGCATAGAATTGGAAGTGGATTCGCTCAAGGTGCATAAGATCATATCTTCCTCAGCCAACCGTACACAGGTGCTCAACCCTATTGTAGCGGGCATTTACGAACTGTTTACCAGGAACTGGTCTATTGTTCATCAACATATCTACCGAGAGAGTAATAGATGTGATGACTGGCTTGCCACCCAGGTTGAACATTTTGACGTTGTTGAACCTATTTTGATATTGTACCTATCGGGTGCCAATGTATCCTATTTGAGGATCTGTCGGGGATCTGTTTTAGCAGACTTGCTTTGTAATCTGCTTCGGCAATTTCCCTTTAATAAAAAAAAGAAACAAGAGACCATTTGCTCTTCCTTTGCCCTTTTTCCATTGCTATTTGGAATATGATTAGAAATTTTCTCTCATGGTGTGGATCCTCTAATTCACTTATGGAGATAGTTAAGTTCCTAACTGAAGCACAAGCTTCCTCTCCACTATGGAAGAGGAAGGTGATATTTCTAGCCATATCTATTCGAGAGATATGGAAAGAAAGAAATAAGTGAAAGTTTCAAAATAAGGAACGTTTCGGGGATTTAGTGCTACAATCAATTATTCAGAAGGGTAGAGAATGATATTTATGTTAGGAAATGGAGCAAACTTAATTGAGATAAAGGAACGGGAGATTAGCTCATACTTGAGAAAGTCTGATAGTGCATGTTGCCTTGCGAGATCCTTAAGCTCTCTGAAGCTCTCTATAAAAAAATGGAACTGTTGTATAAAAGTAGCTTCAGTAAGGTTAGATTTCTAGAAACATGGAGTTGGAGTTTGGCTCTTACCTATGAATGACGATGACCATCGCCTAAGGATCCTAACCCTAATTTGGAATGTTCTCAAAATGATCTGAAGGAAGGGTGGGGTCCTTAACTCCTTTTGCACTATACCTTGGTTTGATGTCGTTTTACTTGGCCACCACTTCATACGGCATCGTCCAACTTCTTTAGTGGGAAATATGGTGTCGTTAGTCTCTTTTAGGATCCTAGTGTGTTGATGTTTGTCTCCTTATTGTAGTGTATTGTTGATTCATATTGTAATAGGAGAGTATGTTACTCTCGAATACACTTCTCGACCTTCACTTTCTTTTTTTTGAAACATTGGCATGTGCGCTCAGCGCATATTATTCATATCCAAAGATAAAGCGTCATACAGAAAATGAGGAGGGCATACCCCCCATTCAAAATCAGACATAGAATTGGCCGCCCTAGCGATCGTATGGGCAACCAGATTCGCTGACCTCTTAACAAAAGCAGTGGAAATAAACTGATGCTCGTGAAGAGGAGCTTTACAATCCTCAATAATCATGGAAAAATAAGATGGAAAACTATGTACGGATGTCAAAGATTGAGTAATGATTTGACAATCCGCTTCCACGCAAATAGGAATATAAGGAAGACCTTTTATCCAGCTTAATGCCTCCCGAAAGCATAATGCTTCACCGAGTTGAGGGTCTCTCCA
This sequence comes from Erythroxylum citrifolium, assembly GCA_026284465.1. Taxonomy (NCBI): domain Eukaryota; kingdom Viridiplantae; phylum Streptophyta; class Magnoliopsida; order Malpighiales; family Erythroxylaceae; genus Erythroxylum; species Erythroxylum citrifolium. Next base: position 61,132,885 of record JANKOE010000204.1, read on the forward strand.
TCCCGGTACTATCATTAACTTGCCCGCACAGTTGAGTCCTTTGCAGTCACAGATTACCATTCCTAATCCAAAGTAGCCAGAGGATAAAAGTGCCACATTGACATTGCATTTAAAGTGGTTCAGTATGTAGGAAAATCCCGGGACGGACATCACATGTCCAGGCAGCGGAAAACAAAAATTTTTGTTCCCGGGACTTTCCCGA
>JANKOE010000204.1:61133186-61150261 GCA_026284465.1 Erythroxylum citrifolium
AATTGCTTGTCTGATTGTTGCTTCTCATATTTGCTTCTCCAATTTTCATCTTTTAATTTCCTTTGCTCACTCTATGAGAATAAATGAGAACTGATAGTTAGAAAATGTCCTAAATGGGATATTTTTGACTTACTTTAATTTTTTAGTTCCCGAATTGTACCTAAAATTAAATATGAATTAAAGTGGGTACTTTAATCATTTTTGTATCAATAATCGCTAAGTGAAATTAATTAAAAATATCAACAATTAAGCACATATCAAATCTTGTCTCGTGTAGTTTTAGTTTCCATAAGAAAAATAAATTTGGGTTTCTTTTCGGACACCAGGTCCTGTAAGGCTCGGACTGTTCGAGGGTTCCCAAGCTCCCGACAGTTCCAACTTAAGGTACTCATGGATGGCGGTGGGCTTCGGAAACAAAGCCCACCAAAGCTCAAGTTTTTTGGCCCATTATCGATTGTAATAGGGATATGCGCCTCTTCCATGTCCCCATGATCCAGCACCGTTGTGTCTAGTATACGTCTGCGCTTATGGTCAACAAGCGTAAGTGTGTCAGAGGCTGTAGATGGAAAGAGTGCAGCAGTAGCGTGCTGCACTTTCATTGCTTGTGTTGGCAGAATCTGGTTAGAAGATTGTGTTTCACTACTGGTCTGATGGGCGTGGAGGATTTGAATCCCCTAATTTGCGGCAGCATGTGTGGGTCCTCCTAGGGCGGTATTGGCGGCGGCATAGGAAGGCTCGCCTAGGTCGGTAGGTCTCATCGAAGTGGGAGTAGACGTCACCGGAGCCTCCGTAGATGTTTCTGTAAGCTCTGCCTGTAGATCAGCTTCTGATCTGAGCCACCGTGCGCTTACCTGGTTCGTTCTCCTGGATTCTGCTTTCAGCCATGAACCATAGGCGAATTTGTCACGGGGGATTTGGGGTTATTCATAAAGGAGACGACAGAAGCGATCTGTGTGTCCAATAATGCCACAGAAATAACAGAAAGTGTTAAGTCTTTCATATTTAAAATCCAAGCAGAGTTTTTCCCCTTGTGGCCTTTTGACAAAAAGTTTCCGTTTAATAGGTAGTCGGATATCTAGCGTCACCCGAATTCGCAGAAAGTCTCGCCAAAGTTTGGAGAAGTTCTTGGGGTCCGATTCCAGAAATTTGTCGATATAATTGCCTGCATCCACGGCGAGGCGTTCAGACATAAATCCACTAGGGATGTTATGGATCTGCACCCATAGTTCTAGTCTGACCAATTCTACTTGTCTAGGATTATCAGTAGGTTGTAAGCGACGAAGCAGAAGAGCCTGTTGTTGATAGTTCCAGGGGCCATCCCGCATTACTCTTTCCACGTCAAGATGATGGAAAAACTGGAAAATAAAGACATTATTTCCAAGCTCTTTGATCATCATGCCTTTGATAGGACGCCATATACTAGCTATTATCTGTTTAAAGATTGGAAAATTGATAGTCTTCTTGGTTACCAATCTCCCTATGATACAGTGCTGCCATTCAGTTCCTTGTGGTCGGTGTTCATCGTTGACTGGGTCTTCATTGTATTCCAGGATACCCTCCTGTTCTTCGACATTCAGACGTTGGTACATCTCAGACACCAGAGTATCTTCTTCAGAGCCCGTCTCCATACCGTGTTGGAGGAAGTGAACAAGAGTAGAAGAAGAGAGCAAACGGATATGGAAGAAACGCTTGTTATATAAAACAAGAGGAAGACGGTCTCGACATAGCAAGACAGTTCAATATTCTGAGTTACAGTTCAGTCAGCCTTCACTTTCTTTAATACAATTAACTTTAATTTTTGTAAAAGAATTAACTTTGCAAGTAGGGTTAAAATAAGTAGGTGACAAATTTGGTGTGACCTAATTTTAAATGATCCTGATATTAATTTATTTCAAATGAAGCGGTCTTTAAATTAAAAAATTTAAAACTAAAATAAAATTATTTTAAAAATAAAATCAAAATGATCTCCTTTTAAATAGCTTGAGTAGGCTTATCACTTGTGTCAAATTTGGAATTGGTAATTCAAATTTGACCTTATATTAACTCGACTTATTACTAAGTTTAATCTTAAACTCAAATGGATTCTAAATATATGAATTACAATTTAATTTAATTAACTGATTTAAATCATTTAATCTAGTTTCAAATTAGATTGTTATAATTATTCGGGATAAAAGGTATGTTATGATTGAGTTTAAATTTTATTAACTTAAACTTGACATATTAGAAACAACCTATTAACTAGAATTTCTATTGGATCTTGTTGCTCTGTGTGTTAACAAAATTTCTACTGGGTCTTGTTGTTGTTAATTTAAATTTGACATATTAATTTCAAATTATATCTAAATTAATTTGTAAATTTTATTTGAATTGATATCTTAAAGATTTTTTTTAGAAAAGATATCTTAAAGTTTTCAAATGTTTTATCATTAAAAAAATATAAAGTTAATAATTGAATGCAATTTAGTTTGCATTTTCCCTAAATCTAAATAGGATCATAGACCAATTCACTCAAATTATCATAATAATCTATGGCTTACTGTTAACACTAAAATACATAAATGGCTAACCCAAGAGGTGTGGTTGAGTGCAGGGACTCATCCATCCTTAACCAAAGGTCAGAGGTTCGATCCTTGACTTTGGGTATGAAGCAGCCTTAAATCCTTGGGCCAGCTGTCCCACCCTGTGAGGTGCCTACAAACCAGCAAGGGGATTAGTCACTGGGTCCGCCGGTGGATACCCTGGTCTAAGACCAAAAAAAAACATAAATGGCTAAGTTTGACTAGTTGTCATGGCATGTGTAGTACACTGAAAGAACTTAAATTTAACAAAACTAGTTTTAATATATCTAATATATCAAGTTTATATTATAAGGAATTTTTATATTTTGGAAAAATTAATCTAAGAAATTTTTGGTTTCTTAATTTGTCTATGGTAATAAGATAAAAATCATTGTAATATGGCTCAAATAATAGCAACGTTTGAAAAACCATATTAGAAGTTAAACTCTATTTTATGAAAAACTCTAACAAACTAGCTCATATTATATTTATCCTCGTATATTTATCCTAGTATATTATTTAAATTAATAGATAATTTCCACACTCCCCTTAAGTTGGAACATAAATATCTAACATGCTGGACTTGCCAATCACATTATAAAATGCCCTTTTTGAAATTATCTTTGTAAGTACATCAACAAATTGATTTAAAAACTTGACATAAAAAAACTAAATAATCTTTTGATCTATCTTTTCCTTGATGAAATGTCTGTCAATTTGGTATGATCATGTTGTAAAGGATTTTGTGCAATCTCAATAACAACCTTATTATCACAATAAAGATTAATAGGTTTTGTATGCTCAATCCCCAAATATGATAGAACATATTAATCCATAATAATTCACATATTCCATTAGCCATACCTTGAAACTTAGGTACTACACTTGACCTTGCAACAACCTTTCGTGTCTTGCTTTTCTAAGTTATAAGATTTCCTTACAAAAAAGTAAAATAACTAGATGAAGATTTTCTGGTGTTTAATTACCTGCCCAATCCACCTCTGTGTATCCTTCAACCTTTTCCTGGAGAGCCTTTCAAGTAACTCAAGATTCGGTATACTGCATCCATATATTCTTCACTCGATTAATGCATAACTTGACTAACTTACTCATTGCATACACTATCTCTGACTTAGTATGAAACAGATAAATTAACCCCCAACTAACCATTGATAGTGCCTTATATCTGTTGGAATTTGATTTGGGGAAATTCCAAGCTTTTGATTCATTTCCATAGGCGTTTCAACTAGTTTGCAGGCAAGTATTCCAATATCAGTCGAGAGGTCAAGTATGTATTTTTCTTTTTGAAAGAGAAATTACTTAATATGTCTTTACTACCTTAATACATAGGAAGTATTTAAGTTGTCCTAGGGCCTTCATTTCAAATTGAGTGGCTATGTTCTTCTAAGAGCTTCATCTTTTCACAGCCATCTCCTGTCAATATTATATCATCAACATACATAATTAAAAATGTTACTATACCTCCTTTGCATTTTATAAACAAGGTATGATCTGCAATATTTGCCATGGGAGAATTAGATAAGGTAACTTATCCTTGCCCAACAATAGATCACATACTACCATCAACTTTGAAAATAATGGATTGAAGGGATGGACTGATGAACTGTAATTAACTAGAATCTCTAATCATATGGTCAGATGCACCTGTATCAATAATTTAGATGTTTTTCCTAGAAATTGTAGAGAAAACATTTTCCTTACCCACAATACCTAAATGAACAATATTTGCCATGGGCACTGACGTTTCCTCTTTTTTATATTCCACTTCATTCTTTGGATTACCACCATAGCCTTTCCAGTACCCTTTTTTGTGGTTTTTTGAAAAGTTCTACTAGTCAGGATAGCCAATAATTTTATAACACCATTGCTTTGAGTGACCTGCTTCAGCACAATAATCATTGCTTGAGCCCATACAATGATTTTTTCAACCTGCAAACTTTATTTCTATTTGATGAACCAAGCTTCACACCAGGTGGAAGCTCTATGTATACCTCTTATTCTAGATCTCCATTGAGGAAAGCATTTTTAACATCAATTTATTTTAGGGGCTGTTCTCGATTTGTTGCAATATAGATGAGAATGGAGATTGTATCTTGCTTGGCTATTGTTGCAAACGTCTCTTGGTAATCCACTACATACTTTTGTGTATAACCTTTTACAACCAACCTTGTTTTATACTTGTCGATACTCCCATCAGCTTTAAGTTTCACAATATATACCCATCTACACCACCCAATTGTTTTCTTTCCTTTGAGTAATGAAACAATGTCTCAAGTAGAGTTCCATCTCTTCATTCATTACCTTAATCCACTTTGGATATTCAAAACTTCCTGTACATTACTATGAACAAAAAACTAGATAATTGATTGAAAATAATGCATATGACTTACACAATTTTTGAGTAGAAACATAATTGTTGATAAGGTATTTGACTTTAGAGTCGAGATCAGGTTCATATTGTTTCTTTGATACACCATTTTTTTTGAACTTTGTGGGTATATCAGGAGAGGAGCAAGAAACTCATTACTAGAATTACTAGATACTGGATTGGAGATTACTTGAGATTCATCATTTTGGATATTTTGGATTGACCTTTCGGTTAGTGGTGTTAAAATAGGCAAGTCTGCATTACTAGGCTGTTCTTCTAGTTCGGTGCACCCATCTACATTGCCTAGAATATCGATAACTTCGTCCAATTCTAAGCACTCATCTGTATTTCTTAATATGCCTTGTAATATATTCCCTTCACCAGCGCTCTTCACCTGAAGGGAAGATATTAAAACTCCCCCTAAATAATATTATTCTAACTCCCAAAAAGAGGCATCCAAGGTTACTTGAAGTTTTTGAGTTTGAGGATTATAACATCGATACCTCTTTTGAAAATTTGAATATCTAACAAACACACATCTGTTTGCACAAGGATCAAGTTTAGTTATCAAAATCGTAGGGATATGAGCGTATATTGTACAACCAAAAACTCTAAGTTTAAGGTTGGGAAAATGATGAAATGAAAGTAAGGATTATATTTTCTGTTGAGGAGTTTGAAAATCTAAAACCTGAGATGGTGATCTATTGATGAGATAAACTGCAAATTTTACTTCCTATCCCTAATAAAAATGTGGCATGTTCATTCCAAAGATAGAAGCACGAACCACCTCTAATATTTTTCTATTCGTCCTATCCACTAAGCCATTATGTTGTGGAGTATAAGTGCATGAGGTCTGATGCTGAATTCCAAGCTGATGCAAAAAATTTCTAAGAGTGGCATCCATAAATTCCGTGGCATTCATAAATTCCATGGCATTATTCATTTACCACACCTGAATTGGTTTCTGATATTGAGTGCTTACCATGTTGACCAATATCACTTTTTTCCGTAAATAGTGATATCTAAGTCATATGTTTACATTCATAAATGAAAGTAACAAAATATTTAGCCTTAGACAATGAAGGAATTTTTGTAAGTCACTAAACATCTGAAAGTATAACTACAAATGGCTCAAAACTTTGAGTTAAACTAGGCAAATGAGGAACATAATAGCTTTTTGCAAGTTCATAAACATACAGCAAAAAATCTGAGTCATTTAAGTTTGAAAAAGATTTGGCTGTAATTTTCTAAGATATCGAAAAGAAAGATGACCCAACCGTCGATGTCATAACTAGATATTTGCTCAAGCTTTTCTTGACCATTAGTTTGATATGCATGACTGAATTTTCGTCTTCCATTCTCTGTTAAATCCAAGTAATATAGATTGTCTCATTTAACACCATAATCAAGAGTCTTTCTGGTCAGAATATCCTAAAAAACACATAATGAAGGCCAAAAAGTTATAGTACATTTTAGAGCTAAAGTAATATGTCAAATAGACAGGAGATTATCCTCAAAGGATGGCACGACTAAGACTAAATTTAGTGTAAGAGAATTAGCTAAGGTAACATATCCTTGCCCAACAATGGATCACATACTACTATCAACTTTGAAAACAATGGATTGAAGGGATGAACTAATAAATTGTAATTAACTAGAATATCTAACCATATGGTCAGATGCACCTGTATCAATAATTTAGATGTTTTTCTTAAAAATTGTAGAGAAAAAATTTGCCTTACCTACAATACCTAAATGAGCAATATTTGCTATAGGCACTGACGTTTCCTCTTCTTTAAATTCCATTTCATTCTTTGGATTGCCACCATAACCTTTCCAGTAGCCTTTTTTTGTGGTTTTTTGAAAAGCCCCACTAGTTAGGATGACTAATAATTTTATAATAACATTGCTTTGAGTGACCTGTTTTAACACAATAATTACACACAAAAGTGTTAGATTTATTATTACGATTTTTTCCTGAGCCAGATGATGATCTTTGTCTGTTCTAATTAGCCAGTGGCACTGAGTGTTCAAAGATTGAGCGAGGACCTCCTATTATTTGTCTTTGTTGATACTATCTCCTTACATGCATATAAGCATTCCAAGTCAAGTTTTGGTTCCTTGCGTAATATCTCTCCTCGAAGTTGATCAAATTCATAATCAAGTCCACTTAGGAAAATATGATCTCGAAGTCTAGCCATTACTAAAAGTAATTGGACTACACCTTTAGTCCCTTATTAAGAACTTGACCTATGATCAATTTCTAGAAAAATAGCCACAAGCTCATTATAGTATGTTGATAATACCATCTTGTTTTCATTTTAAAAAGATATCTGATTCAATTCAAAGGGCCAAGTTTCATTAGATCCATTATAGAAAGCTTTTGACACAACCTCCCATATTTCTCTGGCAGTAGAAAGACAAATAAATTGTTGCATCAGCGACGGACTCGTTGAATCAGTAAGTCAACTTTTCACTCTTTAACTTTAAGTAATCCATGTCTCAAAATTTTGATCTTTAGGTGGGGGTTATTTTGCTGCTGTTAAGTGACCGTTTCACCATAATAACTTAAGCTATTGTGTGAAGCTAACTTAATTGGTTTTATATATTCACTAACAACTACTCTAATGAGATATCCAACCTTATTGCATGCTTCTATTCGCATTCTCATTAGTTGAGATAATAACGAGTAATTGGTCTCATCAACTATAATACTTGATGGAAAAACAAATTGGTCTTGTTTGATGCTGTTGTTGGTGAGACAAGAGATCCCAGGAATCCATTTGATTTTGAGTATAGGATTAAAACTAAAGGTTTCAATTCAAAGTTTAGGGGGAGTGTGTGATGCCGCGTGCTTTAGAGTCTGACTCTTGAATCTGTGAAAGTAGAGACAAGACTGAGCAATGCATTTTATAGCGTTATAGTTAAAAAAAAGGGCTATATCATCAATGCATTTTAGAAATCAAACTTTCTTTTTCGAAGGAGGAGCTTGGATTAAGAATTACTATAAGATTGTTCTTGCCCCTTGTTCAATGCAGACCTTATTGGATCTAATACTTAATAATGAAACACTAAATAATATATATCTTACCGTAAGAGAAGGCAGAAGCAAGTGGAAGCTACCGACAAGCATTAATTGATATAAGAGTCTAAAATGGCGCAAGAAGTGCTCCATATTTCTCTATCTTTGTGAATCTCAAATCATCTTCCTCGCTAATGCATGTGCAAGTCAACCTTATATTTAACAAATCAGCCTGCCAACTAGGTCAAGACTCCATAAATATATAACCCACACCTCTCGCTTCATTAGCTGTTCCGCTCGATCATTGCTCATCAGTTTACTTCTTTTTTTTCTTTATCACTTCTCTCTCAAGTCATGGCTAAGTTGGTATTGCTTTTTGGCCTCTTCGTGCTTCCTGCGCTTGCTATGGCTGGACCCTTCCATATCCACGGTTCCGTCTACTGTGACACTTGTCGTTGTGGGTTCGAGACTGAGAAAACCACTTACATAGAAGGTAATGACTCTCCTTAATTACCTTTTTACAATATCTTAGTTTTGAATCCGTTTTAGAGTCTGATTTGATGTCGTTGTTCATTGATCTGATACACAGGTGCGAGGGTGAGAATAGAGTGCAAAGACAGGGTCACCTTGCAGCTTAAATACAGTGTTGAAGGAGTGACGAACTCCGATGGACTGTACAACATCTTGGTAGAAGATGACCACGAAGATCAGATCTGCCAGGCAGTACTTGTTGCTAGTCCTCAGATTGATTGTAACGAGGCAGATCCTGGAAGGAGTAGTTCTGAAATTATCCTGACACGTTACAATGGAGCCATCTCTGACGTTCATTTCGCCAATTCCATGGGATTTTTCAAGGACAAAGCATTGCCTGGTTGCAAGGAATTGGTCTATGAGCTCCTCTATTCCGAAACATAAAGAGGCAACTAAGTTTATTTTGTCTCATCCTCGACTATCTAGGTTTTGAACTATGTATTGTGTGGGATGTTATTGGCTTCTTGCTTTCCATTAACTTATGTTGTTTGTTTGTTCTTAGGATAAGTGTCCTGTCTCGTACCTCATGGGACTACCTATATTGTCCAGTCCAACCTCTTATTTCTAAGTTCTCTTCGTATTTAAGATCTAAATTTGTTTCTCTAAATTCACAATTAGTCAATTAACGTTATCATTCATTAATTATGAAAGAATGATCTTTTATTGAAGTATTATTCTTTTTGCAGGATTTCATTAATTTGGTAGTCTTCTAAAAGACTTCGATCATTAGTTATTACACAAATTTTGTCATTAATGCTAATTTATAATGCATGTTGTCACGTTTGATGATGCTAAGCAGTTTCAAAAGCCATCTTATCTCAAATTTTAACATCTATAAAGGAATTATTCCTAACAATCTCCAAATTGTATTCTAATTTGTTCCAAACCGGGTAATATGAGAGCCAAAACGTAAACAGATTCATTTCAATGTCACTCCATCTTCATGTTATAAGATCCTTTGGTTTGAAGGATCTACAAATGTGACTTTCTTTGCTTTTCAATAAAGACTTTGATTTATAAATTAGACTATCTTAAACTCAAATATATCATTTGGTCAAAGATTAATAGTATACTCAATGTTTTATGTTCACTCAAGTACAATTAGAAGGAGAGGTAAGTGGAAATAATTATATAAAAGAAACATTTTTATTTCATAATGGAATACAATTTTATTAATTCTGAACTTTTCATTTATTTATTATTAAACTGAGCGTTCAAAATTAAAAAAATCATTGGATTAGTGCTTAACTTATTTGAAACTTTTTCAAAATTATCATTAACTTATTTGAATCTTTCTATATTTGTGCCTTCGTTCAATCACTTTTGATGGAGTGTTGAGCAGTAAAAAGTTGATTCCTTTATAATTGATGTAACACTTTCACGTAATTCTTGACATGATTTAAAAATATAATTTAAGAGTTTAAATAATCTCTTCGTATTTTTTCTTCCTCATTTTCCTTGCATGAAATTCTAAATGTAAAAAAATATCTAATCCCAAAATTTTATAAACCTTAAATTTGAGATATGATTGGTCAAGTTATGAAAAAGGATTGTGGTATCCAAGTTGGACACGTGTCCCTGACGCCTGAAATTGAGCCTAATCATATCTAAATAAGAAGTTTCGTATTTAAACTTGTTTAAACTTTGTGTTAGTAGTATGGAAACTTTTAATTAAGAAATATGAAAATTTTGCTTAGTAAGAATTTTAGTTGTTCTTATCAATGATTAAAATTTTCAACCAGTTTGGTTGATTTAATTATAAAAATCTTGAATTATCCAACTTTTCGGTTCAATTTATTTTAAAAATTTTTATTATAAAAAATTTGTCAATTTATTAATTAATCAGTTAATTTATATAAATTAATAAGTTCTTATAAGACAAAATAAATCAATTAATTTCTATTTAACAATATTTTTAATTAAATTTTAAAATTTTCAATAAATAAGGACAATCTCTTTCAATCATATTTCAAATTCTTTAACTTAATATCAGTTGCCCCTTTTAAACCTTAAATCTCTTGTTTTTTTAGTTTAATTTCCAGTTCAATTTTTTAAATATTGGTTCTTATTGTCTATCTTTATTTTCAGTTAAACATCGTAACATTTTAAATGAAAAACTTAAACAAGTCTTTAACCGTGAAATTTTAAATTAAAACCTTTTAACTATATGCTACTGAACAAAACTTGGCATTGAATATGCCTTCGCAAATTAGAATATTAGTGTGAGTCTATATATATATATAATTTTACAATGAATAAGAAATGATATGAATGCCATGAAGGAAAAAATAAAAATAATTAAAAATAAAAGTGATAATTACACAATAAAAAGAAACATTAATGAACAAAATTCTATACCATGACTCATTCTCTTTTGTAAGTTGTAACATTTAAATTCTTATAGCGAAGGGTACCGTAATTAAAGATGAGCTTCATCATTCTCAAAAGTGGTTGCGAAGTATGTGGTTTGGGATGAATCATTGTAATAAGTAAGGACAAGAGTTCGTTAAAGTAGTTGGACTGTCAAGAACTGTAACTCAACGGTTTTTTATTCACCTCCTGGCTGTCCCGAAAACATTGGCACCAAAATCTCATCTCTGTAACAAATCATAAAACTTTTTTATCTTCGTTATTTGTCACCAATATACATAATTCATTGAGTTTATGTTTAAAGAAAAAGAAAAAAAAACCATCAGATGTCATGATCAAAGAGAACCCAGAAATTCATTTCCATTCAATCACACATTGTCCAGCAAAATTCTCGTACTAGTTTATTGTTATTTTGGAAGAAAAGAAAAGGATCGATACAACTTCTTGATTCGTTTATACTGAATACGATAATTAATGAATGACCTCAATACAGAAATGACCAAAGCAAGCAGCCCTCCTCATACGCCTGACAATTCTGTGAAGAATGACAAGAAAAAAAAGGTATTGTTCGATCGCAGTGTTATTATCATATCTTTTTCATGTTCTTCATCAGTTTTATTCTTATGCTTATGGTTGTGCAGTCTATAATTCCCAAGATTTTTGGGAAAAGCAGCAACAGAGGAGGCTCCAATGAGGATATATCAGGATCAGACAGTGATGGCGTTTCTGCAGGTATCATCTATATTAAAGAAAATGAGTTCTTTTCTTTTCTTTTCTTCTTTTAATTTTTGGTTTCACTTCCATATATTATATCAAATACGTAATTTAAAAATTTTAATTGAACTTTTTGCTAGATGACCACAAAAGGGTAGAACCAAGAGGAAAAGAATTTGTCGACCCATCTCCTAACACTGGCAAAAGATTCTCAGGTTCATACGTTAATTATCAATATTAGCATTATGATTATTAATGATTATCATAATAATCTCTTGTTCTTGCTCAGAAACGATTGATCTAATCATATTGTCATTAATCATATTGCTAATATATTATATTAAATACGTAATTTAAAATTTTTACTGATTTTTTTTGCTAGATGACCACAAAAAGTTGGAACCAAGAGGAAAAGAATTCGTCGAGCCATCTGCTAACACTGGCAAAAAATTCTCAGGTTCATATGTGAATTATCAATATTTTAACAAACAGTTTTTGTAGTTTTATGATTGTTAGTGATTATTGTAATAATCTTTTACTCAGAAATAATTGATCTAATCATAATATATTTCATTGTGACTAATTCCTTGCAGGAAGAAAGGAGAGTAGTCCAGATATTGAAGGCCTAAACTTATCGAACTTTGAACAATCCTTGACACCAGAAACAGAAATTAAAGAATTTAGGTACAAAATGATTCTTATTGCTATTGTATCTTCTTCTTCTTCTTGTTTTTTGTTCGTGCGATTTGTCTGACATCTAAATGGATGCATTTTGGCTTCTAGGTTATCCGTTGCAACATGGAATGTAGGAGGCAAGGCACCTGATTGCGGTATCAATCTTGAAGAGTTTCTGCAAGTTGAGGGTTGTTCAGATATATATATCTGTGGGTATGATGTCTAAAATTAGCTAAACCTTCTAAAATTGCAAGTTATATTGAAAATGACTTAAACATGAATTAGGTAATTTTATGGTCTTAATTAATAAAAAAACATATTTATTCAAGTATTTTAACACAAGTTATCTTATGACTAATTGTTAATTATATATCAAATAAATACATTTTAATACAATCGAATTATAATTTTACCAATTTCATTTAAATAAGTTGATAGACACATAATAAAAAATCACTTCTTAGATTGCTAATATTATAATACATTTTAAAATAATTTAAACTAATATGATGTTTAGAGATATTAATGCAGAAGATGATAAAACTATGTTTTTTGATAATTCATGATAAGATCTTCAATTTAGCAACTCTTAAGTTGACATCAAGAACATGTTGTAGCAGACAAGTTGCCTAAATTAAAGTATGTCCAATTTCAGGTTTCAAGAAATTGTTCCACTAAGTGCCGGAAATGTATTGGTGATTGAAGACAATGAACCTGCTGCAAAATGGCTGGCTCTCATAAACCAGGCACTAAACAGGTCACAACATGACATTCTCTCCTCCGGTGAATTAAGTCCTAAATCAAAAGTTTCCGGCAATAACAATAACCACCACAACAACAAGGACTCGAGAACTCATAACTTGTTCCACAAACCTTCTCTTAAAGTCCTGAGTAGGAATTTAAGGGCAGACAGTAGCATCCTGAAGATGTGTAATTGTCCACTAGAGTATCAAACCAAAGAGAGGTGCAGAGGTAGAAAAGTCAGCGAATCCATGATTAAAGTAGATTCTTCATCAGCAGATCAGGATGGTCAAGAGATCAATGCTAGTGACCAACTATGTCTGACCAATTTCCCTACGTCACCTCTGACTTATAACTTGATTGCAACTAAGCAGATGGTTGGTCTTTTCCTTTCAATATGGGCAAGAAAGGAGTTGGTGCCTCACATTGCTCATCTTAGAATCTCTACCATAGGTAGAGGAATAATGGGTTGTCTTGGCAACAAGGTAAGGATTTTTAACTTGAATCTTTTAGAGATCAGTTCTGTTCTTATGTTTAGTATTGTGTGCCTTGTTATTGCAGGGATGTATATCTGTAAGCATGTCATTGCATAGAACCACCTTTTGCTTCGTCTGTAGTCACTTAGCTTCTGGGGAAAAAGAAGGTGATGAGATAAAGAGGAATGCTGATGTTGTTGAGATACTCAAAAGCACACAATTCACCAAAATTTGCAAGCATTCAAAACGACCAGCTCCTGAAAGAATTGAAGATCATGAGTATGCTAATTATATTTTCTTCTTCTTACTTTTTTTTAAAGATTATTTTATGTTGATCCCTTCTGCTCTATTCGCAGTCGTGTAATTTGGCTTGGAGACTTGAATTATCGCGTGGCCTTAAGCTACGAGGAAACAAAAGTTTTACTAGAAGATAATGATTGGGATACTCTTTTGGAGAAGGATCAGGTTTGTTTCTTATAACCTTTTATAAGTACAAAACCGTGACATTCTTGCATATTTAAATCTCAATATTGTTTTTATTACCATTTTATATTCTAACATTATTAAAATGGTATTTATTACAAGTAAAAATAGTATTAAAAATAACAATACATATTAATTTATTTTTCTTATGAAGTGTTAAACTCCAAATTTACTTTTAATATCATCACCTAATAAATTTATATTGTCTATTTGTAATATCACACATACTAAATTAATACTCTAATTATTAAGAAATGATAAAAACTTAAACTATTTGCATTGAGGGTATTATTAAAAATGTCAAAATAGAAAGTGTTGCTATAAATAACAAAATGACTTACTTATACGTTCTAGAAAATATAATAATAACATGGATTTATTTATTCATTTTAGGAAAAATATATAACAAATTAACTTGATGTGGAGTGCAGTTAAATTTAGAAAGAGAAGCAGGAAGGGTGTTTAATGGGTTCAAGGAAGGAAAGATCATGTTTGCTCCAACTTACAAGTATTCCCAGAACTCAGACTCATATGCTGGAGAAAATGCCAAATCCAAGAAGAAAAGGAGAACCCCTGCATGGTACACACATTACATTAAATTCATATTAAAAACAAGCCTATGAATTTTTATGATCATGATCAAGTGGTAAAAAGGAAAACATTGTAAGCTAAAAGTTTTGAAAAAACTTTTCAGGTGTGACAGGATACTTTGGCGTGGAAATGGCATCGAGCAATTGTCCTACATTAGAGTAGAGTCAAGATTTTCTGATCACAGACCAGTTTGTGCGCTATTTGCAGTGGAGGTTGAGATGAGGAATAGGAATGTGAACAGGTTCAGAAAAGGTTACTCTTATGCTGCTGCGAGATTAGAATATGACGACTGTACACCTCAGAGGCATAGCTTTTATGGGGTCTAATCGAAACCCTGAAATTAAGTTGCATTCTATGAGCATTTTAAGTTCATTCAGAAAAGAAAACTATGTTCACTTATTTTTGTGTTAAATGTCTATTCACACATGCTTTAAGAGTATAATTAAAATAATAATGAGAAAAATATTATTACAATATGAAATTAAGAAAAAATTAGTATAAAATAGGAATGTTATCGCAATATGAATAATGACATGCTTTTCTAAATTTTTATGGAAAGTGAAATTAAGAAAAAAATTTAATATTATAAACATAAAAAAATAATATAATATTTTTTACCAAAAATTATTTATTTAATAATAATAACTCAAAGTTACAACCATTTCAATGAATTCGAGTCCATAAAGAAAGAGAAACTTAATTGTATAAAGATCAATATTGATTATTTCGGGACTTATCCTAATCTTCACTAGTTTCTTAACATTTTTTGAAGATCATAAACAATAAAGATTTCTACTTCATTCATCATAACCCAACTCCCAAATTGAAGTTGCTTCTTGATCAAGTAAGTTTACCATGTCTACTAGTGCATCTTCAATTCCACCAGGCCAGTAGGTTGAATAGTCATTGATACTGTTGGAACTGCAACCTTCTCCAATGTGTGCCATGTGTTGAATATCAAGGAGGTCATTGGCCTTTGTTAACTCCATATTAGCCCAATCAATAGCACCTAAACCTTGTGTTGGATTCCCACTGGTTGCGGAGATCTGAGGGCTAATCAGTGGTTGGTTAAAGAAGGAGAGAATGCTTCCAGATGAATCAGAGTTCCCATCATTCGCATCACTTTCTTCAACAATGTATGGATTCTGAGTCTTGTCTTCTGTTCTTGAAAGATCTACAAAGCCCCTGCATAGTTGTTTTTGATGGGAATTGAAGCTTCTTCTGGGATTTAGATTTCCAACTTTACCCTTCCCATTAGATTCATACTTCCTCTTAGAGCTTCCGATCTCTGTCGAATCGTCGTCTTTTTCCTCCTTATCTTCTTCTTCTTCTTCTTCTTCTTCTTCTTCAGAGGTTGAGATTCTGAGGCATCTCTCTGTCTGCTGCAAGAGAGCTTCTTCTTGATTTATAACCTTGGACCAAGTAGCAATTTCTTTAGCCGTCACCTTATCTTGCAAGCACTTGGATTGCTTAACCAATCTTCTCATACGATCCGAATCAGGCAACATATGCTTGATTACAGCAGCCAAAATACTGACCTTCCAAGCTTTCTTAAGATCGTGCGGTTTCTTATAAGGAGGAGGACCGTGTTCTTGTGACGGTCCTTGCTCACCCCACCAATTCTCTCCTCCTGTTGGCCACCGTGGGGGAGCTAAACCCCTCTCCAATGGAAACCTTCTTTGTGGTGGGATACAGTGTTGCATAAGAGCAGAAAGAAGAGAGCCTAAAGTAGTATCTTGCAAGTTATGAAGTAGATGCATATATGAGTTTGGATCTAACTCACTTACTTTCGCCAAAACTGGCGAGTACTCAGTAATGGCACAAGGAGCACTTTGATCGAACCTGACTTTATCTTTCCACCAATTGCTAACAATAAATGCATCATTTAAACACATCCAACAAAAGATCCATTTTAATTAGGGCATCACAAGATTAAAGAACACATACCTCCAACACTTGGCATTTGGGTTTGCACCATTTTCATGCTCCAACAAAACCTATCAAAGAGAAAAACAATACAAACCTTTGCAAAAGAGCTTATGGTAGAAGACCCTTGCTTGTTCTCACCCAATACACACACACTGTATTGCCCCTTGAAACAACCACACCCTTATGTCATGTATATGACATGTTCTACCCTAAAGGGCAGAAAATGGGCTAATTGTCTCATTGTTAATTGGATGATATGGACTATAGTTTAATGGGCCAACATATAGTAATTAGGGTACTACCATGTGCCTCAAATTCAATTAGCAAATTAACCATCCCATTATGGTTATTAAATATACATTAGGCAATTCAACTTGTGGTTAAGCTTATGGAATTAAGTTGTGATTATATTAGTCCACTAACATGTATTATTTCTAACACCAATGACGTAAGCTATCAGATGAACCAGTTACTGGCTTCCCTTTGTTGGAGTAAATTGTTTTGCAAAACCTGCTATTCTGAAGTTGGCTGAAGATCTTGCAATGTCAATCAAGTTGAAGAAGAAAAGAAGAGTGAAAATCAAGTTGAATCAT
>JANKOE010000204.1:61150361-61166807 GCA_026284465.1 Erythroxylum citrifolium
ACTGTCAGATTTCTGTTGGCTTTGGCTGCAAATAAGGGATGGGAAGTTCATCAAATGGACGTGAAGAGTGCCTTCTTAAATGGAATGCTTGATGAAGATGTTTATTTAAGACAACCCGAAGGCTATGTGAAGGTAGGTGAGGAGCAGAAGATCTACAAGCTTGTGAAGGCCTTGTATCGCTTGAAACAAGCTCCAAGAGCTTGGTACTCAAGGATCAATAGCTATCTAATCCAAAACGGTTTCTCAAGGAGTAAGAGTGAAGCAACCTTGTATGTACCTTTCTCTGGAACTATCCCGTAAACAAACCCTTGTCCTTTACATACTTCCATGATCTTCACCATATATTTAAGGATCGAATCCTGAGCTCTTGACATCTTCTTGCGACGAGAAGCCTCTAGTTTTGCTAATGCCTTAGACTCCTCATTTTCACTAAGCTTCTCCTTCATCTTCTGCATGCGAATACGATCCTTCCACATCCGCTTCTTGAGTTCATCGTAGCTTATTTCTTCCTCCTCCTCCTCCTCTTCTTCTTCTCGTTCAGAAGTTGAAGAAGGCCCCGTCTCTTCACAAAACTCCACCATCTTTGCTTGTTTCAAACTCCAAAATTAGGCTTTCTAACGATATACGTAGTACTCAAAACGGCTTTGCGAACTCTTATACTACATGTATCGTAAGCAATGGCGGTGTAAGAATAGCGGCTACTACTCATTTTAAGTATTACTCTTTGAATACTTACAGAATAAACCGTCGAATAGCTTAAAGACAAGGTGACAATTTCCAAGAAGAAAACTAATATTTGAACTCGAAGTTTGAACAGAAAGGAAAGTGATGGCTCGGAGATTAGATGAATTATAATTAGGGCACTAGAAAAACTTTTTAATTTTTAAAATTTTTGAAAAAAATTCTTTATAAGTTTTAGTTTTTTAAAAAATTCATTTCTTTTAAATTTTGATTAAAAATAAAATATTGTATGAATATCATACTTATATTAATTAAATACTAACGATTCAATTAAATTCTTAAATTTGAGTTAACCTAATTAAATCTAACATAAATTAATAATTTATTATAATTATTTTAAATTATTAACTTAAATTAAGTTTAATTGACTCGAGTCGATTGAAGAGTTGATTTAAGTTACCCCAATAATAACATTTAATTAGTTATCTTCTAATATTTATATTATACGTATTTTGTTCTTATTTTTAATTTAAGTCAAAATAATTTTTTAAAAAATTAAAAATTAAAATTTTTGATAATTTTAAACTTAAGGAATTTTCCTAAATTTTTACATGTCTTTTATCCTATAATCTAGCCATCTAGTTCATCATCTACTATTTTGAGGAGGTGAATTTCGTTGCTGGGTTTGATAAAACACGAGAGTGTGGGCAAGAGACAAACTTACGTAAGAATGTTGCATGCATGAGTGACACATAAGGACTATGTCCAATGTTGGAGGGATTGATGACCTAAACCTTCATTTAATAGCACATGCTATTAGTTAAATGGGAAGTGCCAAAATATATATGGAATTGGCCCTTTTGAGTTTGGTCCTTGCAAATTGATGTAACGAGTGACGTATGTAGTTTAGTTAAGTTTGCACCTTACAAACAACCGAGAGGGCACTTAGGAATAAATGAGAGAAACCTTTACACAACTCCAGGTTAACCGAGTGAATAAGGGTAGGCACAACATTCAAGGTAAAAATACGCAAAGACAGAAACGAAAACAAAAGAAGGAAAACTCACCAGAGAGAGAAGACATCAACGGCAGAGCGCTGTACAGGAAGGCAAGGGCGGAGAAGTAAAGGAAGAGAGAGAAACTTTCACACAACTCCAGGTTAAGCGACTGAATAAATGGAAGAGGCAAACTAACAATAAAGATAAAGATAAAGATAAAGATAAAGGACAGATATAACCGGGTAGGCACAACATTCAATGAACATAAAACCGTCGGATTAAACGAAGGAACGCGATGGCTGCAGAACTTTCAGAGAGGGGGAGGGGTGATTATCACCGTTGGATAAATGGACGATCGGAATGGATTGCGTCGTCGTTCATCCCAACTGATCCTTAGTATATATACTTAATGAGTCAAGCGTAAGCTTGAAGAGGGTTTTGAGTTTATGGAAGGATGCATCAAAGTAAAGGAAATCCAGAGCAGTCTGGAATGATCCATAAATACAAAGTAAAGTTGTGACTCCCTAAGTTCAGGTTGGATCCCAATTCGAGTTTAATAAAATGATGAACTTGAAAATTATAATTTTAATCCATTTTTTAAAGAAAGCAAATTAAAAAATAACTAATTAAGAATTTCCTCTCATAAAATATTTCATAAATTTATATTGTCATGGCAATAATTCTAATTTACAGTTAAAATAATTATAAACTTGAAAATTACTAAATATGAATTGATTAATTACTTTTTTATAAGTTTATAAAGAGTTTTATTACCTATTTCTTTTGTAATATAGAATTTGTAATACTCTTATCTCTTTTATAAAGGGTACGACTAACAACATCTCAAATTGGAGTTTATTTATTTGATTAACTAATTATTCAAAACTAAGATGATTGTACTTTTTGAACTTCAAGATATATGTTAAGAAGAATAGCTAGGTACATTTGTTTTTTTTTAACATTCCTAAATTAAGGTTCTACGCAAATTGTTAGTACTTATCAATTAATTTAGTATATTGAATTTCATAAATATTTATAAAAGCCTTTCATGCACGTATAGAATATGAATTGTTATAAATTAGATGATATTAATAAACCATATCTTCTTAATTCTTATTAATATTTTTCCCGCGAAAAAATTAGGTGCTATCATATAGCTTTGTACCGGTTAAGTTCACGAGTTGGAGATAAGCGGACTTGAATTGTTGACATTTGCCATAGGATAAACCGGCCTCCCCAACAATAAAAATTTAAATTTAAACAACAATAAAAAATTAAATTTTAATCTTATAAAAATTAAAAGATTATTTACAGATGAAACAACGTTTTCAGAGAAGCTTATTAGAATTTTTAATACAGCTAGAGTGTAACCTTTTAATATTTTCATTTTTATTAATCAATGTGAAATACTCTAACACTCTCTTTCAAAGTGTAACTAAGATTGAACATCCAGTTGTTGCTTGAAATAAACACAACGGTAATCGAACGGGCCGGCTGGAGCTAGACATTCAGACAAACAATCAAAAAATTAATAATCTAGACCATACTTGCTCTAATACTACATTAGAATTTTTAATATGGGTAAAATGTAGAGTCCATTAACAAGAATTAATATTTGGGTCCAACTATTACAACAATGACTAAAATTAGCCGATTGGATAGTTGACTCTTAACATTTATTAATCCTTTAATAGTTTTATTTTTAATCAATGTGGGTAATCTTACAAAGCCTTGTGTTACTCTTTGAAGCAAAATATAGTGCTTGAGATGAGAACACAATGAACTGAAGAGAAAGCCTACTCGGTTTTCCCTTCCCTTTTTGCTGGCTTTCTTGTTTTCCCTGAAACTAGAAACCTGCACATTGTGTATACTGACTGTAAGCTTCTGACTGCATGGCAATGGGGGCACGTGTAATGAAGTCTGGAAGATCAAATGCGTCTATGAGCTCCCTTGCAATGTTCCTCACTTGGAAACTCAGGTACTCTGAGAGTTTGTGGATTGCCTGCACGTTAGTGAAAGTTAGATTAATATGAAAATTCTCAGGCCTGTTTAGCTATATGGATGAGAGACCAGGAAGGATGAGAATGCTTTGATTTGCAATCCTCAATGTGTTTTGATAACCTAGAATGAAGATGATGAGAAAATTAGGGTATGGGGTTCATGTTTTTCTAGCTAATGAACTCATTTTACAAATCTCTCTTCCTCTTTAGGGCATGCATGAAACATTCAATAAGGAAAATATTGATTCTTCTTCAATCAACTGCACCTTTGGTTAATTATTAATTAACACCGTATCCTTTTCATGTTTCTTACTATATTGTGAAATCAGAAAAGCAATCCTGCAACCTTATGATTCTTAGTAAAAAAGACAATACTTGAGCTTTGTTTGGAGCAACATAGTCGACGTTACGGTAGGTCCCTATGTCCTTCCAGATTCGATCCAAAGCATAAAGATCACAGACAAGTTTGAGAGCAGCTTGAGAATGTGGATCAGGGCATCTGACATAGAAAATGCAAGTTTAGCAGCAAATTAACAGCATAAAAATGGATAGGAACAATTTGTCATTCCAGGAGTAGGAAATACTTCTGTACTGCTTCAATAAACTTTTCAAGGATGACTGACTCAATATGAGACTCTGCAAGTGTGAGAAGGTGATTCAAGCATCGATTCCAAGCACCAAAGCCACCAAGAGTTTTGGCGTGTTTCCTTAATCGTAGAGCAACACTTTGTAGCAATTTAGTAGTTCGATACTGAAATGTTAGTAACAGAAGCTGTAAATACAGATAGACTATTCTACCAGTTACAGCAGCTTTCAGACGTTACAAAATCAAGTAACTTACTCTGAAGGCATCCAACTGGAATTTAGGATCTCGCAAATGTTCTTCACCTTCCCAACGTGCAGTCACAGGATTTGGTTGAGACATATAAGTGTTCATGGATTCTCTCAAATAGTTCCAAGTAACCGTCATAGTCCCACCTTGGAACTTTTCCTGGTATTGCTTCAAAAGAAAGCCTGCTACCTGCGTTACGATTGAATCTTCAGATAACTCCACCAAAAGCAGAATATAGATTTCAAGAACGAGAATAAAGAATTCATCACAAACTCGGCTGCGAACTACCTAAGAGGTTGAATTCAACCATCATTTACCAGTCTGCAAATCAAAGCTTTACAATCTCTTGAAATGCCAGTCATTTTTAATGTATTATATGTACGTATATATCATCCATAAGATGGTCCATAGTCTTTGCATAATTAGAAATATGGTAGGGAACCCTCCAGGCGAATTCCACTTGTAATTCTACAAGGGTAAGGAACACGATACAAAGATGACCACAGAAAATCTAGCTACTAGGCTTCTTCAAATTTATTGCTCTTCAGGTTTCTAATGACAAATTTTAGATCATTTCTAATTTCGAGAGGTAAATCAGGGTAACTGCAGATGCAGATCGCTACCACAGTCTTAAATCTTACTTAAACCACCCAAAGTTAGCTCCATAAATTTAATTGTCAAAATCCTTTGAATAAGCTAGACGTTCACATCCTAAATTCTCAAGTAAGGTGCAATAACCTGTTGCAGTAGCACTGTGTTGTCCCCTTCAAATGTCTGAAAAATGTCATGATCATTCCTCAAGCTACCAAACCGGTTGACAGCTGCATATCCATGTCCACCACATGCTTCCCTGCAAATACTCAATGATTTTGCTGTATATGATGTCACATAAGCCTTGAGACCAGAGGAGAGTGTATGAACATCTCCAGCCAGTTGTTCATCATGAGTCTTTTTCATCTCAGAATACTTCTCCACCAGATGCAGAGTGGCAAAATGGAATGCATAAGCTGAAGCAAGCATTGGCATCAGCTTGTGCTGATGAGATTGATAATCAAGTATACTGACTTCAGGTTGTTTGGGAGGGCCAAACTGCTGGCGCAATAAAGAATATCGGGTGGCAATTATGACAGCAACCTTCAAAACACCAACAGAAGAGTATGCAAGGCCAACACGTCCACCAACAAGCTCCCCTAACATAGCGATAAATCTTTTATTTATTGTAGGAAGACAACTTGTGTACTTGCCATCTTGTGAAACATCTCCAAATCTATTGAGAAGATTGTCTCGAGGAATTCTTACTGAATTGAATCTCAATGCTCCATTATCTACCCCATTTAAGCCAACCTTGAGTCCACAATCATGTATTTCAATACCTGGAAGCGTCTGATGGGTTTTCATATCCCTTATGGGAACAATGAAGGCATGTACACCCATATCAGAGACTCCTTTATCATGGGTAGGCAGCATCAATTTGGCAAAAACGGTTGCAAATTTTCCATGAACAGCGGCATTGCCAATCCACCATTTTATGGCCCCATCATTTGGTGTGTTTATAATGAATTCATCAGTGATTGGATCAAAAGTTGCCACAGTTTGAAGGCCTTGAACATTGGAGCCTGTGAAAATTTAAAATAAGCACTTACATAACATCACTTGTGCTAAAAGAAGATACTGTAAAGGTCAGAAACCTCCCAAAATCATTGGAAAAAATACAAAAAACCATATGCAAGGTCAAAATCCCAACTTATCAAGCATGCACACAAGTGGAACAGAACTGGAGGAAATGTTGAGGGATAATAAATAACTATAATCAACCACTAGAAATTCTAGTTGCAACAACTAAAGTTGAAACATGAAACCTAGATGGCAATCCATATCAGGACATCATGAATTTCTAAATCTGAATTCCTACTTCACAAATTCTATCAGATGTTGTTCCCAAAACATTTCAAGGTGGAAGTAAGATATAGCTTCTTCAAGGCATTGATCTCAAAATTACACCCAAGTTTGGTATATTGAAAGATATAACTGGAAATCTTCATGAAACTCACTAGATTAGACAAAAAAGTGTATTGGACTTGGTGAATTGTGTCTAATGCACAATAACAAGCTGAAGAACTTTTAAGATGACACAGCAAGACATTACTCATTTAAGCAACAAACTACAGAACCATATTGAAGTTTACCATGATGAAGCTCTGTCATGGCAAAACAGCCAGGATAATCCAGATTGTCAATACCATCGAAGTACTTATCCTTATGCTTTTTGGTACCCAAGTTGAGGACAGAACTTCCCCAAAGACTGCACAAATTTACCAAAGCGTCAGTGTCATGTTTAATATATAACATTGATGCTGAACCGAACAGCATCCATTTGGAATGAACAACTAAACTGGAAATTAAAGGTAATATTATGAATCCTTGTCAATGCAGAGTCCCAGTGTATCAGCATTATGAACCAAAGGGCGATAACTAATATAAAGCACAACATTTTCAAATCAAAGCTTAATTCTTAGTTCCTCCACCCTGTACAACCCCCTCCTTCCTCAAGATAAAGAACAACTGACCCAAAGAAGAAAGAATTGCAAAAAAAATAAAGGGAACAACCAAAGGCAGCTGATCTTAATGGAAGAGCATAACTACAGAAAAATTCAGATCATACGGTTAAACTCATCAGAATCTGACATGTATTCAGTATTTGATGGCATCAAGCAATTTTCAGCCAGGAAAGATTCAAAGTTTTTAGATTTCAGAAAAAAAGTTGAACTTCTTTTTCACCAAGTTTGATGCAAGACCATGGCTAAAAAGATCATACGAAGGAATTCCGTTTCCATTTGGAAAGAAAAGAGCAGAAGAAACTAAAACCATCTTCTTATTAACCAAAACCAGATCATAACAAGAGATCATGTCACAATTCTCCAATCCAATCACAGTCCCACCACCCCGATCAGGAAAAGAAAAACTTTAAAAGATAAAGAGAAGCAAAAGAACAAACCTGAACTGAACACCCATCTTAATCCCAAGTGACAAGTCGAAAGCACCAGCAGCTTCAGTAATGGCAAAATACTTAGCAGGTTCCTCCACCAGATACCTCAAAGGCCTAATCCCAGCTTCCCTCACCAAACCCGAAAGCTGCCTCCAACAAAGCTCTCTGTACTCATCTTTTGGAATCTCAAGTGGGGTTTGCAAGTCAGGCCTCGACATTAAAAACTCCAATATCTTTTCCTGTATGTCCCTGTACTTCCCTCTCATGAACACCGACAGTTTCTCAGTCTCCACCGATAGCTTCCTAGCCTTGGCGCATGTTAACATGTCCAGTTGGTCCAGAGCTCGTGGGACTGGCGTCAGGTGCAAAACCAGACGCCTTATGCGGAAGGACACGATCTGGGTCTCGTCGTCGGACATGGAATTCGGGTCTTTGTGTTCCATCTTCGAAGACAAAAACACCGTTAAACGTCAGGTAATGGCTTTTTGGTTCTTACTCTGTTCATATGATATTGCGATGACGTGGTTACGTGTTCGAAATGCCACGTATCCATAGTTTATGGATGTTATTATTAGTAGCTTAATGTACCTTTCCCTAGGGCTAGATAACTTGTAACATGAATGTTTTAAAAATTCAACCGTTACTGCCAATTTAGCCGTAGAACTTAATTTTTAATTTTTTGTTTCAATTTATTTTGTAAAAAATTAATTAATTTATTAATTAATCGATCAATTTTTATAAATTAATAAATTTTTATAAATCAAAATAAATAAATTAAAATATATTTAATAGTTTTTAATTAAACTTTATATTCTTTGATAGATAAAGACAATTAATTTCAATCATATTTCAAAATGTTTAATTTTTTTAATCTTTAGTTAATTTTATGACGGTCTGATCGAACATTTAAAACTTTAAACTTTTTATTTTACTAGTTTAACTTTTGATTCGATTTTTAAAATATTGAGTAATATAATTAAGGCTAAAATATATAAACTTTTTTCTGATTTAAAAATTAAAAAATATTCAATTTTTTAAAATTTTGAAAATTGTTTTCTTTTCAATTTTTTAGAAAAATTTCTCCCTAAGTTCAATTAATAATTAACAATGAAATACACATAATATAAATATTATTTATAAATTAATCAAATGTTATTGATATAATAAGTTAATTCAGGTACTTAAAATTAATCATTTTAAAATATAATAAATTAGTTTAAATTGAATATAATTAGTTCTAATTCATATTTGAAATTAAATTTTTTGTGATTATAAAAAATAATTAGAAAATATTTATATTAAAGTTTTTTGTGATTAAAATTTTTTATTTTAAAAATATATTTTATTTCTTTATAATATTATTTAGTTGTTAAATAAGTCTTTCTATTATATTACATTAATTTTGTGTGTATTTATAATTTCAAAATGATGTTACTTTAGAACTTAAGAATTTTATTATAACAATGATTTGAGTAAAAAATAGATTATAAAAAATTAATAGAATACGATAAAAACAAATTGTATGATAGTTAAATAATATTTTAACAAATTAACTTTAAAATGTATATGGACTAAAATAAAAATAGATCAAATTTGATGATATACAGCAGAACCATGGCCTTCAATAATAGAGAAGATTAAATTCCTTCTCCTGTGAAGAAGGAACTGGTACATCGATGGAACTGATAATATATGTCTGCTTGACATATTAAGTGGAAGTGAGACAATCAAACACATACGTATTGGAGACACTCAATTCAGAAAGGAAACATCATATTATTTAAGAAGACAAACTGGATGAAGAAGATAGTTATGATAAGCTACATGTTGGTGTTAGCAATCGGACTTGGAGGAACTGATACGTCAGTGACTCCTTCCATCATCAGGACTACACTCTTCATGGAAGGACGAAGAGCTGGTTCGTCTTGTATACACCAAAGTGCAACTGCAACCATTTTCTCCAACCCCTTCTTCTCAGTGGCGAAGCCAGAATTTTGTTTCAGAGGGGGCAATGTATCCAATCCAGGGGGGCAATGTATCCAATCCACCATGGCTTTTACATATCTTCTCTTCTTCTTTAATAAAAAAAATATTTGAGGGTGGGCATTTGATTTGCCCACCCTCACCAAAGAGTAGCTTCGCTACTGCTTCTTCTCTACTTGTTCGCCAACCACGAGCCTGTCCAACTCTTGAGTCGTGAAACATTTGTATGCCCAAGTCGAAAGGCCAATCTCTTCCGGATTGGCTGCCTTGATTTCCATGTTCTTTCTGCAGCAAACTATTTCCAGGAGCACTATGCCAAAACTGTAAACATCTGCTTTTACTGATATTGGAACATTCTTATGCCACTCTGGTGCTAGATACCCTCTTGTTCCTCTAACAATTGTGAATGTCCTGGTTTGATCAGGCATTAACAGTTTTGCCAACCCAAAATCAGAAATCTTGGCATTCCAGAAATCATCCATCAGTATGTTCTGAGGCTTAATGTCACAATGAATAATTGGTGCTTCACACTCTTCATGGAGGTACAGAATGCCTCTAGCAACATCAAGTGCAATTCTGATTCTTTCGTCCCAATTTGGTCTAGTATTGGACTTGAATAACAGATCTGCAAGTGATCCATTTCTCATGTACTCGTAAACCAGAAGTCTCTTGGAATCTGTAGCACAGTATCCTAACAACCTGACTAAATTCCTGTGGTGAGTCTTCCCTATAGATCGCATCTCTGCTCGGAACTCCTTTTCTCCTTCTTCCACCAACTTTTCCAATCTTTTGACAGCAACAATTTCCTTACCCTTGCACAAAGACCCTTTGTACACTGTTCCAAATGATCCCTTTCCCAACTCTTCTGTAAAGTTTTTTGTTGCTCTTTTGAGTTCGTTGTATGAGAATAATCGCAAGGTGAAGTCCAAAGTCAAGCCATCTTCTCCAGTTTTCAACAACCTGCTGTGTCTCAGAAATCTTAACTTGTACATGTTCACTCCAGAGATTATGAGAGCACCACATGAAAACGTCAGGAAACCAAAAATCATCAGAAGAATTTTCACAGTTTCTTCGTGGCTTCGCACCACTATCGGAGGAGGTAAAATTGGCGGATTGGGAGAGGTCTGAGAGCCTTCAATATTTCTTGTGCCCACCTTCAAAAGAGCTACTGTAGATGTAGATGTAGATGTAAATGTTTGTGTAGAACTAGAAGTCCTTCTAACATAATTCAATGGAAGATTCTGTTTCTTACAGAATCCATCCGACAGCAGCGCTGCTCCACAATTGCAATCTTCTATACAGGAGTTGCTGCAGTCTTCCTGTGACATTTTTGTTTCATTATAGTAAGGTCCTCTCCATGTTATGGATTCCATTGGAGTGATACTAAACAGCTTTTCGTTTCCTTTGCCATTTTCACACCCTACCAGCGAATAGTTTCTCTCACAACCAAGAGGCGGTTGATTGGGGTCGATATATTCAAAACTAGGAAGACATTTACAGTATGGTAGATTATCATAGTATGTGCAGAAGCTGTTGAAACCGCAGTAGCCATTTATTTGACAGTAATCTTCGGGTGTCTCCCACTCCATCGTTTGTTTAGGTTCGTTGCTTCCATTATACCAATGGGAATATAATCGGAAAACTCCACTAGTTTCAAGAGTTGCACGATATATGGTATTATTTGCCATCATCGAGCAATCTGTGATGTCTTGTTTAATGTTTGAATCGGTGGCATTGATAAGCTGCAGGCAACCAGTAATGTTTAGACGAAGAAATAACTCTTTCTCGTTATAAGTCCGAGTGCTCCAGTAAGCATCGTCAGGTGCGTATGGAGAATTTAATGGGTAGAGAACAAGGTTCCCATCAACTTGCATCACAAGAAGAAAGCGTCCAGTGGAGTGTTTGGTTTCTGATGAACTAGAAACCAATTGATCACCAGAAAGAAGATGCTGACCTCCTAAAATGGTGTCAGTAGGGTTTCTGAAAGTTTCCCAGATCACATCACCATCCTTGCTGTAGAGAACAAAGTTACCGGTGTCAAGCATGGAGGCATAGGAAGCAGAAAATTTGTCAGTTCCGATCTGTTTCTCCAATCCTTCTGTCCTGATAAGAAACTTTCCGTCCTGTGTTAGAATCACACTGGAGTTGGCAGGAAGAACTGGATCATCACGATTCGCCGTCCAAACAACAATGTTTTCGAGCTTTCCAATCAGCCAAATCCCAATTGCAAAGCCATTATCTTGTTGGTAGAAACCAAATGCAAAACGTCCAGAAGGTGATAACCAAGAATCGGGTTTGAATGAGGTGGATA
This sequence comes from Erythroxylum citrifolium, assembly GCA_026284465.1. Lineage (NCBI taxonomy): Eukaryota > Viridiplantae > Streptophyta > Magnoliopsida > Malpighiales > Erythroxylaceae > Erythroxylum > Erythroxylum citrifolium. Next base: position 61,162,153 of record JANKOE010000204.1, read on the forward strand.
GTGAAGAACCAGGACTTACCTCACCCGATATTCTTGGCTGAGCTGATGAAGTAATGCACAGGATGGACAGAAGCAAGAGTATAGAAGACCTGAAAGCCATAAGAACGAACACTTGTTTCTTAACTGTTTACATCAGATAGCAAATGTTAAGACATGGTGGATGTTCATGTGGATGGTAGGTATTCTCGTTCTTATCTGCAAAGACTTGCAGGTCAAAGTGCATTCAGAGAATTTTTCCAATAAGTTTCACGATCTAGGATTAATTAATTAATTAGAAGTAGTTGATTTAGGGTCTTCAAGACCTTGACTTGGAAAATCTGATAATGGTGATGATCTATATTGAATCATTTCTTAAAAGCATCTTACATTCGGGATAAGATCTTCTAGCAGAGTAGGCACAAGATCGCATCCCCTTATATTCTGCGTCAAGCCAATCTGTTTGTCAGCTGTTCACATTAGACAGCAAATGCCTAAAGAGACTTCCTGATGTTCACGGGGATGCTCTTAGTTGTCTGCAAAGACTTGCAGGTCAAACTGCCCCACCAGGTGCATTTGCAGAGAGCACTTTCCAATGGTTTTCAGAATCCAAGACTTATTGAAACAGTTGATGTAGGGATCAGAAGACCTTGACTTGGAAAATCGGATACTTGTTATGTCAAGTCTAGCTAGTTTGGTGGAATACACTGCACCCCATCAAACTATCCAACTGGCAAGGCAGGTCAGCCTGAGTCTACACGCCATTGCTCTTATGATCAATTCTATCAGTGTCCTTTATTATGCTTTAGTTCTGCGAAAGCTCCCATTATCTTTCCTTTAACTAAGTTGTTAATCTCATGGCTTTAGTGTCAGCGCTGTGTTTACTGTTTCAATGCCTTCTTTGTGTGCAAGTAAGGTCTCAACTGAGCAAATCCAATGTCATAGACTTGGGTTCTTCACTCAATCCAAAAACTCCTCCCACTTCATGGCCCTCCCCTTCTGGGCAATTTGCTTTTGGATTCTATCGACAAGGCAATGGATTTGCTGTTGGAATATGGATGATCAGTGAGCCTGGAACCACTGTCGTTGTTTGGACAGCTAATCGGGATGATCCCCCAGTTTCAGAAAATGCAAAGCTAGAGTTAACCAGAGATGGTAGACTGATCCTTGGAATGGAGCAAGGTGAAACCAAACCAATTGCCAATATATCAAATCCTTCAGATTCAGCCTCTGTGCTTGATTCTGGTAACTTCGTGCTATACTTCAATGGTGAGATCATCTGGCAGACCTTTGATTTCCCAACTGACACATTATTAGAAGGCCAGAATCTGACAGCTGGCAGTGAATTGGTTTCTAGTATATCGAGCTCAGACCACTCAAGCGGACGGTTTCAGCTCAGTATGCAAACTGACGGTAACCTTGTTGCCTACCCAATTATGTCTCACGAACAAGTTGATGCTTACTGGAGTACTGGAACTTTTGCTGCAAGCTATCGACAATTGAATCTTGCATCTCTAGATAGAAGATGCATTCTTTATTTACAAGCAGGAAGTGATCGGCCCAGATATTTGGTGAACTGCTCTAATCCCACAGAGAAGGAGACGATCTTCTATCGGGCAACATTGGATGCTGATGGGATTTTCAGGCTGTATTCTCACCATTTTGAGAACAACTCTGTCTCAAGTGTGTCTGTGAAGTGGACCATATTGCTGGACCAATGCGATGTCAAAGGTGCCTGTGGCTTCAACAGTTACTGCTATAGCAATGGAGGCCAAAGTAACTGTTATTGCTATCCAGGTTACTTTCCTGTTGAGCAGAGTGGGAACTGGAGTTGCTCCGGTAATCACAGTGAAGACATTTGCATGAAAGACGGCAAACTATCTTACAATATGACTTCCATGGAGAATATGTGGTTGGCTGATTTTCCTTACTCTTATTCACCATTAGGACCACAGGAGTGTAGCATTTCTTGTGACCAAGATTGTGATTGTTGGGCTGCTGTACATGAAAATTATAGATGTGGAAAGTTTAGGCTTCCACTAAGATATGGAAGACACAGTTTAAACAGTTCAGCTACAACCTTCTTGAAGTTGATATTACCAACTCCATCACCTGTTGTAATAAAAGAAGATTCAAGCCTAGTTAAGATCCTTGCAACAAGCTTAGGCGCTATTGCGTTCTTTTGTTTTGCTCTTCTAGTATTCAGTTTCCTTATGTACTACAATGGAGTTCACAGTTACAGAAAGCTTTCAGGAACAGGAAATTCAGAGATGACAGAGGAGTTCACTCAACGAGCATTTTCCTATAGGGAACTTCAGAAATCAACGAATGATTTCAAAGAGGAGCTGGTAATGGGAAGTTATGGGGCAGTTTACAAAGGAACTTTACAAGGGAGTAACAAGACTATTGCTGTGAAAAGACTTGAGAAAGTAGTTGAAGAAGGGGAGAGAGAATTTCGAGCTGAAATGACCGCCATTGGAAGAACCCATCACAGGAACTTGGTTCGTTTGCTTGGATTTTGCGTGGAGGGGTCTAAAAGGCTTCTTGTATACGAGTACATGAGCAATGGATCACTAGCAGAAGTCCTGGGGGAAGCTGAAAAGCGACCAGCTTGGAAGGAAAGAGTCAGAATTGCAATGGAAGTAGCTAGAGGCATACTCTACTTACACGAAGAGTGTGAGGTCCGTATCATTCACTGCAATCTGAAACCACAGAACATACTCATGGACGAAACTGGGACGCCAAAGATTTCTGATTTCGGGTTGGCAAAGCTACTACTACCTAACGAACCAAGCAACCCCGACAGATTTACTGGGACAAGATCGTATCTCGCGCCAGAATGGCAGATGAATGCTATTGTATCAGTAAAAGCTGACATCTACAGTTTTGGAGTTATCCTGCTGGAGATTGTTTGCTGCACAACAATGAACATTTCCGTAACAGCAGTGAAAACGCTTTCCTGTTGGATACATGAATGCTTCATGACTAGACAGTTGAACAAGCTCGTGGAAGCTGACGATGAAATGGATCATAAAACCCTGGAAAGAATGGTGAAAGTGGGACTATGGTGCATACAAGAAGATCCAGTTTTGCGGCCTACAATGAAGAGTGTGATCCTGATGCTGGAAGGAATCATGGATGTTCCTGTTCCTCCATTTCCATCTCTTTCCCTCTAGATCAAATACGTCCTCAACTATATCTTTGGTATGAAATGTGTTCATATTAAAAATGGATGTTCCTTGACTATAACCAAAATTAAATGTTATTATAATTACAAATTACAAGCGTAATTAAAAAACAATCATAATTATAATAAATTACACTAATAATTATATTCAACAATTTAAAACCTTGCTTATAATACAAACTTCCAATATTTAATTTTATTACTTAATAGCCCAATGACTTCACCGAATTTAATTAATTTCGCATATCTAGTAATTTAATTTATTTAAAAATCAACTTCTAGCTAATAAATTTCATTCATTTTTTAATAACTTTAACTTTTATTTACATTTATGATTTTAATGCTTTTATAAAATTAAATAAAATTTGTATTAATAAAAGGCTTCCAGAGGAGCTACAAAATACACCACAAATCCCAAGGAAATAAAGCATTTGTCAGTACCATGGTTCCTTACTCAACTTCCAGCAGCTAAGATATTTAAAGAGCAATATAAGCACTGTCTTAATATGTTAATGTTACCACAGTTCCTTTCTCAGCGTCGTTGCTTCTGCTGTCAATTTAGTTTCTCACGTCTCAACCCTTGTTTCTTGGTTATTTGGTTACCAGCTCTCGAATGTATTTGACCTGCATTCTAAGCTTCGATGTTATGGCCATATTTCCTGTGGTCCTTGTATCTCCATGGTTGACTTGAATGTTTGAATATCTTCTGATTCTTCTCTCTTTCATAAAGCATATACGTTAGAGAAAAAAGAAAGCTTGACGAGAGTGTAATCTTCTGCTGTTAAGGAAGAATTTGTAGACCTTGTCCGAAGTTTAATTGGACCTTGGCCAAGCTATATTATTATTATTATTCTATATATAAATAATTAATTTAAACTTTAAATTTAATGTTGTTTATGCTTTGATATATTAGGGCTTTGAGCTTCAGTTGAATTGAGCAGTCGAAACTTTAACCCAAAACTCAAAAATTTAAATAAAAAGCTTAAGTTCTACTTTAACCTAGTCAAATAGACTTGTCTTTTTTAGTTTGTGTATTTATTTACTTATTTTATCTTTATTGTGTTCTTTATGTTTTTGTTAATCTTTACCATTGTATTATGTATTGCACTATATTTTTAATATTTTTATTTATATGTATTTTTTATATTTTGTATTATCATTATTCTGTATAACATGTGAATCTATCGGAAATAACATTTTTATCAGTTATGGATAAGTTTGCGTACCACTAGACTTCCTTATATCCCACGTTTCAGCGAGACTCTCACTAGGCGTATTGATCCCATAAGGTCTATTGCATGTTTTGTAGAAATGACATTTGATATGAATGAGTTGAGTTCATTTATTGAAAAGCTTTTTGATTTGCCCTCTAAAGTGATTTAAGGGGACGTTTGGTTTGAGCACGGGTTTGGGAATAGGTATGGGTATAATAGTAGAAGGGAATGAGAATAGGAATGGGTATAAAAAATGATGTTTGGTTTGTAACTTGGGT
>JANKOE010000204.1:61545116-61560455 GCA_026284465.1 Erythroxylum citrifolium
TATTCTATATTACTATTCTAGCTCCTTTTCTTTTTCCTTTCAGTGTTTTAATATCATGAATTTTATATTTTCACCTGAAAAAAAGAGGCAATCCATCAATTACAGCAAAACCCTTTTCCACTTTAAGCCACCAAATAAGCTGAAAATGATAACTTCAATCTATCTCTGTGTAGAAACTATCTTGATATCATCTTCACTAATTATCATATTTTAAGCCCTGTTCTTTAAGAGTGGTTAAGTTGGTGAAATAGGAGGAGGGGCATGGATCTAAAAGATCTTGTGTTTGAATCTTTTGCTTACGCTCTCTCGATCGAGTTTGTTATATAGGACTTGTTTAGTGTAGAGTACTCGACTGACGTAATTTGCAAATCATTGACGTCAATTTAGAAATTTATCCGGTGCGCATCTAAATGATGCAAGTGCGGGTCCTTCCGTTTTCAAAAACAAAAATGTTTTAAGCCCTGACCTATAGAAGACAACTCTGCTCTCAAGAAAATAATCTACTTGGTAGAATTTATCTCTACTTATTTACTAATTTAAAGGTTTTAAGTCTGAATTGTTGTTTAAAGACTTCTTTAGTTTGACAATTTGGAGGAGTGAAAACATATTGAACCTGTAAATATTAGTTAGATTGTATCAGTCACTTGATTTTAAATCATTAATGATTTATTCAAAATACATAATTTACAAACAAGAAAAATTATTTTAAAAAAAGAAAAAAAATATGATGCAGCAGCATGATTATTACTGGTGCAAGAAGAGATCAACTTGGTGGACCATATTCTCCAATCTCAACACGGAAACATGTATCCGATATGGAAAGGCAGTATTCATTTCCTTTCTTTTGATACCAAAATCCCGAAGACCAATGAGCTGTGTTTCTTTTCCTGGAAAGCCGATTTCATTACAGGAAAACTGTGTGCTATGACAGCTTTTCATAGTCATTACTTTTTCAAGGGTTTGGCTCCTTCCGCTCTTTAATGTTAATTTCATGTATCTCTTATCACAATCCTTTCTATTCTCTTGTTTCTGTAGGTATATCTTGTTGCTCCCTCTCCCGTCACTTTCTCAAAATACACTCTCAAGTACTTTTAGAAATATTCTCAATCTTATGTTTTTTTCTCATGTACCAAGAAAAAAGTTAATCGTAATATCAAAATTATATCATCATCACATCTAGTATGAAGTCACGCAGTAAAGCGGGACTTAAGGAAGTCTAATAGTACGCAACCTTACTCCTACATAACAGAGAAGTTGTTTCTGCACATAACGTAAAACTATTAATTAATATATTAAACTTCAAATAAAATTATTGAATCATCCTAAATTTAAACATTACAAATACTATCGAAACTAATTTACAAGACTGATATTATCCGAAGTCGAAAGCACAGCGAAAAGGGATAAAGGTTCCTTTTAATCATCACCGAATGGAGGAATTGCACGTTCATCATATTGATCGTAGAAAAAATGCAAAACGATTATTCCCAAACCACCTTCTTTGCTTTCACTAAGGACCCATTGGAAGGGATAATAACCAGGTGCAATCCAGCCACAACAAGATATGGATCCAAAGATCTTTGTAGTACTTCTTGCACAAATAAGATCAAAAGCAACCATTTCTTTCTACATAGATCTCTCTAGCTTACCAATGACAGTGAATGCCAAAGATGAGGAAAAAAAGGTTGCTCCCACTAGCTTCACTTGCCCATGTTTAGTGCTTATAATCTCTAACAGTGACTCTTTATAGTATCTTAATATCTAGTAATAGTCTTTTGATTTAAAAATTTAAAAAATACCACTTAAATTCTATAAATACCACTTAAATTTATTTCATCAATTGTATTTAACTAATTAGATAATTTACTCAGAACATATGATTTAAAGATTATTAAATAGGTTTGATAATTTTGCCCCCTAAGGGTAGTTGAGTTGGTGGAGGGGAGGGGAATGAGCCAAAAGGTCCTGTGTTCGAATCCTCCTATCTACGCTCTCTAATCTGTCGTGCTGAGTTTGCTTAGTGCAAAATACCCGGTTGACATAAATTGCAAGTTATTGTTTCAATTTGAAAATTTACTCAGTACGCATCCAAAGGATAATAACTGCAGGTTTCTTCGTTTCAAAAAAAAAGTAATGCAAAAACTATATCTACATTATAATTCATTGATTCAGATCAACCTGCTTACTATCCTATTTAAGACATCCATTATCAATCAACTTGATTTATATATATATATATATATATATATATTACCCCAGATTCTAACCAAAGATCTGCTGAGAATGCCTGCTTATTAACCTATTCAAGACTTCCATTATCAACCAACATGATTTTTATATATATTAGCACAGATTCTAACCAGAGATCTGAGAATGCCTGCTTATTAACCTATTCAAGACTTCCATTATCAACCAACTTGATTTTTATATGTATTACCACAGATTCTAACCAAGGATCTGCTGAGAATGTTACTTTAAATTAGAGCCACATGAACTACCTAGTTTATAACGATTGGATTGCATTCAGTCTAATTGCATTGCAAAAGAAAACATCCTTTGCATGCCCACAAGAATGAGAGATCTTTAGGGGACCATTTTAATCTTTGATCATCTACTTAATTGGTCACTGAACTTGCCTTCTGGATATTTTTGTTTTTTTTGATAAGTTGCCTTCTGGATATTTAATCATTCGGAAAAACATTGTATGGCAAGTTGCAGTTTGCAGATAAGCGTATCCTGCTGCGGTAGTTTAAAATAAGGAATAACAGTTTTGTAAGCGTCCTAACTTTAATATTAATTTGAAATCTACATCCTGCTAAGGCTAACGTGTAAGTTTAAAGGTGATATTGACCAAAGCAGAGTTAAAAACTTTTTAATACTTTTTGAAGTTTGATCATGATTTAAATTTTTCTTTGAAATTCGAATCAAAAACATTGTTCTGAAACAGTCATTGGCATGTGTAGAACAAGAACTAAAAAGAACAAACCATAAGAAGATTAACAAATGTATATCTCTTTAGCATGAATTATGTTTAGTACTGTATAACTAAGTTGAGTCTGACTCAAGAAACTTTAGAATTGTAGAACACTTTATATCAAAACAGAACAATCAAACTAGAAAAGAGATAGAACTTCAGTATCATTTAGCCAAGTGTCTAAGAGAATCCCACCAAAAGTAATGTTTAAAAACATAATTTTCAATTTCAAATTTGTATCATGAAGGTTCATATGCCCTTCCTTAGCTATCTGGGTCCCTAGAAGCATTTGAAGATATATGATTCATGAAATGCAACAGCCACAAGCACAAAGTGGGAAGGTCCCATTTTGATTAGAAAGTCCATTATAAAATGCTAAAGCTGTTGAGTGGAATATTGCATAATTCCATATGGTTAAAACCCTATTGAAGTGAAGATAAATCCCAAACCCTCAGGTTCAGGATATTCTGAAATACTACTGAAAAAAGGTCCAGCTACTTACCTTTCCCTATATATATATATATATATATATACCCTTCATGTTCAGCCATTGCCAAGAACTTTGTGTCTTAAACACTTGAAAAGTACTCGTTCATCAATACTCTCTGAAGCATGTTCACTTCCACTTCAACTCCTGAACTCGTTCAAGATTTTCTTGGCGAATTTTACTCGAGAAGATTGTTACAGCATGCCATACTTCAAAAATCACAACCCCCAGTTCCCGGAAACGGTCATAATCCGTCGGAGCCGTACTCCGGCGACAACTCCTTCGATGCCAACGTTGTTATGGTCTTGTCTGTGCTGTTGTGTGCACTGATATGCTCACTTGGATTGAACTCTATCATCAGATGTGCGTTAAGGTGTTCAAGTTTAGTGTCTTCTGATTCTTCTACCAACTCATCAGCTAGATTGGCCAACACGGGAGTGAAACGAAAAGCACTGAAGACTTTCCCTACAGTGACCTACTCAACTGACATGAAACTTCCAGGTCTTGACACCGAATGTGTTATATGTCTGTCTGAGTTCACAACCGGCGACAAGGTCCGGCTTCTGCCAAAGTGCAACCATGGTTTTCACGTCAGGTGCATAGATAAGTGGCTAAGCTCTCATTCTTCGTGTCCCACATGTAGACACTGCCTGATCGAGACATGCCAGAAGATTGTTGGTCGTAGTCAAGTTAGATCGTCAGAACCTTCAGACCCGGTTCAGGAAAGGATTGTGAACATATCACCACTAGAACCTGAAGGATTTTTACGTAACTATAGGTAACTGAATTGGCCAAATTCTTGTTTAGTTTCCTAGTTGAGGCTTGTTTCGAGGTTTCAGGTTTAATTACCATTCACAAGAAGTGATTTAGTGTAGAATGTAAATGTCCACACAAGTTTGAGAAATTGCAACATATTTATTACTCTATATATATCTCTTCTTCCTCATCCTATATAATTTCATATCAGCAATCTGTAAAAATCTTTTGACAGATATGTAATGAATCAAGAAGAAACGACTCGGTAAGAATCAACGAATGGCACAACTATTTTGACACTGACAATCACTAAAAACCAAGTAGTAACAAAGTTCAGAAAGATATGTTAATATACAGAAATGGTGCTTTTAGCACCAAATTCGCATTTACCTTTTTTGGTGGGGATATCAGGACGAAGAACATTTCAATACTTGGAGAAGAAAAGTGTTAGTTTAGAATTCGGGTCAATGGTCAGAACACAAAGAAAATATATTGTATTGATTGCTTTTTCTCTTGACAGGCACTAAGATCCTGAAAACGTTCTAATCAAGGCAAATTAAATTAAAGTCACAATGAATTATTGTTCTTTTTTAACTGAAATAAAAAAGAGGCTGCACTGGAAAAGGCAAATGCCAAGACAAAATAGAGATTAGTTAGAGCAGATAGGAATCTATGGAAGCTGAGGGTGAATGCACTGAAGAACTTCCATTAACATATATAATGATACATATACTCAAAGGTTGATTTTGTATCATAGTCTCAGAAACGTGTCTGACAGAGGGCACTAACTAACCGCACCATTGTTTCATCACGAGAAGTCTTGTACTGTTAGCCAAATCCTGACAAGATTGATCACAATCTTATCTTACTCTATCCCATTATTACATTGACTACACGTTAAAGAAAACACTGAAATGATCTCTCAAGATTTCTATGGTTATGGTCGTGTGTGGAGATGGAAATTGATCCGACTCGCTTTCCAAATTAAGTCTTAAAGCTTGAATCGGCCTTGAGTTTTTCATCCGGCCTAATCATGTACAGGCAAATTGGTTTTAAGCTAGAGGGAGAAACATAATCTGATGTACGACAAGAGGGTTTTTATTGTATGGGTTGAACTTGGCACAACCAAAACTGAATGACCCAGAAATTTTGGGTTTTTTCTTGAAATGGAAATGGAAAAATTAAAGGCAGAAGAAACCCAATACCTCACATCCACAGAACTGGACAACAAGAAAGCCAGTTCTGATGAGCAAAGACTAGGGTACAAACATTCTGAGCCACAATTTCCTACGACAAGATAAACCTTCGAAAGGGAGTGGTATTGGCAGAATCCATCACCCTGTCTCTTTTCTTAAGATTCTGACCAAAAAGATGGAATTCTAGGTAGGTGAGCCTAAGCAGCATGCCCTTATTGTTTTAACTAAAGATTAAAAATTCTAACTTAACTGTATTAATTGTAAAAATTTTAAATTGACTAATTTTTAATTTAATTTTTAATTATTTGATTCTCTTTATTTTAATAATTTTTATTGTTAAAATTTTATCAATTTATTAATTAATCAGTCAATTGTTATAAATTAATAAATTATTATAAATTAAAATTAATTAATTAATTTTTATTTAATAATCCATTTTTTCAATTGAAATTCAAATTTTTTGACAGGATAGTTTTTTTCAATTATATTTTAATTATTTAATATTTAGTCAATTTTATTATGATCTAATATCGATGAACCTTTTAAATATTAAACATTTTGTCTTATTGATTTAACTTTAAATTTTAGTTTGTCAATAATGAAATAAACCACCAATGTTTTTTTTCTTGGGGTTCAAGGAAACCTCGTAGGTGGGCCAAGCGGACACACCTCTTCTAAGGCTCAACTAGCACACTACCCCACAGGGTGATTAAGCGGGCGCACCTCATCATCGAGGACCCAACTAGTTCTCCATCTACAGGTAAAACTCCGGCTACCATAGGCTCTTACAAAAGGGACTAGTATGAAATCGAACCTGGGACCTAACTAAAGCTAAACCTCGCTCTCAACCGTCAAGCCATACCCCTTGAGGGCTAAACCACCAATGTGTTTGACCGTTATAGAAGATTCTCCAAAAATGTTTAATAGATCAAGATTTTACATAATTATTTAGCGTGCTAATTTGACTTATTTACTTTTTAACGTGCATCATTTTTTTATTGTCACATCTACATATGGGTCTATAAAAATTAACCTCTTTATTATATAAGAATAAGAATAAGGCTGCTTATTATCGGACCATTCTAAATTTTGTTTTATTGCAAAACTTTAGACTAGGTGTCATGACGATAATAATGATATAAGTTTAGTTTCGATTTATTTGCATTGCTGTCACTTTGGAAGCACAGCCCCATCAACATATTGAAACGTAGGCTTGAAATAAATAGCAATTTAGTCCTTAAAAATACAAAACTATAAATACAGTAAAAACAAAGATAGATTTTAAATTAGCAACTTTTTGAAAGCTTGACAATTTATTTCAATTTTGAAACTTTTCAGGCGGTCTGTTCACCACCAACAGTGCTCATGACGTCATAGATTTGGCTCTTACTTCAATGGCGGTAGGGAAGATACAATCATGGCATGTCTTTAACTCTTAAAGGGTGACAGATCGAATATGAGTAAAATCCCATTTTGTGTTTGCCGTTCATCATGCATGTACATCGCTTTATCCACTATAATACATCATAATTAGGTTCCTATTTTGTTTGTTTAGAGTAGGGTTAGGGTTTAAGGTTAGGGTTTAGATATCATTATCTGCACTGAAAAAACTGAGTTGCTACAGATTTTAATAAAAACAGTATTTATCATCAAAACTAAATCTTGTTGTAAGTAAATAAAGAGTTTTATTAAGGTTGGCATCCTCTAATTTTTTAATTTAATATGATTATTTTTGAGGAAGATGGATTTAATTAAAGCTTTAAAGATACCTCTAATTTTTTAATTTAATATGATTATTTTTGAGGAAGATAGATTTAATTAAAGCTTTAAAGATAAAAATGTATAGGATTTTTCTTTCAACTTAAGTAATCAAAAATTATAATTTTAAAACTGTTTATGTAATTTTAATTTTTAAAAATATTTCTTTTAAACTTTCATTAAAAATAATAATGAAATGATATAAATATCACATATGATTCAATTAATATTACTAGTACCATAAGTCAATTTGTAAATCAACCAAAAAATAATTAAGCTCACTTTTAATTATTTATAAGAAGTTGATTGATATCAACAACGCATAATTAATTCACAGATTGTTTTTAAGTGGAGGAATCTGCAACCTCTACCTTATGGATGCATGCTGAGTAAACTTTTAAATTGACGCAATAACCTGCAAATTACATCAATAAGGCATTCTACACTAGATAAGCCTTGTATTACAGGCTCGATTGAGGGAGCGTAAGTAGTAATTTATGCATAATGTTTATATCTAACGTATTTCACTACTATTTTTAACAAAATTTTAAGATTTTAAATTTTTAAAATCACAAATATTTGAGATTTTTAAATTTTTAAAAATATCTAAGTTACTAATTCACAAGCAAAGCACTATTTTTACCCATGTTTTATTATTAAAGGTTACAATAATGTTCCAAATAAAAAATGACAATTATTGCAAATAATGTGAAGCTAATTAATCATCACTACTGTGATAATTATTGCAAATAATGTGAGGCTAATTACAGTAGGTCTGTAGGTTATAGAATCGATCAAGATCACTTTCGGTTTATTATATTTTTTCTTTACAGGGAATGATCATAGTCATGCTTAAGCTTAACACACGTTTGGTGAAGCACTTTGGATGGCATAAAAAGATATTATAAGTAAAATCAATTTATGAGAAGCTTGTCATTTTTTAAAAATTGATTAACAGTTAAATCGGTAAAATAAAAAATATAAGGTTTAAAAAATTAATCGGTATTAGATCGTAATAAAATCAGTTAAAAATTGAATAAATTAAAATTTTTAAAAATTGATTGAAAAAATTGTCCTTATTTATGAAATTTTTAAAATTTAATTGAAAAAGAAACAGTTAAATATAAATTAATTAGTTTATTTTAGTTTATAAAAATTGATTGATTTTTAACAACAAAAATTATTAAACTAAATTAAATCAAAATGTTAAAAATTAAACTAAAAAATTAATTAATTCAAGATTTTGCTGTTAAATCGATTGAACCAGTCATTTTTTAAACATTTACAATAACGTCACTCGACTATACAACTTTTGTGCTTCCTGTTTGATTCTAATTTCTATGTTATACATGACTTCCTTAAGGAAGACCATCGTAATAAAGTAATAAAAAGAAGGTCGTTCCAGGACCAGGAGGGCAAACCAAAATAATGTACACATTGGGATTGGGAATCGAACGTTATCCATACGCTTGGAGATTCTCTATCTTTTAACACTATTACAATGATGAGCATTATAGCAATTCATGGAAGCATTCAAGGTTTGCCACTAATGTTCCAAAGCTTCCTGTGTTATCGGAAGTCAAAAGTCTTAAGAAATAAGGTAATAATGTGAAATAGGGTTGATAACAGAGCCATAAGTCCGAGTTTCTTAAATTTTGCGTTTTGATTAATTTTTTTAATTTTTAATTTAATTTAATTTAATTTACTTCGTTAACTTTATTTCAAATTGTACCAATTTATTACAATTAGGTTTGAATATAAAAAATAATAGTTCAATCATAGTGAAATTTTTAAATTTTTAATTATAATTAAATTAAATCTGACTTAATTCGTTCGTTTTAAGTTAGATTAGGTCAGTTGATTATAATTAATTTAATTTATCAAACTCAAACCTAGGTTAATTTATGGATTTCATATCAAGCCAATTTTCATTCTTGTAACCTACAATTCACAATTTTATAAGTTTCAAAGTCATGAATTTACTTGACATAAACCGAACAAAATGCATAACAATATCAAGTGGACTTTCAAATGATGATTAATCTTGGAATGCCAAGTAATTCCTTAGAGTCCGTTTGGTTTAAAGGCTAGAATAGATAAGGAATGGAATAATTAATTTTAGGAATAGAAACGATGAGGAATATAACAAAATGAATATTAATTTGTTTGGTTTGCTACAAAAAAATTTCTATGTGGTTTAAAAATATAAACTTGAAATGACAAAAGAATAAGTAAAAAAATCAAAATATCATCATCATCATCATCATCATTATTATTTTTATTATTATTATTTATTAATTTTATTAATTTTTATTATTATTAAATTCCTTATTATTTTTAATTTTATTAATCATATTTATTATTATTATTATTATTAAATTCCTTATTATTATTAACTATTATTATTATTGATTTTCTACTAACTGTTAAATATTATTATTATTATTAAATTCCTTATTATTATTTATTTTATTATTATTTATTATTATTATTATTATTTATATTTTATTTATTTATTATTGTTATTATTATTATTATTATTAATTTTATTAAAAATCTTCAACAAATAACTCTATTCTTGGAATAGCTAAAGACCCGTTTTGATGATCTTTAGCTATTGCTAAAAATTGAAAAATACGAAATACCTAATATTAAGAATAGACATTATGATATTTTTGTCTAACAAAGCAAATGATTATTTAAATTTAAAGAATAACCAAACATGCCCTTAAAGGTTGTCTGATTAAAGTAGAAGCGTAGACGTAACTTTTGTAACCTTTCCAACACCAAACCCTCCTCTAGCCCAGCCTAATCTCGAGAGAATGTGTTTGTCCTATGGCCACATGTATGCACATGCAATCTCACTCGCAAGGCATGAGGAGGGAAAGCATGTTGATTAAAGAGCCCATGGTGCATCCAACTTTTATTCCTACACTTTCCAACTACTCCTACCCTGTCCACTCTTTCACGGTGGTGCACCTTGTTAAAGTATACACGGCAAAAAGGATCTAACCCAAAATTAATTAAATAAATCTTGTTTGATCTTACGTTTGAAACCGATTTAAACCCTGATTTGAATGACCTAATTTTTATTATAAATAATGTTGAAAAATATCATTTAAGAAAAATTATTCAAAATTTGTTAGAATTTTATGGGCCACGTGTATACATATATGTATGTAGAATTCTATCTCGATTATAGGCCTAATAAAATGTGATCTAACTTTAGTAAATTAATTGGGCCTACAGAAATATTAATTAATTATTAGTATGGGCCTGATGTGTAGAAGCCCATTACGAGTCATTGTGGTTAATGGCCCCACAATGGCCCGTAAGTCAAAATTGACTATAAATAGGGTTGTGGTCCCCAAATTAGATTTACTCTTGACATTTTCTTTAAAAAGATCTTGTTAGTTTTCTCTGTTCCATAAGGAGAATTCATTTGGTATTTGGATCTTGGCTTGGAAGAACACATCCATCAAGTTTTACTGTTTACACTTCCGCTGTGCAATGGATCAAGGTTAGTGTTCTTATTTATACATATATCATCGTTTATTCGATCTGCGTATGATTCTAGTTAATTGTTTATTTAGAAATCTGAATAATAATCATAAGGCTTGATTTCTAATACGGGTCGCCCTGATGTAATCCACGTGTGGGAGAGAAAGTTGGCAATCGAGCTCCACTCCAAAGGATAGATAACCGAGAATTAGTCACACATGACATTATAAGAGAGACAATGAGAGCGGGGAAACCAAAATCTGTTAGAGTCTGATGAAGAAATCTCCAGTCAACTCTGTCATAAGCCTTAGCCAAGTCAATCTTTAAGGCCAGATAACCATCCTTCTTCTTAGTTTTTCTAATAGTGTGGTCCACTTCTCTAGCTAGAATAACATGTTTTGCCGCAGATCTACCGGGGATGAAAGCCCCTTGCATAGGAAGAATAATAGTCTCCAATAAAGGTCGAATGCGTTGAACAAGTACTTTTGTAAGAATCTTGTAACTGACATTGCATAAGCTAATGGGATGTTGTGATGATTCGATCTTGTCCTAACTTGATTCAGTTCGGTTTGGTTTATTATTAAGCCTAGATGTATTAAAATCAGTCCCATTCGAATGAAATAACGAGTCTCAAATATATTTGTTAGCTTAATGTTAAAAGGGGTAATGGTAAAATTGTTAATAGTATAATATATTTAAAGAAAAGTAAAAGGTTTTCGTCGTGCTCATTTTAATAATATTTTATTTTAAAATGATTTTTAAAATACCTTATATTATTAATATATTTTAAAATTATTATTAATTTTATAAAATTTTCACTAAATTTATATCGAAAGTAATGATTAAAAAGTTCAACTGATTCGGCTGGTTTAACCGTAAAAATCTTAAATAGTCTAACTTTTATGTTTAATTTTTAAATTTTCGGTTTGATTAAATTTAATAACTCTTGTGGTTAAAAATTGATAATTGGTCAATTTTTATAAATTAATAAATGTTTATAAACTAAAATAAATCAATTAATTTTCATTTAATAATCTTTTTTAATTAAATTTTAAATTCTTCGATGAGTAAGGATAATCTCTGATTATATTTCAAAATTTTCAATTATATTCAATCTTTATCAAATTTTAAAGCGTTCTAATACTAGTTGAACTATTTAAACCTTAAACATCTTGTATTACCGGTTTAACTTCTAGTCCAGTTTTTAAAATAATGATGAAAATTACAAAAATAATATTTTTTGTTAAATCGCATTTTACACTATTTTATATTAAATTATGTCACGTATTTAATAATAATTTATGTAAAACTTTGTATTAAATGATGTTCTTTTAATAATTTATAATGAGAGTACTATTAAAAATAAATAAAATACACAAAAATATATCTTATAGTTTAAAAAATAAATGTAATGAAAAAAAGAATTATCATGAGTTGGACCATCAATGGTGGACTTTTGGTTTGCACTGGGCCGCAATCACGTACCATCCCACCTAAAAACCCCAGATAAACCCCATCGCTCAATCAATGTAAAGCTTAAGGATAATGGCTTCCCTGACACTTCCTTCGTCTTCTTCAATTCAAAGCCTTCATTTGGGCACTAACAAGCTTTTCTTCGGCCTCAACAGGTATAAACAACTCTTATACGAGCTTTTGTTCATCGCAATCCTTCAATTTTCTTTACACTGCTGTGTTCCTGTAGGTCTTACTGTAGAAAGGAGAGCTTCAAATCCTATACTATCAAATGCGGTGTCACCAAAACAAAAGAGTCTCCGGCGACGAAATCTTCTACTGTAACAAGAGAACCACACAAGTACTTCGATCAAGTGGTCATCACTGTTCGTTCTGGAGATGGGGGTCACGGTGCAATCCTTGGATTGCCACAGCAGAGAGCTCCCAAGTCACAGGGGAAACAACCGAGCAGAGAAATGAGTAGGAAGAAAACCTCTTTCAAAAGGGACTTTGACGGTACGCTAATTCTTCCAGTTGGTGGTCGTGGAGGTGATGTGGTGATTTATGCTGATGAGGGTAAAGATACGTTGTTGGAGTTTCACTCCAAAAGCCGGTTCAATGCAAAACGCGGTGGGAGTGTTGATGCTATGGGCGTTTTGACTTCCAGATTGGGTGATGGTTCCATGGCTCCTACTTTGCGCATTCCCGTGCCTGTAGGTTTGTGCCCATAAGTGTTAAAAGATTCCAATATGTTTTGGCACCTTTCATGAATTGTATGCTTATTGGGTTCTAGTGATTGTAACAGGTACAGTTGTGAAGCGTAAAAGAGGGAAGTTGTTGGCTGATCTAACACTGCCTGGTGATGAAGTTCTTGTTGCTAGGGGTGGACAAGGAGGGGTAAGATATCATATGCTTAAGCTTTTACTGATCAACATTCGTTGTTTAGTTTCATGGGTGTGTTAACTATTGTTCATTTTGGTTTGTTTAGTATTTTCTGAGCGTTTATCATATGATAACTCATGATGGAAGACTTTTTTAGTTCTTAAGAATTTGTTAGAATGGGAATGGCGTGAGAAAGTCACTGGATTATTTGTCTTGTTCTGTTATGATGTGCAGTGTTTAACCTTTGTTTTCTTCTCGAACTGGCAATGTAAAAGTCATTTCTTTGCAGATTAGCTTGCTTGATGCTCCAGAGCATAGCAGGAAACATTTAATGAATTTAACCACAAACGTCATGAGAGATGACAGTGACAAGGTAAATAAAAACAACTTCCTTCCAGTGGTTTACATTACTTTATTGCAGGGACTTCCTAGAATTCTTGAAATTCTAGAATCATGATATAAGGTTGCGTAATGATTAAACAGATGGTGGTGGATAGGTTTATTGTTCCTTCCTTATTCTGAAGACCCTTGTTCAACGTTTATCATAAATTGCAGGTTTTGCTTCATGGTCAGCCTGGGGAGGAAGTAAGCTTGGAGCTGACTCTACGTGTTGTTGCAGATGTTGGTCTAGTGGTAATTGTTGCTCTCTGTATCATGCATGCATTAATGTATTGAGAGAAGTTATTGCATACTTGAGCTTGCTAACTTCTATTTGCTCATTTTAGGGACTTCCAAATGCTGGAAAGTCAACCCTTTTGGCAGCCATTACTCGTGCAAATCCTGATATTGCTGATTATCCTTTTACTACATTGATGCCAAACCTTGGTCGCCTTGATGGGGACCCAAGTTTAGGGGCTGGGATGTTTACATCTGAAGCAACACTGGCAGATTTGCCTGGTCTTATAGAAGGGGCTCACTTGGGAAAGGTACTGAATGATTACTTTTGCTTCTCTTTTGACATTTAAAGTTTCTAGTTGCTGATATTGGGAAATTCTCGACTCTAGGGTCTAGGTCGCAATTTCCTCAGGCACCTCAGGAGGACTCGCATGTTGGTTTATGTAATTGATGCTGCCTCCGAGGACCCTCTGAATGACTACAGAACTGTCAAAGAAGTATATTCATTTAATATATGCTTCCATCTTTTTGTTTTGGCTTACCATGCTTTTCCTTGCTTAATATTTAACTCTCACAGGGCAATATAATCTGTTTGATACAATATCTGTCTATAAAGCTATTCAGGTTCTATCTTGTGCTGTAAAATTCAGATCTAAGCCTTTCGTAAGTTCTGTCGAAACAGGTCTAGATAGAGCTAGTATGTGCCTTTATAAAGGAAATATTGTGAATCCATAATATAGTAATCCCTTGTATGTCAGAATTTGGAAACCTGGTTTTCAGTGGAAGAGAAATACTCTTCCCGAGATAGGACATTAATTCAGTATCCTTGGTCTTTATTGTATTTTGAATAGAAGACAGAATTGTTTTCCTTTTTTCTTTGTTGTCTGATCCTTCTCTTTTTTCATCTTTATTTACTAAACAGCTTCCAATTATCTGTGATTTTGCAGGAACTTAGAATGTACAATCCTGAGTACCTTGAGAGACCATACATTGTAGTGCTAAATAAAATTGACCTACCTGAGGTTTGCATGTGTTCTTTGATTCTTTTCATTTCTGAATCTCTGATATCGACTCTTTTTGGCTATTATTGTTGACTCTGATGCTGTATTTATGAGTTTGTGTTCCTGTATTCTTCCAATAATCATGTTAACTGAAAAGTATGCATCAATTCCAATTTTCAGGCTCATGATAGGATCTCGTGTTTAACTGAAGAAATATCAAGAATTGGCAGTAACGAGTTGTCAAATTCACAGAATACTGTTCAGTCAATATCAAACGAAGGTGTCACTGCAGATGAAGAAAGTCCTGAGATGAAAAATGAGGATAAAAGAGATAAAATGATTGAGGATTATCCATGTCCTCTTGCTGTTGTGGGTGTTAGCGTTCAGTAAGTTCATCAGTAGTTACACCTTTCTTAACAATTTTGATATCGATGATGATTTCTTTGGAGTTCGCAACTTAATTTGAAACCAAATTCCTTTCTTTATTCTCCAATAATATCCTCCAGAGATATTGCACTTTACCAGAAAGATACAGTCACACACACAAACACACAATTGGATTTTGGTGTGGGAAAATGATAGAATCTTCGGGGGAGAGAGGAATATGAGCAGAGAGAATAAACCATTAGTGTGGAAAGTTTATTCTAGAAGGAAGAATAGTGGGGCTGGGGGAAGTTAGATTTTGCTGAGGTGGCAAGACAGTTAGGATAACAGAAT
>JANKOE010000204.1:61560555-61578923 GCA_026284465.1 Erythroxylum citrifolium
TTTCCATGCTATGCATCCATACTTGATCTATGTCATTGATTCTGCTGGTATTGTGACAATTGTTCGGTTTAGTCACATAATTTGATGACAAAAGCCGCTTTGATCCTACACTGGTAAAATTGATGGACCAGATTGTTTTGGTATATTTTTGGAATGAGATAGCAAGTTTGCGTGCATTAAGTTTTCTTCTATGTACATTATCCGGAAACACACGTAGCCCAAGTGGGAGATTGTTAGAAATTTATGGGCCACGTGTATAAATATATGTACATAGATTTCTATCTCGGTTATAGGCCTAATAAAATGTGATCTAACTTTAGTAAATGAATTGGGCATACAGAAATATTAATTAATTGTAAGTATGGGCCTGCTGTGTAGAAGCTCATTACGAGTCATTGTGGTTAATGGGCCCACAATGGCCCGTAAGTCAAAATTGACTATAAATAGGGTTGTGGTCCCCAAATCAGACTCACTCTTGACATTTTCTCTGAAAAAGATCTTGTTAGTTTTCTCTGTTCCATAAGAAAAATTCATTCAGTATCTGAATCTTGGTTTGGAAGAACATATCCATCAAGTTTTGCTGTTTACACTTCCGCTGTGCAATGGATCAAGGTTAGTGTTCTTATTTATACATATATCATTGTTTATTCAATCTGCGTATGATTCTTGTTAATTGTTTATTTAGAAATCTGAATAATAATCATAAGGCTTGATTTGTAACAAAATTATGTTATTTTAGACGAACTTAATAAGTTCAATTTGATCAAATTTTAAAATTGGACCGACCCTAATAATCCCATCGAATATATTATCATACCTATATAAATACCAAATATATACCTCTTGTTACATATTAAAATACTCTTCATTTGTCTAAATTTGCACTTGCCTACAAATTTCTACCATTGGGTGAGTAGAAGTACCAATTCTTTCTTTCATGAAATAACTATTGATTACTTCATATGCTATTGATGCATACCTATTATATGGTCCATCTCTTCGTATTAAAAGGCTTATGTTTAAGCTTTTGTGACACTGCAATATTTATAATTATGTAACTTATGCTTTGAGTCTCTTATGATAATTTTTTAAAATCATTTCTTGATACACGTTTTTCTATTATTTTTATGTTATCTAGTATCTTTTATATGTGTGTACATATCTTTGAGGCCTTAATAGGTGTAAGAATTATTTGAGAATCAATCAACACTTATTTTATACAAATAAAAATATTCTTTTAAATTAAAAAATAAATTAAAGACTAATTCTAGTGTCAAAATGTCTTTTTTTTTAAATCTTACATAAAGACTTGATCTATCTATCAAAAGATAATAACAATAACAACAACAACAATACCCAATAAAAATTTCGCTGAGACTTGAGATTTGGAAAAATCTAGTAATATGCAACCTTATTCTTAACTAGTAAAGAAGTTGTTTCCAAACGACCCACATAAATGAAGCTATCCATCACAATGATATAAGTTACAATCTAAGACGTGAAGACGCAATTAAGAAATATACTACATTTCCACATAATCAGTTATCAAATTAAAATTTTGTCTAATTGAGTCATGAAAAAATAATAAGACTACCATATATTAAATATTATGAAATTTCTTTTATTTTTTATTTTTGCAAAATTGAACATTAACAGAAATTTATGTGATACCAACTAATCAATGTTGGTGCAAAAAGCTTTAGCATGTGTGTTGAAGGCCACGAGGCTATTATTGGAGGAACCCTTACCTTCTGGCTCTTCGTTGTACCACATGCTATGCCTTCTTTAAGGATTTTAGGTTTTTTTTTTCTTTTAGCGGCAAACCACAAATTTGCTCCAATAACCATTTTAAAAGTTGAAAATGGAAGATTGGATTTTTTTTTCTCCTTCATTATGCAAAATGTAGCCTTAGAAATTAAGGTGTGTTGACTTATTAATTATTATAGATAAAGAAGAGATCTTTAATATTGGCTTATTCCACTTTTTTAGACAAATTTAAAAAGTTAAGTACCTCTAACTCGGAAAAATGATTAATTAAGAATATAAAATGAAACAATTTAACATCAAATTTAAAATTTTAGTTAATTAGTGGGAAAATAAGATTTTTTTTATAAAATTATAAAATTTATCATGTTTAATTGTAATGGAGGTTCTTAAAACACTAAAATTTCATTTTTCTTGGCTATGGCCAAAATTTATAAATAATAATAGCAAATTATAATTTTAAGAACAATGGATATATGTTTATATATATATATATATATATTGTGCTTAATTTCGTATGTGGCAATTCCGCCAAGATCTTTTCATTAGTTAGAAATAATTCGCACGAATTGAATTTTTTGAGAAACACATCGAGAGATAGTTCAAATAGAAGAGAAAGGAGTTATGTTATTAGTTATTAATATTTATTTGTATTAGTTATTAATATTAATTAATTAATTCTTTATAATAATGAATTATTTATAAAGTATAAAAAATTAATTATTTAAATTCTTTATATTATATGGTTATCGGTTCAAAGATACACAGAATCTCTACTTTTTTAGGGTAAGAAGGGGTAGAAAAATGCCTCGAGTTAATGTTTGAGTACCAGGCGTTACGACGCTGAAGTAACTACGAGAATTGAACTCTATGAGATTGAATATGCTGCTGTGCCTCAAAATTGTTAGATTTTTTTAATTATTTTCGATATGAATATGGGCATTTTATCAAAAAAAAATAAAAAAATAAAAAAAATAAATAAATAAAAAGAAAAAAAGATTTATAGTCTGACTATATATATATATATATATATATATATATATAAATACATTGTACAATGTGGTGCAAATTTACTCCAAATTTCATTTACATTTAGGAAGAGAGTGTCCACTTCTGAAGCCTGAAGTTGTTGCTGTCATGACTCTTACATATTTATAAGTATATGCTGTTCTAAGCCCTTCACTAAAAGAAGAGACAGGAACCTCTTGACACCACAAACCAAGCCATCTTCAGTCTTTGGCTTGGTCTTCTTTTTAAACCACAATCTCTGTCCTCAGTTTCTGTACAAGGTAAGCAAGCATCGATCTTTTTCTATGTATATACTATACTGGGTTTTATTATTTTGGAGTTCTTCTTTGATTTTCATGTGAAAGGTTGGTTCTTTAAGGCAATCGGCTTTAGTTTGATGATATGAAGTATGATTGGATCTAGTCATATTCTTGTGCTGATGATCCGCGGCTTGTCTTTGATTGCCTGATCTGTAGTTCCTGAATGTAGATCTGTGCTGGATTGTCATTTGGTTTTGATAAAAGATTCTGTCTTTTGTTTTACTTCATAACCGAGTTCATTAGCTGATGTTTGTGTGTGATTGAAAATGTAGTAACTTGTGCAGAATCAAGATTCAGATTTTGCTTTGCTGGGTGATGAATTGTTTAAATTTTTATTCTTTTGGAGATGAAAGTAGTTAAGTTTTGTGGAAATTTTGGTTGGCGATAGTAGTTTAGTTTTTACAAAATACATTTAAGATATATAGAATGTACTTCCTTGGTTGTTGGTAGAAAGGTTACGTTTTGTACTTTTATTTCAAGGTTTTGAAAGTGGCTTGGGATCTGTAGTATTGATTAATTTCTTGGATTTTCAGGTTTTGGGTTTCTTGTTCTAATATTTGTGTTTTTTCAATGT
Source organism: Erythroxylum citrifolium (assembly GCA_026284465.1). Classification (NCBI taxonomy): domain Eukaryota; kingdom Viridiplantae; phylum Streptophyta; class Magnoliopsida; order Malpighiales; family Erythroxylaceae; genus Erythroxylum; species Erythroxylum citrifolium. Next base: position 61,564,222 of record JANKOE010000204.1, read on the forward strand.
AGCTTTTTCCAGAAAATGGCTGATGCCGAGGATATTCAACCTCTCGTCTGCGACAATGGAACTGGAATGGTTAAGGTCAGTTATTTATTCCTTTTGTATGAATTCGGATATGTGTTTCTCATTTTAGATGATTTTTTGATATTAAGGGACTAAGTTTCAATTCCTTTTTCATTTTACTTTTGCAGGCTGGATTTGCGGGTGATGATGCTCCTAGAGCTGTGTTCCCAAGTATTGTGGGTAGACCTCGCCACACAGGTGTTATGGTTGGGATGGGTCAGAAAGACGCCTATGTAGGTGATGAAGCACAGTCTAAGAGAGGTATTTTGACATTGAAATACCCAATTGAGCACGGTATAGTTAGCAATTGGGATGACATGGAAAAGATCTGGCATCACACGTTCTATAATGAACTTCGTGTTGCCCCGGAAGAGCACCCTGTGCTTCTCACTGAGGCTCCTCTTAACCCTAAGGCAAACAGAGAAAAGATGACTCAGATTATGTTTGAGACCTTCAATGTGCCAGCAATGTATGTTGCAATTCAGGCTGTTCTTTCCTTGTATGCCAGTGGTCGTACAACAGGTGCGTAGTGATTGCATTTAGCATTTGAATTTCACAACTACCTGTTATCTTTGCAATTTGGGTGCTTAAGGCTTCTTGTGGAACAGGTATTGTTCTTGATTCTGGTGATGGTGTGAGTCACACCGTGCCAATCTATGAAGGATATGCCCTCCCACATGCCATCCTTCGTTTGGATCTTGCTGGACGTGATCTTACTGATGCTTTGATGAAGATCCTCACGGAGAGAGGGTACATGTTCACCACTACTGCCGAGCGGGAAATTGTCCGTGATATGAAGGAGAAGCTTGCATATGTTGCTCTTGATTATGAGCAAGAACTTGAGACTGCCAAGAGCAGTTCCTCTATTGAGAAGAACTATGAGCTCCCTGATGGCCAGGTAATCACCATTGGGGCTGAGAGATTCCGTTGCCCAGAAGTCCTCTTCCAGCCATCCCTCATTGGAATGGAAGCTGCTGGCATTCACGAGACTACCTACAACTCCATCATGAAATGTGATGTTGATATCAGAAAGGATCTGTACGGTAACATTGTGCTCAGTGGTGGTTCAACAATGTTCCCCGGTATTGCAGACCGAATGAGCAAGGAAATCACAGCCCTTGCTCCAAGCAGCATGAAGATTAAGGTGGTTGCACCTCCAGAGAGAAAGTACAGTGTCTGGATTGGAGGCTCCATCCTTGCATCCCTCAGCACCTTCCAACAGGTAGTTTTTGGTTCTTGCAACATTTTCCTTTTCGTCTTCACTTAAATCGGCACAAGACTCTTATCCTTAAACTATTTCTCTTTTGTATCAGATGTGGATTTCCAAGGGCGAATATGACGAATCCGGTCCATCCATAGTTCATAGGAAATGCTTCTAAGTTCTACAAATCCTTAAAAATGGTGAGAGTTATTTTTTCCAGTTTCCTTGGCTTTTTCGTGTCAAAGATGTCAATGTGGAATCAAGGCTTGATGATATGGAGAAGAGTCAGTGTTGGAGGGTACATTACAATCTTGATGTATCAAATAGCAATGAATCCATTGAGATGTGTAAACTCCAAATGATCTCTCTGGAATTAGAGAGCAGAGACTTGGATATCTAAGTTTGCTGATTCAACCATGTCTTTTTGTAGCTGGAGAGTGATTGTGATGCTTTTCCTGCTTTGCTTTCTTAAAAACTAAAAATCTCATTATTTCTTGATGTGGAATCCTTTTTCTGTTCTTCAAATTCAAGAACATTGATGTTCATAGATTCCTATGAGAAGTCTTTAATTAGTAAGCTTCTGGTCAAAAACCTGTGTAAACTATATCTTAGCACTTTTTGTGTGAAAATTTACATTTTGGTCTGAGCATATATGTGTGATCATTCTTAATATATGTTCTGGATTGTCTCTTCTCTTGATTCAAAGCAAGTAAAAGGAAGTAATGGAAAGAGATGCTTGAGTTCATAATACATGATCAAAAGTAATAAGCTCCTGTTAACTATTTTATTACTCTTCAACTCTTATCATACTATTTGTAAATGATTAAAAATTTAAAACCAGTTAATTGGGTCGATCGTAAAAAATTTTAAAATTTTAAATTTTTTTGATTTAGTTTTTAACTTTTCGGTTTGGTTTATTTTAATAACTTATGTTATTAAAAACTAATCAGTTAATTAATTAATTGGTTAATTTTATAAATTAATAAATTATTATAAATGAAAATAAATAAATAAATTTTTATTTAACAATTTTCACCGCCGGTTAACATCTCTTATTTTGGCTCATTCGGTTTTTTTGAAAATCATTTAAATTATTTTTTAAAGGGGTTTTATTTGATCTAATTTTAAAATAATATGGTCTTAGAAAATATTTTTTGATTTGATGCGTTTGTAGAAAGATTTGAAGTGGGGCGGCGATAGGTCGGCAATTGTTGTACTGAAAATTCACATTTGATTGATAAAGTCAGGAATGGACCGAACATTGTCATATCCTCATGTTAATTGCTTTATTATTCAAAATATTAAATTTTAATTGTAGCCAAATTAGTCAAATTAAGTGTCTAATTACACAAAAAGGTGATATCTCCAATAAACAAAAGCATTTGCTTTTTGTTTGGTATATTAATAAATAAAATTATGTACAATTTCCGCATTACACAAAAAGCATAACATCCTAGTTGTTAGTAGCAGGAGTCGTAGTAGTAGTAATAATAATAACAATAATAATAATAATAATAGAGTATTTAGCAATTTTTAGATGATTTCATTAAGGGTATGTTTGGGAGTTTATAATGGAATGGAATGAAATGATAATTAATGGAACAAAATTGAATGGAGTGGAATGAAATGAAATAAAATGAGTCATTCCATTGTTTGGAAGTTTAAATAAAATAAGAGAGGGTTTGGAAGGCAAGTCATGTCATTCCATCCCTGACCCCCAATTTGAGAGGTCACAAAATATTGAATTTTGGATGGCAAAGGATAGCTTCCAAAGCCATTAATTATCATTCCATCCTGTTTCAAAATAGACCCCCAAACAATAACCTGAGTCATTTGGGCTATTCTATTCCATTTCCTTCCATCCCTCTACCCACATCCAATTATTAAACCGATGATTAAAAAACCTGACCGGTTTAATTGTAAAAAGCTTGAATTGATTGACTCTCTAATTAGGTTTTTAATTTTTCAGTTTGATTTACTTTAATAATTCTTATCGTTAAAAACTAACTCTTTATTAGTTAATTAGTTAGTTTCAAAAATTAATCAATTTTTATAAATTAAAATAAATAAATAAATTTTTATTTAATAGTTTCTTTTTAAAATTAAATTTCAAATTATTCGATATATAAAGATAATTTTTTCAATAATATTTTAAAATTTAAATTTTATTCAATTTTAACCTATTTTATGACGGTCTGGCCGAGCTTTTAAATGTTAAACTTTTTGACTTATTGGTTTAATTTTTAGTTTGATTTTTAAAAGAGTGATTAAAATGTAATAAGAAAAAACAGAGAAAGTAAATAAAATGATTATGATAAATATCAAATAAAAAATTGAAATTTAGTAAAAGAAAAAGGAAGTGGTTTGGTATCAAATGTGATCTAAATTTGGTCCAAATTTCATTTGCATTTCAAAATCTCAAGTCTGCTATATATATACCCTAAGCTCTCGCTGTTCCAAGAAGAAGAAGAGTCTCTCTTTCCATACACACACCCAGAGTCAAGCAGTCTTCTCTGTTTGGCTTGCTTTCTGTACCCATCCCTCTTCGATCTTAAGTGTAAGTCTCGATCTTGCTCTATCTGGGTTTTTACTTTAATTTGATGATATATGGCATTTGATTAGATCCAGTGAAGTTGGCGTGCATCCGATCTGTGGATTGAATTTGATTCCATGATCTGGAGTTCTTTTATGCGTAGATCTGTGGTGGGCTGTGATTTTTGTTGATTTTTCTTTTCATTTTTTTTCTCTTTTCGTATTCGATGTGAAAAGATTCTATGTTTTCTTCTTTTAATGATCGAATACACCCATGTATGATTCGGGTGTTTGGTTTCCAAATCAGTAATTATTTAGATCTTTACGAGTTTAGATGCTTTGGTTTGTAGGAATTTAGTAGAGATGATGACAATCAGTAGCTTTCTTTGTTTTTTTGTTTGTTTGAAATCTCATTAAAGCTACGGAGGTTAAGTTTACTTCTTGGTTGTTGGCAAAGAAGCTAAATTTCTGAACTTCTGTGTGGGTGGGCGTGAAGGCAGCTTGGGAAATGGCATGTTGTTGGTTCTTCAATCTTGGATTTCTTGTTCTCATGTATGTGTGTTTCTTAATATAGGATTTTGGTGAAAAATGGCTGATGCTGAGGATATTCAACCACTTGTTTGTGACAATGGAACTGGAATGGTCAAGGTCAGTTGCTTATTTTATTGTTACTGGGATTCTGCTGTGAATTTTTCCACTCCAGGTGGATATCTTTTGAGATCGAGATTTGACTATTCCATTGTATTCTTTTCAGGCCGGATTTGCAGGTGATGATGCTCCCAGAGCAGTGTTCCCAAGTATTGTGGGTAGACCTCGCCACACCGGTGTTATGGTTGGGATGGGTCAGAAAGATGCCTATGTGGGTGATGAAGCACAGTCTAAGAGAGGTATTCTGACATTGAAATACCCAATTGAGCATGGTATAGTTAGCAATTGGGACGACATGGAAAAGATCTGGCATCACACGTTCTATAATGAACTTCGTGTTGCCCCGGAAGAGCACCCTGTGCTTCTCACTGAGGCTCCTCTGAACCCTAAGGCAAACAGAGAAAAGATGACCCAGATTATGTTTGAGACCTTCAACGTGCCGGCAATGTATGTTGCAATTCAGGCTGTTCTTTCTCTGTATGCCAGTGGTCGTACGACAGGTTTGTAACAACTGCTTTTAGCATTTGAATTTAACATTCTTCCATTATCTTCATAATTTGGGGGCTTACCACTTCTCATGGAACAGGTATTGTGCTTGATTCTGGTGATGGTGTGAGTCACACTGTGCCAATCTATGAAGGATATGCCCTCCCACATGCTATCCTTCGTTTGGATCTTGCTGGTCGTGATCTCACTGATGCTTTGATGAAGATCCTCACAGAGAGAGGGTACATGTTCACCACCACCGCCGAACGGGAAATTGTCCGTGACATGAAGGAGAAGCTTGCATATGTTGCTCTTGACTATGAGCAAGAACTTGAGACTGCCAAGAGCAGTTCCTCTATTGAGAAGAACTATGAGCTCCCTGATGGTCAGGTAATCACCATTGGGGCTGAAAGATTCCGTTGCCCAGAAGTCCTCTTCCAGCCATCTCTCATTGGAATGGAAGCTGCTGGCATTCACGAGACTACTTACAACTCCATCATGAAATGTGATGTTGATATCAGGAAGGATCTGTATGGTAACATTGTGCTCAGTGGTGGTTCAACTATGTTCCCTGGTATTGCAGACCGTATGAGCAAGGAGATCACAGCTCTTGCTCCAAGCAGCATGAAGATTAAGGTGGTTGCACCCCCAGAGAGAAAGTACAGTGTCTGGATTGGAGGGTCTATCCTCGCATCCCTAAGCACCTTCCAACAGGTAGTTTTGAGTTCTCATTATCTTTTCATCTTCCTCTCCATATACATTTTCCATGAGACTAAGATGCCTTCTCCTTTTGTATCAGATGTGGATTTCCAAGGGTGAGTATGATGAGTCTGGTCCAGCCATTGTCCACAGGAAGTGCTTCTAGGTTCTGCAGCTGCTTTGATGGTGAGCTTTTTCAGTATTGTTGGCTTTTTCGTGTCAAGCTGTCAATGTGAACTCCAAGTCTGGTTGATATGGAGAATTTTGAAGACGGGGTCACTGCTTAGTGTTTATGTATAAAATAGCTATCCATTGAAATTGAGATTATCATCTATAGGGCTGCAATTTCAATGATTGTCTCTGGAATTAGGGGGCAGGCACTTTGGTATTTTTCCTTTTAAAGTTTGCTGCTTAAACCATGTCTTTTAATAGGTCGCTTGTAGTTTGAGTTGATTGTGATGATTTTCTTCGATTGCTTTTTCTGGTTTTCCCTTCATTTCAGGACCTCGAATTTTTCCATTTACCCTGAGAACATTTAATGTCAATATCGTTCTATGAGAATTCATAAATTAGTCAGTTTGCAGTCATAAGCTTTTGTGTAATACATATCTTAAACAGTTTGTTTGGAAACTTCGATTAGTCCTATTTGGTCAGTCGTTCCCTTTATCACACCCACCAATCTTTTCTTCTGCACCAAATAGCTTTCACTTTCATTGGTCCAAATTCTCAACTTCATGATCAGACAGCTGTATGTCACATCCGCAGACATCTTAGAAGTTAGCCCCATGTATTAATCAAGATTCGTTACCTGACACACCAAAATGCTATTGATTGAAGCATCTTTTGGTCATTTAGCTTAAGAAACTAATGTTGGAACAGAGAAAATGTAGAGATAATAGTATGTGAATTGAGTATTCTTAGGGGTGAAGAATGTACCGAGTTGGGGCTGCCAATGGTTATAGTACGTGAATTGAGTACTCTTCAAGCATCTACCTAATTAGGTACTGATGGTGCTACCAGAGTAAATGGTAAGAATTGCGGTTGATTCCGAATTAAGTCCTATCCAAAGCCAAGAAGTTAGATTCAATCTGATCAAATTTTAATTTAAATTCAGAATTAAACTTGAAAAGTCCAACTGATCATTTAAAATGGCATCATTTTTTTAAAGAAAATTAGAATAACATCATTTAAAATATGTTGCTGGTATAGTGCTTTCTTAATTATTAATTATACTAATACCTAAATTTTAAAGATTCATCATTAAAACACTAACTTTTTCAATGAAATTAATCAAAATCATTTATATTAAATTACCAAAATACGTATTTTTGATATATTATTTGATGACTAAGTTACTCTTTCGTGAATAATTGTGTACGAATTCTAACATTTCTCAACTCTCGGTTATTCATTAGGAATGATGTTAGGCTTGCCTGCGCTCGGCCCTATCTCAACCTCAACTTGACCTAAAAGTTTACGATCAAGTTTGAGTCCAGCCCAAAGCCTATATAGGTTTGAACTCGATAAGACTCAAGGGTTCTAACCTGAACCTGAGCCTAATCAGGCTTAAATAACATAAAGTTCGATCGGGTCCGAATCGAGTTAGATCATTTATATTTAAAATTTAAATATAACATAATTTTTACTTAAAACTTTTTTGAGTTTTAGGATGGGCAATACATGCTCGAGTTCAACACGAAACCCAAAATTCTCAGGAAAAAAGGTCCAAGCTTGATCTTAAGCCAGTTCAACTCAGATCGAGCTTGTTAACTTCAGGCTAAAACCGAACCAAAATGCCATCTCTAAATCTAATAGTCATCCTCTTCAAAATTTCTAACTTAACAAACTCTTAAATCAAATATTAAAAGGGTTTGTTTGCTCCACCAATTGTACCATCCCCTAAGAGGCAAAAGCATGTTAGGAAGAAAAGAATGTTTATGTAATAATGAATTGATTCTCTAAAAGTGAACACTTTTTTTTTAATATCATGCCACATGAGAACTATATACATATCTATTGTACGAACCTATTACATAAACATTAGCTAAAGACTTTGTAACAATGACAAGAGGATAACTAATCAATTTGACAGCTATGAACGAATAAGCTAATGTTAATGGGAGCAAAGGAAGTGGCAAAGGCCAACCATCACCTTGTAGGCTTCATTGCTTTGGCTGAAAATGGCGGCCAACGTTGCTTAAGCTCTCAGTTTCACTTGTTTCATTAGTTGTATGAAATCCCCAAAAACTGCAAAGCAATAAAATTCCATGTCAGTTCATAGGTTCAAGAGTTCTTATATTACATGTCAAAGTAACCAGAAAACACATCAAATTTTACAGCAAAGAGAAGGGACGAAGAGAGCCGAGAAATCTTTGTTCGTGTCTTTTCTGTGGAGTTGAACAATTTTGTGCAGTGGTATTCATAAAGATTATAATGAGATGGGAGCAACCTACTAGGTACTGAAATTGGATCGTGTGTTGTTCAAAGAGGTGGAAAATTCTGAAAGGAGTATGTCCCATTACCAGCATCTGAGTCGTGAGGACCAGGGGATGCCTCCGGATGGTATTGAAGAGACATGACATCTAATGCAGGGTAAGCAAGACCAGCACAGCTTCCATCATTAAGGTTGATATGAGTCACTTCAACGCCGTCAGGAAGGGATGCAGGGTCAACTGCATAGTTGTGATTCTGGCACGGAATATTTTAAGCAGAAGAAAAACCAAAAAAGCAACAAAGTGAATAAATCCTTTATCATACCGAAACTTATAGGTGAGGTTATAATAAGTAGGATTATCTTTCAAAACTGTTGCAGCAAATGAAGGGATAGAGAAAATGTTCCAACGTTTGATCCGAACACTTGGAATTAGGCTTTGGCTTTATGCCATTCTCCCTAATGTTTACATTAGTCAATGTTGACCTAGACAGAAATATTGTGAATTGTGTAAATTGACTCACTTGAGAACTGATCTCGACGCGGTTAGCTCGAAGGTTCCGAACAGGATGATTTCCACCATGGTGACCAAACTTCATCTTGAATGTTTTCCCACCAAATACCTGTCCAAGCAGCTGATGACCCATGCAAATGCCAAATACTGGAACCTTTCCCAGTAATTCCTTCACTGTTTCCACAGCATAAGGAACTGCAGATGGATCACCAGGACCATTGCTGAAAAGAACTCCATCTGGCTTCATCTTTAGAGCTTCTGATGCTGGCCATTTTGAAGGGACCACGGTAATTTTACACCCATAAGATGCCAAGCGTCTCAAGATGATGTGCTTGATCCAAAATCATATGCTACAACCTGAACAATCAAGAAGATGATGAGAAAAGCAGAAACTGATCAAAACCAACTCTGTGCAACAGGATTTTAAAGTCTAATACTAAAATTGTAGAATTCCCGCCTCTCATTTGAGTTGAATTCCCATTCTGAATTTGTTGCATCAACCCATTCATAAGGGGCAGTGCATGAGACATCACTGATCAAGTCAACACCTGTAAAACTTGCACCAATAAATATAAACAGATATAATTTTCTAGCATACAGAGAAATATAGTTAATTGCAACAGTACATCTTCAGAAGTTCTTCGTTTGTCTTGTGTTCCTTTGTGCTAAGTACACCGATAAGGCTTCCATCTTCCCTTAAACTGCGGGTGATTGCACGTGTGTCTACATCATCTGTTTTTGAATGAAAAAGCATCAATTGCATAGATTAGAAGTCACGTACAAACAAATTATTGAGGGTACCGTAAGGGTTCTCAATGACAAGTGTATATAAAATCAGTCTTGGATGAATCAACTTACATATTCCCATTATGTTCCTTTCTGCCAAATAATCTTCAAATGCCTTGGTGCATCTCCAATTTGAAGTACTGAAATGAAGTTACAAGTTAAAGTGATGGATGAAATGTAAAGAGGGACGCTACACATGAATGAAAATAATAAACAAAAATCACCTAATACTTAAACTCCTGATGACCAGACCAGCAAGGAAGCACTGGCTTGATTCTTCATCATCTAAAATCAAATGAAGCACATTAGTTTCTAACGTGGAAATATGAAATGCCAGTACATATGTAGATGATATCAAACCCACCAAAATTTACACCAGTGTTGCCAATATGTGGGTTTGTCATTAAGACAAATTGTCCTGCATAACTACGATCCGTAAGAATTTCTTGATACTTACAGTGTCCCCGAATAAAATTTGTAAATCAGATTCCAATAACGAATCACCCCAATTTGTTGAACACAGAAACTAATAGCTACAACTTCAAAGCAAACTAGAAAAGTGGGTCACTTTGGAGCTCAAAGGCAACATGCTGTTCGTGGCAATTCAAGACAATCATACAGGCTGAGGCATAACAATTATCACATGCTCGCAAAATCCACTTTTAAAAACAAAGAAAAAAAAGGCATTGTTGTCTTACCCTGTCAAAGAAGTGTTGAATACAACCTCACCAACTTGGGTACCTCTAGCACCAAATGACTTTGCTCTCCAGACTGTACCATCTTCAAGTACAAGTCTAGCATCTGAAGTTTTCCAAGGCCTTTCTGCCACATCTAAAGCTCAATTTCAGACTCATCATTCTATGTATATCCTCAATTATACACATATATGTCATACACAACCTCATCCATTAAGGTTTGAACTTAGACAACATATGGAGGGAAGGGGAAATGGGTCCCAAGTACATTGAAAAATAGCTAATACAAATATATTTCTGGGGCAAGCGGTAGTTACCGGCAGCGGCGGTGGAGGAAGCGTCAGAAGTGAAGAAAGGGGCGGAGCACCGAACAGAGAAAACCCTCAACTTTGCTTTACCTCTGACTTCTGAAACAGAAAAAGTTCCTGTCTTTGCAGCTAATTGGAACTTCCATCCATTTCCCACTGCGACCTCCATGCCTTTCTTCTTCTTTTCTTTGTCTTCACCCAACTGTACAATATCTCTGTCTGCCTCTCTCTGTCCAAAGGTAATGCTGGTTTATGGTTCACTCAGCGAAGTGGCTGCCAAGCCTTGTGAACAAACACCCACCTTTGACGTTCCCTTGCTACAAAGGTTGGCTAGATTCCAACTCTCAAAGAAATCCAAGCCCCATTTTTGTTAAGGAATGATAATTCTGGCTAGGCACAAAAAACTTGTCAACCCAAGTCCTTCGTTCAAAACGAAGTTATTTTAGTTTAACTTAAGATTAAGATTGGAACGATGAATTATACTAAAATAATGTCAATTTAATACATTCAATTTCAAGCTGAACTCGAATTGTTTGTACAGAGAACTGGACAGAAATTAGACCAATAGTGAATTCAATCCGTATTGCTAGTCAGGATTTTTTTTGTCTTATATATTTTTCTATAATCAAGTTCTTTTCCACTTTACAAGATTGAACTTTTTAATGGTTTTCTTTTGTATTGAATACTTCCTTTTTAGTGCTCGTCGATTGCAAATCATTGGAATTGAAACAAGCAAATTAACCAATGGATAACAAGTGAAAATGTCCAGAACAACAGGGACTGAAACAGAGTAGAGATTTAGCTGAAAAAGAACTCATCATAGTAAGAACTCTGCTTCAGGCAAACCTGGCCTATGCCAATCCATCGATCACATGAGGTTATTCAATGAACTGAGAGATTCTGCTACTATAAAACTTGAATGATTAAAGGTAAAATGTTTATGCTGATATTTATCTACTATTCACCAACAGCCCGTAATTGACACAACAAAGTTACGTATGCCCTCACCAAAATCAAATCAGGAAATATAGTCCTGGTCACAGTCTAATCCTTCAACAGAGCACAGAAGGTTAGAATGCTCAAGGAAATGATCATTCGATCAACTAGGCAGCGACATTGCATCCTCTTTTCGTTCAACATAGAAGGGGATCGGTTTGGTTGGGGCAGGCAGCCGGCCGATGCTGTCAACTTTATCCCTAAGCTTTGGAGGAGGCCTGGCCGGTTTAGGCAACAACCTTCCCTTCTTTTCAAACCATTCAGGTTTGATCAATGCCCGTAAACCCAGTTCATTGTAATGCACTCGTCTGACAGTCCCACCCGCGGCTTCAACTGCCTCCTTTGCCCTAACAGTGACTCTTGAAACCTACATTTTTGTTTTCATCTATAAGATAATGGTTTTGTGCTGAATGCTAAAAGCAGTGGTATGCTTATAAATTAGTTTTTGATTTTGGTATTTAAAAGTAATGTTTTTTCAACAACTACATCAAAGCAATACTGATGCAAGCACCTTATTCAACCAGAATTCAAAGATTAGTGGTGTATGAAAATGCTGAATGGAAAGCTATAGTTTATAATTTTTCCATAAAATGCGTGCAAAGTTCAGCTCTAGGAGTTTAATCCCATTCTTGTTAGACAGCAACAGTATTTTCTCTAAAATCAGCTGACTAAGCACAAATTTTGTCAGAAAATGCTAAACGTTCCCTCAGACTTACTACAGGTAAACAATTCAAACATTTTAGGTTATGTTCAGTGGTCTGGAAACATGAAGGAAACATGAAGCCTTTAAATGATGTTTACCTCCAGATGAATAGGCCATTTAATCTTCTCAGCACCACGCCCCATCAGTCTTACTCCATCTTTTATCTGCTTCCCTATGGCACCAGTATCCTGTAACAGTAGCAAGATGTTACCAAAGCTTAGCAGGTAGAGGGTTGATCTTAGGAAACTGAGAAGAATGACATAATACCCTGAGAGTTTTCATTGTTATTAATTCATGAGAGTCTATCTTGCCTTGATTTATGAGTTTTGTAATCTTTCCCAATCCTACAGGCTGCCAAAGATAAGAAAGTAATTTTAAAGAAATTAGCAAGAATGGGACAAAATATAAGTATCACTTTTTATGTAAGGCAATTTGAGCAGATATTATCATGTACTCCAGCATCACTAATATCCCTTTCAAAAAACAAAATAAATTAAACGACCCCTCTCAAGGGCTTACGTTCAAGAACATCAAGCTAAGATTTTCTCTTCTATTTGAAGGTATGCATCCAAAATGCAATGATTTCTATATATAAGCAACAAAACAGGAGCCACAGAAACAAGCAGATCTGAGGCTATGCTGCAAACAAAGGAATTCCAACTATGACGAAAGAATGCAATAGGTAAAAGAAACTGAACACATTCCAACGACAAATATCTTGACCACATAGCTATTAGAACTTATTCATCCAATCAAGGCCACACTGATGCATACAAGGGCCAGAAGTCACAGTAGAGTCAAAATGAGGAAGAAGAAAATCAAATTCGAAGATTTACTAAAAACTAATCCTAATTGATGAGGTTGGAACTTAACCCTTTAACCCCTAAAATATGATAAAATCTATAGAACTACGAATCTAAACCATGATATACCAAAATACTCTTCTGTACATCAGAATTCAACAAGTTCGGACTTCCATTATGGTCATGACAAATCTCTTCTCGCTATGATCCTCAAAAATATTACTCTTGTGCATAGTCCCCCTTAGTAAGAACCCCTAAAGCCAAAATTTCCCGGAACGCAATCATTACTGCTATATTTTTTTCAGCATACCACATTTAGAGACTCACTTCAACTACTGCAGATTGCATAATAGTAGAGCCTCCTTTGCAACCAAGATTTGCCAATGATTAATCAAATAATGCAAGAAAGACAAACACTTCTCCATTCTCAATGTTAGAACAATAAAAGCAAATGCGCATAAAAGAGAACAAAAACAACACCTGAAAGGTAAGGCTAAAAGGGTTCTTAAACCCTCGTTTAGGCATTCTTCGTCGCATTGGAGTTTGACCACCTTCAAACCCATACTTCATAGTCCCTCGAGCCTTTTGGCCTTTGTGACCTCTCCCCGCAGTTTTTCCCTTACCAGAACCAATCCCACGACCCTTTCTCGTCTTCAGCTTCCTGGGCACTTTGTCTCTCAAATCATTCAAGCTCAACAAGCTATAAGCTCTCAAACCCACATACCCAGATTCCACATTTGCACTAAAACCATTGGGGTTTCGAGATTGGAGGGACTGAAATGTTGGAATTGGAGTGAAAGCTCGTATCTTTTCAATCTGGGGATTGAAAAATGAAGCTGAGGATGATAGAGACGTCAGTAATCTCCTTCTACTGATCATCTTTTTCCTTCTCTGAAATGAGAATTTGGAGTTTTCAGCTTGTACCTGTGTTATGGGTTTTAGGGGTTCTGTGATTTAGGGCATAAAGCTTTTTCTCATTTTAACTTCTGTTCTTGCAATGTTTAAAGTTAAAAGCTAAGCATACCAAATAATAATAAGTTTATTGCAAGCTAAAATTTCAATTTCCTAAAATTACACTATTTAAATACAAAATTAACATTATTACATTTCTAAAAAATGTTTTGGTGTTGTCTCCAAATGTATAGTATAATTTTTGCTAAATTAGATATTTTCTTTTAAATTAGATTAAACTATAAATTATAGTTGAGTGTGACATATACTAAAAAGTTTTTTTATTACTTGTTTGAGCATTTTTTTCAATCACATTCTTAATTCTCAACATATATTTAACATTAGTTTTTACTACATATATCAAATTTCATATATTGAATTTGTGAACTCAAGTATTAACTTAGGTTATAATTGCAAGACAATTTAACATATATCCGAACTCAAATTGATGGAATTTTAATTTGGACTTAGATTTGAGATGACAAACTTTACTTGATTTGAATTAGTTTAGGTAAAAAACGATACTACTTTAAACTAAATCGATTAATTAAAATGATATTAAGTTTAGAGTGGATTTGAATTATGTGGCTCAAATTTGATCACATCAAACTTGAATTATTTGGTCCAAGTCTAGTTAAAAGTTAAGTTTGAATTAAGCCGGAAAAAAAACAGGTCCTAAAATATTATCAATATCGAGAACAATTAAACAAAAATGGCAAATCCTATAATAGAGCTGTAACACCCAAATACCCCCTGGAAGGATACATGGATGCCACCCAAGACAGTACAATCAAATCAGACAATTTCACACATAAATTACATATCGTAATCGCAAAACAAAATTCCCAAAGAATATTTACAGGCCCAAATAAATTATACAAAATACATTTTA
>JANKOE010000204.1:61587761-61604247 GCA_026284465.1 Erythroxylum citrifolium
AGATGTAGAACAACTACTGGTCGTGCTATATGAACTCCCACTAGATCCATCTACAGGAGCTTGATTAAGACATTCTATGGCCAAGAACCTGCGCTTATGCAACTTTATTGAATATGTTGTAGCCTCAAGAATTAGAGGAGCCTGAGTATTATCATCTTTAAATTTTAGTTGAAAGAGCGGACACAAAAAAAATTGAAGTTTTTATATTTCTAATTTTAATGTATTATAAGAATATTGCATTTTTAAATATAAGTTTCTTCTATTTGTTTCTTCTATATGCTTATAAATAAGATTCTTTAATATACAAATGACTATAGAGGAAATTAAACATATATGTGAACTCAAGTATTAACTTAGGTTATAATCAAAAGACAATTAGACATATATTATAACTCAAATTAATGGAATTTTAATTTGGACTCAGATTTGAGACGACCAACTTTACTTGATTTGAATTAGATCAAATAAAAATGATATCACTTTAAATTGAATCTATTAATTAAAATGATATTGGGTTTAGACTGGATTCGAATTATGTGGCTCAAATTCAATCACATTGATTGTTTGATCCAAGTCTAGTTAAAAGTTAGGTTTTGATCAAGCCAAAAAAAAAAAAAGTCCTAAGGTATTATCAATCTCGAGAACAATTAGAAATTACAAAAATGTTTCAAAAGTTAAAAAGAACATATTATTAGTTGGAAATTAAAAGCTATGTCAACATCATCAATGTCATATTGTCATTGTCTACAAACGATAGGTCATGGTTTTGGTAGTGAAGAACCCTCCTTCAGAAACTACTATGGTTTAGTAGTTTTAACAGTCAATAAGACTTACTGAAAAATACATAGAACAAGTTATCGGAAAGGATCTCATGGAGTTGTTCAAGCACCTATCTTCTTTAACCTTACCATGAGCCCATGCTTCATCTGAAGAAAGATGCCAGTAGCAATTATGGGGAATTCCTGAACAGCCTCAACATGATAGCTTTGAATGATTACAGCTGCAAAAGTTTTGATCAGAGTGAAACCCAACTCCTTTCCTGGACAAATCCTAGGCCCTGCATTAAATGAAAAGAACTTGTGCGGTGGTTCATGTCTGATACTACCACTCTCAGTGATCCATCTCTCAGGTTTGAACTCATTGCAGTCCTGTCCCCAGACAGATGTCATCCTAGCCATTGCATATGTAGAGATTGCTATCTCTGTTTGTTGATTGATCTGATGTCCGCTTGGAAGTGTGTCTTGTCCTGCAGCAATTCTAGTCTGAATAGGAACTGGTGGGAACAACCTTAATGTCTCACACAAAGCTGCATGCAGATAAACCATCTTAGTTAGCTGTTCTGGGACAAGCATTTGACAGATTTTACCTTCTCCTTCTTTTGGCAGATGTTCTTCTAGTTCTTCCCTGATTTTAGCTTCAACAGATGAATGTTTAGAAAGAACCCAGAAAAACCAAGCCAGAGTTATGCTTGTAGTGTCCTGAATAGCCATTAGAAGACCTAAAATGTTGTCTCTTGTGACTTTGCAAGTGACTGGTCTGGAACCTGCCAGCTTGCTACCAATCATGTGTAAGCCAAGTGCTGTGAAATCCTCATCTTCGTTTAGAGTTGCTACTTTGCTTAGTTTTTCCTTTTTCATTTGCAACTGCTCTTCGAATACACAGTCCACGATCTTCCAAGCTTCCATCAATGTTTTCTCTGTCCCGATCCTGAGTTGTCTTTGGAACTTCGCCAAGACCTCTGGCATTAGGTGTCTGACAAGAATGGCTTCAAATGCATCATCCATGGCCTTTGAATAAGGATCTTCCAGTGATTCAACGTTGAAGGAGCTAGGTTTGGAGCCTGTGCAAATGTAAAAGGCAAAGCATGATAATAGCCGTTTGAACAGAGCTTGCATGTCAACTGCAACGTGTTGCTCAGTGAAAGACTCAAGAACTGGGATCAGATCGGTATGTATACATTTGTGAAGACTCTTAGCTGCTAATACCTTGAACTGACGGTGACTGAAATATCCACGAAAAACTTTCCTGTGGTAAGTCCACTCATCATAGTCAGAATTGAAAATGGATTCACCGAAAATGTCGAATCGCTGCTTCCACGGAGACCCTTTTGGATAATTGGAAAAATTTGTACTCATGATGTGTTGCACATTGGCGGGATCACTAGTAAACAAAATATCACTTCCAAAGAACAATGGTGGTCGCTTGATCAAAACTGTACCATGGTTTGCTTCAAGAATTTCAGCAAGCCAGTCATGAAGCCTGTGGAAGTTGGCTAGGATCAAGGGCCAAATACTCCATGGTCGATGATTCCACTTCTTGGTATGGTTAAAAAAGCAAAACAAAACAAGAATTGCTAAGACACACAAAATATAAACAACTAATGCCATGGATTTGTGTAAAGCTATAGCAGAATGAGAAATAATGCCAACTTTCTCATATCAGGTTTTTATATGTTAGAGTGAGTACAAGGATCAAAATTTATAGGAATCTGTTTGCTTCTTAACCATAGTTAAACTTCCTAAAGGACAACAGTTTGGTTGTCCAAGAATTTATGAGATAACAGAAAAAACAACTCATCGTTTTCTCTAGCTACCTCCCTTCAACGCATTTCATCAGCAACCTCCACGTTTCAGGTTATGCACCTTGTAACAAGAAGCTGAATCAGAAGGGTTGCACTTGCATGGATTTGGTACATAGTCCATAAACTACCGCACTTACTATCGTGGTCTCAACGTCTCAACCAATCAAGTAGGTGTCTGCAGATTCTTAGTGATCAAGTCCAGGCTTGCAGACCCTGCAATACCAGACACCATATCAAATGCCATTTACTTCAGAAATCAACAATCAAAACTGAAACTGAGTTACAACAATTGAGTAAACAAAAATTCTCTATATGTATATATCTATTCATGATTTGTGATGAACCAAAAGAATTCAATAAATAAATTTGATTTTCTATAAAGGGTAATAGATATATAACTACAGGAAGTGTTTCCATCACTGATCTTTAATGGAATAGGTAGAAGTATTAGTGAAATTCATGCTCTTCGCCTTACATTCGACATATAAATAGCTTGGCATTTTGACTTGACCGCAACTAAAAAATTGAAATTTTAGCAGATTTTAAGTTAAATTCGGATTTGAATTTCATAATCCATTTCAGTGCAAAAGTATCTATTAATTAAAATTAAAATAATAATAGTTTATTTAACTTTTATCATCTTTAAATTTTAGTTGAAAGAGCGCACAAAAAAAATAGAAGTTTGTATATTTCTAATTTTAATGTATTATAAGAATATTACATTTTTAAATATAAGTTTCTTCTATTTGTTTCTTCTATATGCTTATAAATAAGATTCTTTAATATACAAATGTGTATCTTATCAAATATAACATAACTGTAAATTATATATATATTTTTTAGTTAATAATTATTATATTTAAAGAATAAAATCTTCGTATTAAGTGTAATAAATTAAGTAATGAAAGTAATATATATACCAATATTATACTGTACTAATACTAAAATTGGTCTGAACTGCAAAACATATATCCCTACAATATTACTTGGAGATTTGCATTGAGCTGAATTGATATCAATAAATAAATCTAAATATCAGATTACTCAAATTTGTAAGCTCATGCAAGAATTCAGTGACATAGCTACACTGACTCAGTGTCTGTAGAACACTACAATGATATGATATACTGATCTGTCAAGCTCTCATCTTCTTTAATCTAACCAAGAAGCCATGATAGATCTCATGACAGATGCCAGGATTAGGAATTGTGGGGTGTCTTCTGTACCACCTCGACATGATAGGTTTTCTGATAACAGCTGCAGAGGTCTTCAATGGAGTGAAACCTAACGCCTTTCCGGGACAAATTCTAGGCCTGCATTAAATGGACGGAACTTGTGTGGCGGTTCCTGTCTTGTCCCAATGCTGCTTCAGTAACAGCCGTTGCATGTTTAGAGATCAGTACTTCCATTCATTTGGTGACTAAACACTACCTTCATTGATTTGATGATCACTTGGAAGTTTATCTTGTTCTAAAGTAGTCCTAATCTACATAGCTGCAGGAGGAAACAAGTACCTAAATTTGTGGAAAAGTTTACCTTCTCCAAATGGCAGATTAAACGTTTCCTACTTCTATAATTTTATAAATGAGTTTTCTGAAACAAACCCAGAAAAACCAAGATTGTAGAGTCCTGAATGGCCATAGGTAGAACTAAAATCCTTTATCAGTCATAAACTAGTGAGACTGTTCATGTTTAGAACATTCTCCAGGATTTACCAAGCTTTCATTAAAATATTTTTGTCTTTTCTTATTCGGGTAGGATAAGAATTGCTTTAAAAGCATCATCATGCTTGTAACAAGTTTAGAAATTTTCAACTGAAATATTGAATAACTTTTGAGTTATCAGTTCTTGACAGAAGAGTAATCCCTCAAGTTTGAGTTTCTTCTGATCTCTCTAATACGAAGATATTGCCATTGTCATCCCTTCCTATTCTCAGGTTATCATCCACATATCTACAATCATCAAATTAAGGATCAAACACTTCTCTGCCACTAAAAAAGATCCAGCTAACTCGGAGAACATCAAAAAATGAGTAAAGCTCGAAAACTAAAGGATACGTAATCTCCAACCAACCATCCGGATTGAAGATGCCGAGCAGAAGATCGTAGTTTTTCCGGAACATGTTCATCAACTATTATAGTTCTCCCAAAGCATATGCAATGTTAGTCATTAAAATAAAAATTTTCAGCTGCAAGATGTTCAATTTGTTTGTGGTGCTGCAAGAAATTGCATACCTGGTCAGGAATGATTGATGAACTGTCATAAGTTATATCAACTCTCTGCAAAATTTTTGGACCAAACATGGATCAAGAACACTCCATAATTGCAGCCATTTGCCAAAAGAGAAAAAATAGGAGCAATTGATTTCTCAGAAAGCAGTTAAAGAAGTTAACTGAATTAGAAGCAACCCTGAAGGAGGCCTCAATTGTCAGCTGTCCATTCAACTTCAATCCTCTAACGATGAACTTGATCACATTAACTGCTTTGCCCTCCATTTCACATCATAGAAAGATCAAATCTTAGTAAAATATACATAAACATTTAGTGTTTCTGCAGATTACATCAGAATGAATGACATTACAATTATAACCAGAATCAGCTACAATTCTAGCCATTTCAAGTTCTGGGAAAATGACAAACCAGGAATATAGCCAGGATCAGCGAAAGGAGTTTGGTACCTTAGCAACATCAATATACTGGAAAAGATCACCCAACATAATAAAATCTCTGAGTCCCAGCTTTGTTCTCTTTGAACCCAAGATAGTAATAGTACTGTAAACAAGTTTCCAGTAGCCACCCACCTTCCAGTTATACAACACAAATGCAGTCAGTACGTCATTCTTAGGCACTCAATCCTGAGTCTTGTGTAAAGCAATGGACTTCACCTTCTGCAGATTTAAAGTAGGATCTGGAGTTGGATTCTGAGACTCTAAAAGCTCCACCAGACGTTCAATATCAGATCTTCTTGCAGATGGAACTCCAAAAACCCCTCTATCAATCCCTTGTAAGGATACAAGAATGCAAACAGGGTTCAATATCTATCTCAAATAGCTCGTCAAGTTCACCAAGCATTAATAATGGTTGGAAGTTCAAGAGCTCAAACCTTCAACTACCCTGTAAAAATCTGCTTTAATTTGAGCGCGTGACCTGTTTTCTACATCCACTTTGATCTCTTTGATATCCCCAGCTAAACCGGAGCTGTGCTCTGCAAATTTGGTGGTGAAAATGGGCCTAAACATTCCTTTAAATCTGGTATTCTTAATCCATGGACGAATTGGTGGGACTAACCAGTGAGAATCTACCATGTTAGTGATTCTGGGTATCGGAGGGACATACCGAGAAGCTGGTTGAAGAACTTTAGTGGACATTAACCCTCTCAAAGAGATGGTAAATGTAGCTTGTCCCTTGTTTTGTTTTTTCGAGAAAATGGAAGAAGCATGTCCTGGAAGTTGGGGTCTTGTATCGTCCGTTTGGCTATTGTCTTTGTTAGCTTGGTGGCTTACTATGTGTGCTCCATTCTTGCGGTGGCAGGAGAGAGCAATTCATGGTAATTAGTGTAACGTTATCTTTGGAATATTTGTTTGGATAGGGTGTGTTTCTGTACTTGTGGTGGATATCCATTGCCTGAGCAGATTACAGAAGAAAAGGAACAAAGCCTATCTTATCCCATTGTTGTTGTAAATTTGATTCAAAACTTAATGAATTATTTGACAAATTAATGATTCAAAATTAAAAAACAAACTCCAGGCAATACTTAGACCTTGTTTCAAACTTTCAAGTTTGAGTAAAAAAAAATCGATCTTTAAAGCAACCTTAATACATAAAACTCTCCGCTTTTTCGGATAGAAAATTTAATCTAAATAAAACTTATAAATCTTAACATTTCCCTGTTTCAATCATTCATCCTCTTCAATATTGAATTAAGTTGCTGCAACTTTCTTCACCGTGTCTCAAACTTTCACTTTGAGTTGGAAGACTC
Source organism: Erythroxylum citrifolium (assembly GCA_026284465.1). Classification (NCBI taxonomy): domain Eukaryota; kingdom Viridiplantae; phylum Streptophyta; class Magnoliopsida; order Malpighiales; family Erythroxylaceae; genus Erythroxylum; species Erythroxylum citrifolium. Next base: position 61,594,322 of record JANKOE010000204.1, read on the forward strand.
TTAAGGAGACTTTTAACTTTGGGGAGCAATGATGCACTTTCGACCTAATAAAGCTTCTCCATTTCAGAGCCACATTGGCTTGGTTTTGACAGAAAAGAAGGTGCCCATCAGCTACAAAACTTCCCAAGGCACCAAATCTTGTTACAGCGGTTAAGTCAGGAAACTACTCATCTACTAAAAACAATTAAACAGAAGGATGCCTTGAATCCTTACCAAAGAATAGTGCAAAACATTGGTAATCTGAAAATTTAATGAACTTTTCTTGAGCAATAGAACTCAAGATTCAACAATGCGCGAGTTCAACAATTTGGTAAAACTTTGACAGTTCACAAACGTGGGTTTCAACATAGAAAGCTACAAAATATACAGAGTGTAAAATGTTTTAAGTTGCGGCTGTAGGTTTCGCAGACTCCTGCTGCAGTTTCCACTGCTCTGGGGTCACAGCTTTCTTTATGGAGAGAGCATGTATCTGCTTCATTTCCTCTTCCAAAGCAGCATTGACCATTCGATGCCTCTCCAGCAGCCTCTTGCCTTCGAATTGTTCAGAAACAATCTCAATGAGAAAACTTGCTCCACAGCTGAGCATAACATTTCATCAAACCAAAGTAAGAACGGACTATAAAAATAATCATGCGCATATTAAAATTCAATTAAATTAGCAACACTTACCCTCCAGATGTATCAATCACTTCCTGAAAAGAAAAAGAGAATAAAATGAAAAGACTTAGTTCCTGAAAGAGAACATGTGTCACATTGATAATGAAAATTTCACACGAGTCTCCAACAAGTAACATCTCAAGGGGAAAAGATTATAGATTGTGCATCTGTTATAAAAATTATAGATTGTGCATCTGCTAAAAAAATCATCAATATGATAACTTTTAAAAATACATAAACATGGGAGCGAACAAGCTGATTCAATTGATGATTAGTACTTTTTTTCACAGTGAACAAAACTCTGGTTTCACAGAGTTCAGGTCTTAACAAAGTTTAGTTGGGAATCTTCTTAAGGACACATCAAACATAAGAAATTTTTTTAATAAGGTTTGACTTATCTTCAATAGTACATCATCAGGATGATCCTATAAGGCATATTTTAAACAAATGAGCTGACCAAAAATGTATCTATATTCCGACACAAATTTCATGTGGGCATACAAAAGCATATGTCGCAAGGAAGTCTTTTGGGTTGTTGCAACGAGACACTGGTCGAACCCAAACTCACAATGATACCTCAAGAGAAGTATAAGCTAAAATGGTCTATATGCCTTCTTAACCATGTTCGATTACTTTCAGTAAGTCCAGTCACTTGTCTAACCAGAGTAGCATTTCAAAATGTAATAACAGTTATACATAGGGATATAGTTAGATATCAAGGATATTAACAACTGAATTTCATTTCATTTCAGCAGGGAAATGATAATGTAATAAGTTCATAAATTTTCAAAGAGATGCCTAAAATATATGTATATATACAATGTCTTTCGCGATAGGTATTTTGTTTCAATCATTTTCCCTCAAACATCAAAACTAAACGTTTTTTCTGCCCACCTGTCTCCACTTCTCTCCTAAACAATAATGCTCAGTTAAAAACGGAACCATATCCAATAACAGCACTCAGTCAACCAAACCAAACAGGCTCAAGAATTTAATCACAACGTGAATCCCACAAACATAGCGTTCAAGGGTCAAATAGATTCTATATATGCTGTTTATCGTTACATGGGTTTCATTGTCAAAAACCTTCAGGTAACTTAACCCAGCAACAAGTTAAAGCAGGTAAAGAAAAAACATATTTTATACAGAGAGACACCAAAAATTCAAAGTCAAATTTAAGAACGGCCCAGATGCTAAAATAGTTCCTTGATCCAACGTGAATCCCGCAAATGCAGTGTTAAAGGGTCGAATAGATTCTACACAAGCTGCTTATTACGGCATGAGTTTGACTGACCAAAAACCCTTAACTAACGAACTCGTGAACGAGTTAAAGTCGGTAAGGAAAAATCATATCTTTACATCAAAGACACCCTAAATAGAATTCATAGTCAGGTTCAAGAACGACCCAGAAGCTAAAAATCATTACTTGATCAATTACAAAGTGGATGGTAATCAAACAAAGTAAACTCCTTGAAGCAGATGCATCTACAGAAAACAAAACAAATTCCAGGAAGCTAAAGAGATTAAGAAGGAAAAAGAGAGAGGCTTACCAGATGCGAAGGATTCAATTTAGACTTCAAAGTAGCTTCGACTTGCTCCTTTGTCACTCCCATCTTTCTCCCCCTTTCTCTTCAAATTCTCGCTTCTTTGTATTTTGTTGGAGCCTATTATTTCCAATTTTTGTCGTTTTAAATTGATTTGGGTTATCTGAAGTCCAATAAATCCCAAAGCCCATTGAAAGCAAAGTAGGAAGAATCTGTGTTTTTTACTTTTTTTTAATAAAAAATAGACATAATAACAATAAATAATAACAATAACAATAACAATAATAATAATACATATACATATACATATATGGGAGAAATCTATTTTGTAGAGTATTCTTAAATTACTTGTTTGGAACAATAAATAAAAATTTAAATATTTTTTACATATTTAATATAAATAAAGATAATAATAATTTCCATTATTCTTTAATGATTTTCTTAAAATTAAAATTTAAAAATTAAAAGTTTTAAGTTTAAGTTTGGACTCAATCAATTTTATTTTATTTCATTATTTTAGAATCGATCTATTAGAATCTCAAGTATTTATCATAATTAACTAGGTTTAATTTTAAAGCTGATTTCAAAAAATTCTTCACACTCTTTAATTAATCTATAATTTATATTTCATCTTTCTTTTTTATTTGTTTTGAGAATTATAGTTATATCTATATATATAACATATACAATCATTTTCTTAAGGGTTAATTGCACAAAAACTTACCAACTTTATTCAATTTTATAATACTTGCTCAAGCTTTAAAAATTAACACTAAAATGTTCAAATTTTTAATTTTTACAAAAATAATCCAACACCAAATTCTTCATCAACACTGATAACCAAATATACTATGTCAGTTTTATATTTATCATATAATTACGTGCAAGATAAGTGATGACATAATTATTTAAAGTTGTTCTTTTATTACAATAACTTATCCTAAGCCCCAAATATCTCAATGAAGAAATTTCCATCACACATTCAAAGTATCTTGGACCCAAACATAGTTACTTGAAGTAGGCAAATACATCTACCAAAATTGAATGCTCTTGGTCCCCATCAATTATAGGTCCCATGCATTTATCTACCTTACTATATGGTTCAAAAGTTGGACTTTTTACATATCTTTTTTCATAGCCCTTGTTAAGTAACATGTGAAAAGACACCAATCATTTAGATTAGGTAACCAATTTCCACACTCTTTATCAATTTGTTGGATAACTATATAAATTTACCTTCCTTACCACCTTATCATTTATATTTGGTCTTACCAAGAGCTTGGTGTTAAAATGGTAGAAGTTGGTGGGGAAGGTTCCTATATTTAATTGCTTTTTGTAAAGGTAACGTGACATAGAACTTATCTACCAAAGTACCAAAAATCATCTTGTTTACCTTGACGTGTAAGGTGTAACCCTCGTCTTTAACACAACTCCTCTTGCTTTTTCAAGTGTTTGTTTCCTTTTGTCAACTAGATAAGAATCTTTTTTTTTACTCTTACCAATCCAAATTTACAAATTAAATAAACAATTTTTTTCAACAAATTAGACCAAAATTACAAAATACATATATAAATGAATTTTTAAAGTTTTTATAACCATTTAAATAAGTACTTAATATTTTATAATTTATAAATCATTCTTCGACATGAACATTATTTACATAACAACTCTTATTTACATGAACCTAAAGTTATTACTTATAAATGTCAAACTTTTTAGAATTTATTAATTTTTTGTGAAATTTAATCTAAATATCCTTTAAGCTAAATTTAAATAATTATCATTCATGTAAATGATGACTAGAAATAAACTTTGAAGGAAACAATCATTAATTCACATTATAATATTCTAAATTGCATAACTATACACATTTTTTCATGCTTGGTGAACCTAAATGCTTAATTTAACATGTAGAGTTAATAGTTAACCATTCATTTGTGAGATTTTCCCTTAATTAGAAGAGCATTCTTATGATTTAGAAGGTTAGTGTAGTATGTGGTTAAATGACATTGAAGCAAACTCTTCAATCTAACTTTCTCACATTTAATTGTTCTTTGTTTTTAGATATTGTAATATTTGTATATAATATTTTAAGAGATTACCATATTTGCTTCAATGTTAACTTTCTAGTCAATAAAGCCAAGATCATTCCCAAAATGTGAAATGGAGACTTCATAAAGGGCAAAAGTGGGACTAAATGGACCTACCAATTAACCAAATTTAGCAAACAAAAGACAAAAACCAAAATATACCATACATGCATCTTCAATTCAATTCAGAAAAATGCTCTTTTGCATACCACTTGCCTTAGATTTTATTTTTCATGGCAACTAAATTTGACCAAAAGTCAACACATCTCCCAATCAAAACAAGCCAACCTACCCAAAACCCCAAATTTGACTGCCAACCAATGGAAAATCTTTGAAAAAAAAAATCAATTAGTTTTAGCACCAAAGATACCAACTTTATCAGCTCAGAAAAAATCATAAACCCTAATTTCACCCCTTTATATTTAACTAACTTAACCCCAATCAAAATGGTGGTGCACTACTAAGTGAAAGAGAAGCTGAAAACACCTATTTCATAAAAAGGAAAAAGATAAGGGAAAATTAGGCCAATCAAATTTAACCCAAGCCCTAGAAATTAATTCACCCTTCTTTGTCCTAAATTTTCTCAGGCTGTAATTTTCCCTCTGCAGATGGAAAATTCTACTTTACCGGAGACTTCAGCCGCTGCCACAGGCCTCCGGCAGAGTGAAGAGGACGCCGGTGAAGATGAAAGACTCAAAGCTGAAGAGGGCGATCGTTACTTGATCGGAAACCGGTGGCCACGGCAAGAGACCTTAGCTTTGTTGAAGATAAGGTCTGATATGGACAGCGCATTTAGAGACTCAAGTCTCAAAGCTCCTTTATGGGAAGAGGTTTCCAGGTGAGTTCGGTTTGCTGTTGGTATTTTTCTCGAGAAAATTTGGTGGAAGATGAAGGAAAGTTGTAGTCTTTATTGGTTTCAGTGCAGTTTCCGTTATAAATATTTGAGATAAGCTCTTTCGCTTGGATTCCTACCTCTGTAGTTCGTTTTTGGAGAAAATATCAGTTGCCCACATGAGAAAAAGGAATGAATTGGTGTTATTGTATCGGTGACTATTCATTTTTTGTAGGATTTTGCATCAACTTTGGTTGTCTAGTGTCATCTGGGTCTTATATTTGTAGCTCAAATTCCTATGCTTCTTTTGACTTTTTTGGTGATTGGTTATGTCAGATATCTTGTTATTGGTTAGTTCACTGTTAAAGAATTGAAGTTAAAAGTTTAATTGTTTTTTGATTTAAACTGTTGCTATCAGGAAATTAAGCGAGCTTGGGTATAACCGAAGTGCCAAGAAATGCAAGGAGAAGTTTGAGAACATCTACAAGTACCATCGAAGAACTAAAGAAGGCAGGTCGGGAAAGCAGCAAGGCAAGACATACCGGTTCTTCGAGCAGTTAGAAGCTTTGGACAGCAACCATGGATTAGCTTCATCAGCATCCCCAGGTGCATTTCAGGCATCTATGGCTCCTACTGCAGCAACCCCAGTTAATGCTATTCCTATTTCAAACGCCATTCCATGTTCTATTCAAAGCACGAGTATGAATTTCGGAGACAATATCTCAACTTCAACTGCGTCAACTTCAAGTAAAGAATCAGAAGGAACTAGAAAGAAGAAGAGAAAACTAACCGAGTTTTTCGAGAGTTTGATGAAGCAAGTGATTGAGAAACAAGAAAGTTTGCAAAAGAGGCTTCTAGAGGCAATAGAGAAATGTGAACAGGATAGAATGGCGAGAGAGGAAGCATGGAAAATGCAAGAATTGGATAGGATTAAGAGGGAACGTGAACTTTTAGCCCAAGAAAGATCAATTGCTGCTGCAAAAGATGCAGCTGTTATGTCGTTCTTGCAGAAGTTCTCGGAGCAAGCTAGCACAGTGCAATTGTCTAACAATCAAGTAAACACAGTGGCACCACCTGAGAACTTAACTGTTCCTGTGGAGAAATCAGTGAAGATGCATGAGAATAATAGGATTGATAACTTAGTTAATATGAACTCATTTAGATGGCCTAAAGAGGAAATTGAAGCTTTAATCAGGATTAGGTGTAATCTCGATATGCAGTATCAAGACAACGGACCAAAGGGGCCTCTGTGGGAGGAGGTATCTGGAGCAATGAAAAGAATTGGTTATGACAGAAGTGCAAAGAGGTGCAAGGAGAAATGGGAGAATATGAACAAATACTTCAAGAGGGTGAAAGACAGCAATAAGAAAAGGCCAGAGGATGCAAAGACTTGTCCTTATTTTCACCAGCTTGATGCTCTATACAAAGAGAAGAGTAAGAAGTTTGATAATTCAGTTAATTCCAGTTATGAGTTGAAGCCAGAAGAACTACTAATGCATATTATGGGTGGCCCAGGTGAGCGAGAGCATGTGGAATCAGCAACAACAGAAGATGGAGAGAGTGAAAAGGTTGATCAGACTCAGGAAGACGAGATGGAGAAAGATGATGGAGCCGGTTATCGACTCGTAGCTAACGATCCTTCTACGGCGATAATTATGGAGTGATTAAACAGTCTAGTTCTGTGAGACAATCCTGGTCTGCCTGTATCTTGGCTCTGTTGGCATGTTACGAGTTTTGAAGCCATTTTTTCAAACTTATATGAAGGTATTTCATGGGGGAGCATCTGTGTACATTGCTATGGTAATTATTTGTTGAATAAATATGTCAAAAATAGAAAGAGTCAGAGGCTTAGAATAAAGCAAATTCATGTGTAATATTGTAATGCATTGCTTGCATTTGATGCTTAAAGTTTCAAATGTTTGGTTATATTGTACCCAATCAATGTAGTCTACTATCATTTTGTTTATGTGTTAAAGTGATTGCTTTCAATGATTTTCTTTCCCTGTCTCCATTTTTTAAGGGGTTGGAAGTAGATTATAGTTAATGGAGCAGGTAAGGAGCATAAAACATATTAAAAGTTGCTATCATTACTAATCTTGCAAAGAAGTTGCTTTAGTTTTTTCTAATGAAGTGGTAATTATCATATATCACATGAGCAAGCAGTAGGATGTCATGATTAGAGAGGAAAAAGAGAAGCCTTGTATTCACTTACAAGTTGGTCAAAAAGATATAGAATTCTATGCCATGCTCTGTTCATCAATTCATCCCATTTGATTGCATAGAGTTCCTTATTGATAGGACTTGAAATGGGATCAGTCACTCACCTTACTAAAGCTGAATATGACTTGGAAAAGACTAGTTTTGTACATTAACATTACCCCGTAGAAGGTTATAGACTAATTAATAATTATACTGTGATATTGTAAGTCTGACCTCGATTGAGTTTAAGTTTACTTAAAGTTTAGATAATTGACAACTCGAAACTTATTTATCAGATCGAATTTTAAATTTTTTAATTTTAACGTTACACAAAATTGTATGTATAAAGATATTTTAAATTGAGTTCTAATAAATTTTTCAGGCAAATATTCCTTTATTCAAATTTTTAAACTTAAATTTTTTATTTAATTTATTAATTTTAAATTAAAACCAATCAAAGCTGAACATCTTTATCATAATTATTTGAAGTTGAAAATGATTTAGAGAGGATTTTCATATTTCTTGTCCTTTCGTGATAATCAAGTGAACTCTTTTGGTACATTAACATCACCTTGTAGAGATGTTATTGGTTGATTAGTAAACTTGAATCAAATTTAATTAAATTGGATTTAAGTAATTAATTTAAATCAAAACCTATCGGATTATACCTATTTGTCATGGTTATCTTAAATCGAATATGACTCTAAAAAGGTCTTATCCTTTTATGATAATCAAGTGAATTAGTTTTGGACGTTAACATCACCTTGTAAAAAGGTCTTGGACTAATTATATTCATCTAACTTGGAAAATTGAACACTTGGAATTTATTTATTGGACTTGATATAAAACCTTTATTTCCTACTTAAAAATAATTTTTTTTGAATGGGAATGATGCTGTCAAGTTATATTAATAGTGTCAAAATGCAAAGCGTCATATAAAAAAGATAGCGGGCATATTTTCCATTCTAAATCAGGCATAGAACTAACAGCACGGGCAATACGATGAGCCGCTTGATTCGCTGAGTTGCGAATAAACTGAATAGCCATTGTTAGCAACAAAGATAAATTTCAAGTTGTTTGTGAACTATGTCTTACATCTCATTTCATATTCCTTAGTTCAATCATTCAAGTTGATGATGCAAGTGCTTACCTTTTAATTAATGTCCTACCAAGTTCAAAATAAGTGTGGTTAAGAGGATCACCATGACCCTATTCGATGGGCACCGAATCTTCTAAATGGTAAAATTCCTACCTAAGATGGGTCAAAAGGGACAATCTCTGCACAAGGCCTTATCTTTTATACCTCAACTTGGAGATAATAATAATAATACACTGTTTGTATTACGATAGCTAAATTTGGCCTTACGTTACTTGGAAACGCCAGAGTTTATCCTAAAGTTTCGATCTTTAAAGCTTTTGGTATGTGGCCCTGAGTGTCCCCTTTCAAATTCTACACGTTAGATGACACAATCCCTCAAACTCTGCCGACTTTAAGTCTTTAATAGCGGCAGCTCGAGTCGACCCAATTCCATTCAACCCAAAGACAACTTGTGTGATCTGATTTGATTAAGTCAGATGTTTACTTTTTCTTTTCAAGTTGAATTCCAACTTACCCTAACTCAAAATTTGATTTTTTTTAAAAAAATATCATTTTTAATTTTTAATTTTAAAAAATCGAATCGAGTTAAGCTTCAAACTACTTAAAGGTATGTTTGGGAGTTTAGGATGGAACGGAATAGAATGACAATTAATAGAACAGAATGGAATGGAGTGGAATGAAATGAGTCACTCCATTATTTGGAAGTTTAAATAAAATAAGAGAGGGTTTGGAAGGCAAGCCATGTCATTTCATCCCTAACTCCTAATTTAGGAGGTCACAAAATATTAAATTTTGGATGGCAAAGGATGACTTCCAAAGCCATCAATTGCCATTTTATCCTATTTCAAAATAGACTCTCAAATAATAGCCTGAGACATTTGAATCATTCTCTTCCATCCCTTCATTCACATCCAAACGTAACTTAAGCCTTATCAAACTTAGGTTCGAGCTCAAGTCGATTGTCCTAAATTCGAAACAGAAATTGTCAAGTTGAGCCCATTGCTAAGCTCAACTATCACAAAGTGTTTAAACTTTTAGTCTTTAAATAAAAGTAAAAGAAATATAATCTTGTTATTTAATTCTTTTGAAATTTTGGAATTCTTTAAAATATTTTTAATTTTACTTTTTTAAGTTTTTCTTAAATTTCGATTAAAAAGTAACAACTAAATATACGTAATATAAACATTTTACAGTAATTAAATATTATTGAAATAGTAATTCAATTAAATTTTTAAATTTTATGTAAATTAATTAAATTTGATTTAAATTAAAAGTTTGAAATAATTATAATAAAATTTTAATTTGATTTGACGTCAATTCCATGTTGAATTGAATTTCGTACAAGCAGTATATATAATTTAAGTGTGTTGTTCATCTTGTTTTTTTAAACCAAATTTTAAGAAAAGTATAAAATTAAAAATTACACAATTTTTAAAGATAATTTAAAATATAAAAAATTTTAAATCAAACGAATATTCGGTATTTCTTACCCTCGAAACAAATTA
>JANKOE010000204.1:61604347-61618555 GCA_026284465.1 Erythroxylum citrifolium
GGAAGTTTAAATAAAATAAGAGAGGGTTTGGAAGGCAAGCCATGTCATTCCATCCCTGACCTCCCAATTTAGGAGGTCACAAAATATTATATTTTACATGGCAAAGGATGACTTCCAAAGCCATCAATTGTCATTCTATCTTGTTTCAAAATAAACTCTCAAACAATAGCCTGAGTCATTTGGATCATTCCCTTCTATCCCTTCATCCACATCCAAACATACCTTAAGCCTTGTCAAACTTAGGTTCGAGCTCAAGTCGATTGTCCTAAGTCCGAAATAGAAAATTTCAAAGTTGAGCCCATTGCTAAGCTCAACTATCACAAAGTGTTTAAACTTTGAGTTTTAAATAAAAGTAAAAGAAATATAATCCTTGTTATTTAATTCGTTTGAAATTTTGGAATTCTTTAAAATATATTTAATTTTACTTTTTTAAATTTTTCTTAAATTTCGATTAAAAAGTAACAACTAAATATACGTAATATAAACATTTTGCAGTAATTAAATATTATTGAAATAGTAATTCAATTAAAAATTTAAATTTTATTTGAATTAATTAATTTTGATTTAAATTAAAAGTTTGAAATAATTATAATAAAATTTTAATTTGATTTAACTTCAATTCCATGTTGAATTGAATTTCGTACAAGTAGTATATATAATTTAAGTGTGTTGTTCATCTTGTTTTTTAAAACCAAATTTTAAGAAAAGTATTTTAAAATTAAAAATTACACAATTTTTAAAGATAATTTAAAAAATAAAAATTTTTAAATCAAACGAATATTCGGTATTTCTTGCCCTCAAAACAAATTAAACATCTTTGTGTGGACTCTGAAAGGTGTGAACTTGGGCTTGTTGGATCATCGATAGCCTTAGGCCTTTAACAAGTTCCCCAAACCTTGGAACTGATGATGAACGTAATGAAACACAGACCTAGGATCCACATGGAAGAGTTTTTCTGAGACTTAATCTCACTCAGCTCACTCACCTACATCAAAGACTTCAGCTTCCTCTTTTTCCACATATTAAAACGCTTGTGTCTTGCTAACTCAAAAATGGCGGACTATGAGACTCGTCACCACCACCAAGCAATCCCAAAAGAGACAGCTCTTCAAGCTCTAAACACGATAATCCAGCTCCATTTTGAGAAGACCCTTGAAAAGAAAAAAGCGATAGATCTTCAAAAGAAGGAGCTTCACAAGCAGTTCTTGTTGTTCTTCATCTTTTTATCCATCATGTTCATGGCTCAAGCTCAGCCCAGTCATCTTGAGTGTCGCCATTGTTGGGCTCCCATAACTTTCCTGTCTTTAGCTCACCTGATCTTCTACGTGTCCGTGGCTCAAACACTCAGGTGCATCAATGGGTTCAAGTACCAGAGAAGATGCCACAAGCTGACCCTTGGATCGGCCACTGAGAAGCTAAGAGAGTTGAAGATGAGAATCGGCAGCGCCAGTATTGAGTATGAAGATGTTGTGGTTGGGGATGAGAGCGAGCTAGAGATTCATTATCAAGAACCACCTGAGAGTTACTTTAGTAAGTTCAAGAGGAACTGGGCTTTGCATTTTGGGTTCTTGATCTTCATCTATGGTTTCATGGTATCTATAACTGTTGTGCTTCTCTGTTTCTAGCCTCTTCCTCTTAATGGCTGTCAGGTTTTAGATTAATTCTTGTATTGAATTCGTTTTTCAGATTCAGAATCTTCTCAATGTGTTCTTATGATCTTTATTTTACCTTTTGGAACGAAAGATGATGAAAAGGTTTACCTTTTCAGGAGTAGACAAGACTGGACATATTAAAAAGAACAAGAAAGAAGCGAGCACGAGTTTAGTGTTCTTGTTTTTGCAACATTGAACTGGAAGGGAAGGGTACTGAAACGCATTGATGAGTTGGGCAGATCAGGACAAAAGTACTGTCGTGTGCCTGACCCTCACGTAACCTGCCATGTTGTAAACCTGTTGTTTTATTCTCTTTTCGGGTCGATCCGAAATTAATGAGTCAAAAAGATTCAAAACCGGATTGAAACTTGGAAGATTTAGACTCAATTGTTTGAAATTAAAAACTTTTTAAGACTCGACCAAATTATGATAATTAAAATAAATATGTTATAATTAAATTCGGAATTAGCTCGACTTAAATCGATAATCACTTTTAAAACTTAAGATTAGTAATGAGTTTTGAGACTCAGTCTAAAATCCAAATCTATTTTTGTTAAATTTAAGTTTGAAATTTATTAAATTTGACTTAACAAATAAAGTTTATATGGCTTTGGTCTAAATTTGAGCTGATTTGCCATTATTGATTAGATCCGCAAATAAATATTCAAACTTAATCAAATTAACTTGGTCCGTTGATTTTGAACCGGGTTGAAGTGACTCGGATCAGTTTTGTCATCTCTAACTCAATCCTGTTGATAGATATGAGTGGAAGAAGAAAATTGGTTAAAATAGGACTAAAGAGGCCAAATGGTCAGATTGAAAATGGGATCTATAAGAGCTTCTAAAGAAACTATTACACCATAGAAGATCAAGTTACACCGCTGTTATGGATGAAACCAGCACTAACATATCAAACTCAGGAGAGAGCAGAACATAATGATTTGTATGCATTGACACAGACTTTAAATTTCTCTTCAGCCATTGCCTGCATATGTAAATAGACATCATCCACAATGGCTTTAACACCAAATTATAAAACAATCAAAAGTTTAAGCTTTATATATGTGAAAAAACTGCTGTTTTATGTGGTTTGAGCTCAAATTGCAAACTACTATGACAAAGATACAACAAAACTTGGAGAAGAAACTAGGCATAAGCAGTGAGTGATTTTGCCAGAAGGTAGAAACTGATCAACTGACCTGTGAAGGACCCCGATGTTTATCAGGATGCCACTTCAGCGCCGACAACCGGAAACTGTTAAAGTGGGAAATGATTAAGGAAAATGAATTGAACAGTAATGGTGTAAACTTCAGGTTTCCTTGAGGAAAGCATAAATCACTTACGCCTTCTTAACATCATCGAGTGTCAAAGGACCATTTGGAGGCAGACCAAGGGTTGTTCTGTCAGAAGTTGAACCTACAGAACATGACTCATTGTCTGAATCAGTTTCACGGGAGGTATCCCATCCTTTAGAATTATGATTTCTCCAACTTGTCTGCTTGTTCCACTCAAACCCAGATGTTGATCCATTGAAGCCATCGCGATTAAATGACCATGTATACCATCTGTCTCGAAATTTTGCTTGAAATATTGTCTCAGGCTCATCAAAGTCATCGGATCTAAACTTAGCTAAACAAATAAATTGGTGAGCATTCTGTTTGAAGTAAACAAATCATTTATGTATCATAGTTATGAACCATTGAACAAAGATTAGTAATCCTATCATGAAACCATTAGTTGCTAAAATGTTTTTTTCCTTGCACCTTCTAGTCAAACTGATGGTTGTTCAGGAAAAAGCAAGACGAAAAGGGTAAAGAAAGAAACAAGACTCACATTTCTTTTTCTTAGGGTGAGTTTTCCTGGAATCTTGGGCAGAACACTTAGCTTGCCTCTTTGAATTACTATTAAATGGGTATTCTGTGTCAAATGTCCATCCTTGTTCATCATCCTGGGCAGACAGGCAAAGTAATGCACATATGACTAACAAAACAATTGATCAGGAACCTCAAAACATAAAAGGTTCAAGTTGAACGACGATGCATATGGCTCAGAGACTATCACACACACACACAACACACATATATATGATTGTAGGCAGCAATAGTTCATGAAACTCTTAAGAGTGCTTCATAGGAAGCAAACGGGGCAAGATCATGTTGTTCAATCTTCATCATGTTTATCTTCCATTGCTGATCACTGTCACTCAGAATGCTCCAATTTCGATTAAAATCAACATAAGCATACGAATTTGGATACTGGAACCTATTTCAATTGCAAGTTTTTCCTGTGATTTCACAAAGGACGTTCAGCAACAAACTAGGTCAATCCACTAAATAAGGTACTCTGAACCAGACTGAAAAGCCTCTCTAATTTTTTCACATCCAAAAAGTAGGCATAAAGCTCTACTCTTTAGCATTCATGTTTACATTACTGGTGTAGCAAATTTAAGCAGAAAGAAATTACCTGGAAATAGTTAAAAGAAGAAACAGGAATATCAATAGCATCGTCTAGATTCTATTTCCAACCAGGACGTGCAGACAATCGCTTGCTCCAAACTATAGCACATTATAATATTACTGATATGCAGTTCTTTTTCCCCACACGTTGGAACAAATTTCAGTTAACCTCAAGAAAACTAGTTAACATAGACAAAGATCCTGATCATATATGGACACTGTGATGAGAGAACTGCTAATTCTTTTCAAGAATGCCAACACTTGATAAACGCGTGTAAACACTCATGTACTGCCAAAATGAAGGTCAATAAAATCAAAACCTAAAGAACCAACCCACTTATATTTGATTGTATTATTTTTTATAAAATAAAACAGCATGTTTTAGAATGAAATAAGAAATAATCACACTGATGGCAAAAACCAATTGGCTTTTCTCCAATCCAATGGATCTTTTGGCAGGCATTTTGGTGAAAGTTACGACGAGTTACCTGAAATGAAGTTCTAGACGATCCACCATTGAATATAAGGTTCCTCAGAGCTCTCTTTGCATCAGCACGCTTTTGTCGAACAGCATATCGCATGTAAGTCTGGATGGATGAATGCAGTGTTAAAGTTCTTGTTAACTATTTTCATAATAAGTATCAAAGAAACTTATCTTGGTAAAAATACGGTAAATCAAAAACGAGGGAAAATAGAAATAAGTACACCAAGTTCTGCAGATTTTGTACCCTGAACAAAAATGAAATAATCTAGGAACTTTTAGATTGAAGGCATCGCAAAGGCATTTACCGATTACGGAGCACATAAGGCTGATAAATTCCATATCTCATAGTACAATCTCCTAATAAGATACAACATCCAATATAATGTCTATGCCAATAACTAATAAAGTTTACCTTAGATGGCTGCTCAGGTCCTTTCACATTCTGTAACAGAAAGAGAAACAAAGAACATCAAGACTCATGAAACTGAATTGAACTTGATTCATTTATAGGCCATCTAACAATAATTACTATCAATTTATTTCCAATTTACTCAGAAAAGAAAGATGCAAGGAAAGTAGTAACCTACACTAAAACATGTGAAACCATCCTCTTCCATGAGACAAATACAAACTCAAATAACAAAAGTACAGAAATCCACCTATCAGAAAATGGTCCTTCTTCTTCCGGAACCTCAAAATAATGAGAATGATATTTTATAATCAAATAAAGCCAAGTGACAGCCACCACAAACATACACAGGTAACGTGACTAACAGATTACTGAATGAAGTTCAATTCTTTCTATGATCAAAAGAAAGTATAAAAAAACACCAGTATTAGACTAAGTTTGAGATGCTGCAATTTTGTGAAGTGAAACCAGAGAGTCAGAATCAGATTATACCCACAAATGTTCTCTTTGATATGTTACTAAAAGCCAACTATCACAAAAGGCATTGGCACAACCATCCAAAATAGAGAACCGGGAAAAAGAATTCTATCTGACATTGCCTCTACCAAAAGTGACGTGCTATATCTCAAATCATATAGCTACTGAAAGCATTTGTAAAGAACATATCAACGGATAACTGCAGAAACAAACAAAATATAAAATTTCAATCTTTAAGAAAGCATCAGAAAACGAACTTCACATTATGCTAAGGAAAGAAGTTTCTACGTTTCTTGCTACATTTTCGTTTAGCATGGAACAATACAACAACTGAAACCATGTAAACACTAATATTCCAAAGCACATCAGAACAATCCCACATCCTTCTGCAGTTGGAGTTTTCATCCATAACAGATAAGAACACAAGCATTAAGAAAGAAGCATTGAACATAAAGGATAAAGAGAAAAACAAAATAAAATCTTACAGTACTCCATTTACTTTTCCATTTCTCGAATGTAAAAGGCGTAGAATGAATCGAAGCAAATTGGGTCTCTGTTGCTGTTGACTGAGATGAAGTTGGTGGAAACAGTTTTGTCTTGAGCATCAACGCATTTCGCCATCTGGGTATTTGCATAATAATCGTGGAACCAAAAACAACTCCACATTTGACACTAAATCTTCAATTTTTTTTTTTTTGAGGGAAAATCTTCAATATATATATATATACACGTTTATGGGCTGATCTGATGTTACAACAATTTGCACGGACGGCTGCGTACGATAGAGTTGTTACAACAGAAGGTGAAAGGGATTTCAACTTGGGATCTCCTCGATCGTTAATCTTTAGTTTCGTGATCATTAAGGATAGCTTTGGGCTGACCTAAGGATCTCTCAAAAGCTCGTGGACTATGCATAGAGTTGTTGAATATGTCCATTTCCGGAAAGAAACTAAATGTTTTGACTTTGAGGCCCATTTCGTTGGAGCATGTTAGATGAATTACTAGGCCTTCTCGTAACTCCTAATATAGCAAAGGGTGACAATTTAGCTCCAACTTAACGGTGAGATCTGTCGCCGATCTAATCCGACTTGGCTCCAAGAAGTGGGATTCTGAACTCGATCCAAAACTCAGGCAAGTTAGCATTGCATGGTTTGAACTCGAACGAGTCACCAAAAACAATGTCGTATTTCGTGGGGCGAGCAATTTAAATCAAGTTTGGGTTTGAGCCTTAGATAATTAAATCAAGGAAAATTTATATTTATGCATAACAACACCTTCAATGCTCATGATTGTGGGCATTAGACAACCTGATCTATTAAGTATATACATACTAAGGACGAATGAGATGAACGACTATGCATACATTTTCATCCCATCGTTCCTTTGATCTAACGGTTCCCAATCTTTAGCTTCCATCTTATCGTCATGCCCGTGACTTCTTCTTTTTTATTTCTATAACCGCTATTTTGGACTTCACTTACTTAAAATATAATTAATTAATTAATTAAAACATAATAAATTAATTGATTAATTAAAAAAATAAATAATTAATTAATTAAAATATATTTAACACATATATAAAATATAATTAATTAATTAACTAAACGATAAGTAATTGATTAATCAATTAAAATATAATTAATTCCTTTACACTTGTGACACATATATTTTCTTTTTTCTTTTTAACGTAAATATCATTAAAATAGAGTTAATTATAATATAATTAAATGATTAATAAAAACATAATTAATTAATTAATCAATTATATTATAATTAATTGATTAATTATTTAAATTTTTTAATCAAATATACTTAAAAATATTATTAAATAAATAATTAAATGTTATTAATTAATTAATTCATTAATATTTTGGACTTCATTTATTTACCATCTACTAAGGACAACCATATGTTTTATCCAACGACTCCAATTCTTTACGCTATTACTGTGATCATGGCTGTGACTTGTTAGTTACAGCCCGTAACTTTAATGCACGGTTGTAACTTGACAAATCATAGCTGTAATTATTATTATTATTATTATTAATACCCACATGAGAAGTGTCATAGGTGGTCACACCTGTGACATATATTTTTTATTTAAATTTTTATTAAATTGAATTAAAATATAATTAATGAATTAATTAAAATATAATTAAATAATTGTTTAATTAAAAATAAGTGATTGATTAATTAATTAAAATATATTTAACACAAATAAAAATACAATTAATTAATTAAAATATAGTTAATTAATTAACTAATCGATAAGTAATTGATTAATCATTTAAAATATAATTAATTAATTAATTAAAGTCTAATTAATTCCTTGTGACCACATATATTTTATTTTAAAATTTTAAATTAAATGTCATTAAAATATTTACAACTATTAAGTATTATTAAGGTCAGGCACGTCACTTAAATAATACGACTACCATTATTTACTTTTTTCTGACGTTCTCTTCCTACTTTTCTGCTTCTCTTCTCAGTTAACAAATAAAGTTATTTATTGATATACGCTTCTTTATCGTCTCTTGATCCCTCTAGAATGTCCTCGGTAACTATTACATCTTCCTCTTAAAAGCTTTTTGTTTCTCTTCTCTACCAAAACTCTTCTTACCCTCGTATCGGAACCGTTTTTGAAATAATGGATCACCATTTAGGTTGGATTGCATGATAATCATCTCATAATGAAACCACTCTGATTTTGTCACCATTGACCTCTGTTTCTTACTAACTTCCATATTTAATCGCATATATTTTCATAATGTCTGTGATTTTGTCACCGGACCTTTGTATCTTCCTAACTTCAAGGTTTAATCGTATGTATTTTAGTTCTTTGTGTTTTATTTGTTGGTAGTATTAATTTTTAGCTTTTGTGGTTGGTGATTTTGGGTGATTAATGTGGCAATGCAGTTTACTTTTTAATGGTGTTAAGAGTTCTAATTGCTATAATTTCTTTTGTTCAATGTGTAGGTAGATGTACAAGTAGTAGTAATCAGTGTTCAAGACAGATGTTATGCTCACTTGGAAATGAAAAATGTCAGTAATGGCTAGGCAAAAGCTGAAGGAAGCTCATCACACACTATTGTCGGTAAAGAAAAAAATGGTAAGAATCGTTTGTTATTTGGTAAGTGAATACAGTTTTGGATGTTTCAATATCGTACTCATATGAGACTTATTATTTGGCAGGCGATATTAGTAGGCAAATACTGACTTTTTAATGCATCTACAGAGAGTTATATGAGGCCTATAGTGCTAACTTGCTTGATGAAAGAAGGTAATTGTTTCCTGTTCATATGTTCAGTTGAAATGTATAGGGCCTTAATTACGTCATGTCCATGCGGTTAGAATTTTCAAATCATAGGATTATGCTCTAAAAGTTGCAACAGTTTTTCATCTTATTTACAACATTCATTGATGACTCTTTATTTAATTAGTCTCAAGTTCTTCTACTGCTTATGATTCTTGGCAGATATGCAAGATTTTGGTTTGATGCATATGATTGACCCATTGCATCTGGTAAGATTTGACATTGCTATGAATTTTTGTAATGCCTTATTTGTTTATGCATCTTTTAGTATTATATATGTATGAGCTATGGAAATTTATTTGTACATTTATGGGCATACAATTGTGTTGGTGGCAAGTGCATATCTATGCTAGAATATTTGTATCTACTAATTTATTAGAATGTTTGACACTTGAAAACCTTGATGGAAAATATACATCCACTTGAGTATTAAGCCTAAAGTGAGGTATGGTGCTTGTTATATATGTGACTGTTCTTTTATTTATATATTCATGATTGCATCTGCAACTAAAATACGTTGACTTCTTGCTGTTTATCTGACTATGCGATGTTATTGTGAAGGTTTGTTGCAATGCATATAAAAAGCCAGTGAAGGCCAGTCAATATGTAGCTCACGCAGGTTTTAAGGGTTTATGTGTTTCCATTTGTTTGAGCAATTTTCTCCCATTTTCTTCTAGAAGTTAAACAACTTGGTTTGCTTATTATTATTGTCTTGTGATAGTTTGGGTGTTGCTTTCAGTTGAGTTCTTTTCTTGTTTTTCCCTCTTATTATCTCAGAACTTTGTAGGTCCTTAATTTCTGCAAGAGAAATGTTGTTGCATCCTTGTGGTGGTATTAGTCACAGGAAACCTCCTAGGAAGGAAAAAAAATCACTAAACTCTTGTTCAAGTATCTTCAGTTTTGTTTCACTTCAATAGTTTAATTTGTAATTTATCAAGAACTGGCCGTTTGTTGAAGCTTTGCTTCAATGGCTACTTAAATACTTTTATCTCTCTTTTTTTAAAAAATTACTTTTCTCTCTCAGTTAGATGATGGCATCTCTAAAATTGTGATATCATGTATAGCAACATGGGGAGAATGAAGAGTCTTGAAAGTGGTCTCATCATCAATTCTTTCATTTGTAATCTTCTTGTTATTGAGGTCTTACAGGCTGACTTTAGGGTCTTAGGATATAGAATTATAGTCACATATTTTTATTAAAGGTTGGAGCATTTACTGTAGATTGAGATTTTTAGTTTTTATAACTTAACCATACTTAGACCAAGCTGCACCAGTTGGACATCAAGAATAGTTTGAATCTATATATGTTGATGAAATAACTACCCTAGGATCTCATTTTGACAGGAGACCCAATTTGCATTCTTCCTTCTCCATAGATACAAAAAGTGAGTCCTATTTGCTTTTTATTTTTAGTTATTTAATCTCATGCTCTTACTAAAATTCAAAGCAATTTTGTCCTTTTTTTTCTTACTTCCATAGTTAGCTTTGCAATATTTTATGGTCTTTGTTTAGTTGAAAGAAGTTACTTTGTTAACCTTAAGTTTTGGCATTTCTTTAGTGTTCCTTTTCTTAGGGATGGGGAGTTGGTTGTCACTTGCCAAGGGCAACATTAATTGCTCTATATTGGTATTTAGCATTTCCTTGATGATAGAAGAATTGTGTGCTCCTATATTCTTAGCATCTGAAGTAAGGACTTTAGTTGAACCTTTGAGCAGTCAAGTAAGTTGCAGGAGTTGGCAATTTTTTACTGCTACGTGAGATTGTATTCTCCACAAAATGTACAAGGTTAATTGGTTGTTAATAGCTTGTTTATGCGTAAGTTTTGTATTATTTTAAAGTTGTGTATCGTAATGCTTTTGTCTTGTAATTTAAGAAACCGTATAATGCACTTTAAATAAGCTTTTTAGAGTTTTATTCAAGAAGTTGAAAAGCTTTTTGCATGTATTTCATGCAGTTAGTCCGACATGGTTGGACAATGATTTTCTTCAATTGCATTTGCCCTTCTTTTATTATTTAAATGGATCAAAAACTTGGTATTATGGTGTAAGTTTCTTAAATTTGCCTACAGTTTTGCAATACAAGTATCGCTCTTAGTTCTCAATATAACTCTAACTATGCAATATTTTATGGTCTTTGTTTAGTTGAAAGAAGTTACTTTGTCAACCTAAAGTTTTGGCATTTCTTTGGCGTTACTTTTCTTAGGGATGGGGAGTTAGTTGTCACTTACGAAGGGCAACATTAATTGCTCTATATTGTCATTTAGCATTTCCTTGATGACAAAAGAATTGTGTGCTCCTTTATTCTCGGCATCTGAAGCAAGGACTTCAGCTGAACCTTTGAGCAGTCAAGTAGGTTGCAGGAGTTGGCACTTCTGTACTGCTCCTGGAGATGGTATTCTCCAAGAAATGTACAAGGTTAATTAGTTTTTAATAGCTTGTTTATGTATAAGTTTTGTATTATTTTAAAGTTGTATATCGTAATGCTTTTGTCGTATAATTTAAGAAACCATATAATGCACTTCAAATAAGCTTTTAGAATTTTATCTAAGAAGTTAAAGTGCCTTTTTCATGCATTTCATGTAGTTAGTCCGACTTGGTTGGGCAATGATTTTCTTTAGTTGCATTTGCCATTCTTTTTATTATTTGAATGGATGAAAACTTGGTATTGTAGTGTAAGTTTCCTAAATTTGCCAACACTTTAGTTTTGCAATACAAGTGTTGCTCTTAATTCTCAATATAGCTCTATTGTTTGCTTGAAAATGTCCATGAGGAAATTCTGCTTGTGTTGATGTGACATCAATGGTAGACGATAAAGGAGTGAATAATGAAAATGCAAACCCCTCAGCCTGTGTAATGCCACCTCCAACGAAACGCTCTAAATTGTATACTTTCTTTGTTCTTTATAAGGTGTTATTGTTTCAAATTTCATTCATCTGCCTGTGTTTCTTCAAGGAGATGGGATGCCCTGCATCTCATCCATGTCCTCTTTTTTTGATGAATCATATCCTTTATGTGTCATTGCACTTAATTGTAAAATTGTGTAAACTATGTTGCAAATTCTATTCAAATAATCAAGATATTGTTTTTTAGTGCTTGTGAGAAACTACTTAAAATATCCCATTTATGCATTTTTTATGTTGGACAAGTGATGCAACTGTTACCCATAGGCCTCAATGTTAAACTTACTCTGAAAATTGGGAGTGTTGTATGAACTTGTTATGATATTGGTCTAATTTATATGAACTACAACCATAACTTTTGGAAATGATACATCTTTGCAACATCAATTCTCTCTGTTCTTCATAAAGTTCAAATATCTCTGTTCTTCATAATGTCTTACTTTTAAACTGCTGTTGTGAACCTGTGTAAATTTGTATATGCATTTCCCAAATATTACACAGTGGTTTTTTTGGTAGTGTATTGAATCAAAATCTATCTCAAGAAATATCTTTTTACTGAGCAGGCATTGAAAGCTCTCAGGTTTTTGATCCTTGTAAGTCTAACTATTGTTATTATACTAATATTGTTTTATAACATCTTATGTAATGATTGCTTTCCTTTTTATTCCTCTTTGGGAGTATATTTCACCAAAACTATTGTAGTTTGTTTCTTGAGTGTTGGGCTTTTATTTTCTTTTGTTAGCTAGTTTCTGTTCTCTTATTAATTCAAGTTTTTGTTTCAGTAGATTGGAAGACCGCTTAAACGATTGTTGCTTCTCTTATTGACAAATGTACATGCACATGCTATATTCCTTAAATAAATTAGAATGGGGTTGATGACCATTTGTATGTGATAACTCATAAGGATTATTTTTATGTATTCCCCTTGTATAAGTAATGTGCCTCAGAAATTGATTTGTGTTATGGTGTTGTTTTGTTAAAAGCTCTCAGCAAGCTTATGAATCATGCCAGATGGCAAGACGTTTTTTTTCTAACTTTGTATGCTTTATATTGCTTTTATTTCTATTTCTAATAGTCAGCAATTTATTCCTTGTAATAGTTTTTCATGCTCATTGAACTATTCTTTCTCTTAGTTAGGAGTTGGTTCATTATCCTGTTGAATTGTTTTTTGACAAAAATCTATACAATTAAAACAAGATGTTCTAGTTCCCATCGCTACCAAAATATATTACTCTCAAAGGAACAATCATCTTCTGTCAACAATTGGTAATTTGTACCATTCAGTATCATCTAAGGGACCAAGTGACGATGTGATGTGTCCAGAAGTATCACTAGAATTTATAAAGGAATTTCAGGGTCAAAGGGGTGTTTCAAATGATCAAAAAGAAGACATGCTTAACAAGAAGGTTAGACCTTGTGTTTCTTTATAGTTAATCTAATAGGAGGGAAAACCTTATAAGTAGTCTTGTGATGAACATCTTGAAGTTGTGTCCTTTCAAATAGCTAAAACAAATGTTCTACATAAATTTCTTCTGGAATACAAGGCACGTATATGAATGTGAGGGCAAGTTAATCACGTCATATAAATCTAGTTGTTAGATGTAAACCTTGTCCAAAATTTATTTTTCTTTTGCCTGGACAATAAAATGGTCTCTCATTTTGAGCAAACTTAGGTTTAATGTTTATTGGTGGTGAAGTAATACGGTTTGTCCAATTTGAAATAAAATTGTTTGATAAATTTATAGTTGTTAATGTTGCTCATTTTTACATTTTTGCTCTTTAAACATAGTAAGGCTACTGACTTGTGTCCCTATTACTAATGAAGCAGATACATTCTCTAATGAGTAAACTTGATCAAGTTCTTGCACAAATTTCCAATGTGGGCATGGACAAATCAGGTGGACGCCTACCTTCAGCTAACTTTTCAAGTCACTTACCTATGGACAATATTTTGAGGCCTCAAACTGCTATAGCCGGATTGCTTCAAAGTAAATATCTCTCAAGCAATCCTTAATTCTTTTTCCAGGAAACTCAAGTATTTTGCTAAATGTCTACATTGTTCCTTAACTTACAAAGTATTCTAATATCTAATCAACTCCATACTTCAAGGTAGCTAAGTTAGTGGACATATTAGTGGACATTATGGTTACCATCTACTACAACAATTTTACATAGTAATAACTGGTCCATATGTAGCCATGTTCTTGAAAAGGTTGTTTACATGAAAGTGTTGGTACAACTTTTTATAGAGAAAATATTAGCCTTTGTGTTTATCTTGCCTTAAAATGTTGCACAATGTAAAAGGCAATACCATCATGGTAACCTTTGTAAGTGATCTAGAAGGGGGGGTTGAATAGATCCTTAATCTTTTTGTAATTTTCTACAACAAAATCAGAAGTTAAATCACACAAAAACAATTTAAATAAATTTAAATAAGCAGAGTAGGGAAGAAGATCAAACACTGTTTTATAGAGGTTCGGTGCTAAGACCTACGTCCTCTACCTAAGCTCCCACT